>CM076576.1:513930073-514334988 GCA_034641835.2 Pinus albicaulis
CTACAGGAAATCTGTTATACAATTTATTGAACCTTTTGATAAAATCTAATATATTCTCATCTAGTTTTCTTTTGATTGCATTGAATTTTGTTAGTGAATATCCATGATCCATTTTTTCACCGCATATCTGAGTGAATTTATTTTCCAATTCTTTCCGTGTATTAATAGAATCATTTGGAAATCCATTAAACCACTTTCTAGCCTCTCCATCCAGAGACTGAGCAAAACCTCATTACAACATCAAGATGTTCTACATTCATATTTTCAGCAAAATTACAAAACACAGGCTAGTGCTTTTATGCAGTTATTTCATCTTCTCCAGTCAAATGTGGGAGTAATTTAAGATACCCTTAAGGCATTGCATTCATTGGTTATGGAAGGTTAAGTGGAGCATATCTATTCAACAAAATGGTTGGTGATGCCATGTTTGCACCTTGATTGAATGTTTCTTGGTTAGATGCAGTTGATGAACCTGCTATGAAAATGAATGGAGGTGGAGGTAAAAGTGATATGGGAGTGGGTTGATGGACAATGGTAGAGGGACCAGCAATTGGAGTTTGTTGAACTTGAGTAAAATCAAAAGAAACATACTCAAAGGAGTGTTCTTCCAACTTAGGTTCTTGAAAATAAATTGGTGTGAAGAGTGAATCTTGTTCCAAGAAAGGAATTACTTTAGAGATATCTTCAAACAAAGGATTACTAGAACTACTGTCAGGAGCTGATAGCGTAGGAATAGGTGTTTAGGGGGTTTTGGGTTTCCGAATTTTTTTAGAAACCAATCTTTCAGGGTCTGACAAAGCATGGACCTTCTGCTGTGAGGTATCCGACCTCGTGTGAGGCCTTTTGTGAGCCAGAATTCTGAGAATAAAAAATACAGACAAATATTTCCTCCTCACTGAACAACCAGAGGAAATAATGTGAAAAACTCAGGAAAAATAAACTTTGTCTGTTCATCCCTGACAACGGTGCCAGAAAATGTTGTATCTTAAGAGACAATTACTTGGTTGTGAAAAGGAATCAGTGCTTAAGACATTTTTTAACAATGTGTCATAGAAGTAATTATATCAGGTGGTCTTCGTTCAATCCATTTGGAAACTAATTCTTTAAAACCCTTAATAATTTGGTATAATGAAAGACTCTACAATGACATTAACTGTTAAGAAAGGTTGTCATTGATGACAATAGGATGCTTGATGATGATGGTAAATGATGATGAATGACCATACTGAAGGATTAGATGATCATCTGGATAATGGAGGACTCATGTAGACATATCATTATGGCATGATAACCTTATGATAAATTAGGCTATAATAGAGGATCAATCCATAAAGAACCTCCTGACATTCTATCCTACCTCTATTTCTTCTCCTACAAATGACCAGTCACATTAAAAATTATATTTTCACTACCTAGAGGCAAAAATTTTCTATGAAACCTTCACCATCATTTAGAGCATAATTTTAGCTTTCATATGAGCTCTTACTTGGCACAAAATTATGAATAGTTTGGGAGAAATAAATTTTTCAAGTCAAGGATATTTATCTTTTCCTTGAGCTGACTAGTGCTAGGTCTCTCATGTCGGCCTCAGTATCATTGACGTGGTCCTTCAACTCATAACAAAAACAAACACTATAAGTACTTGTTTCGGATCTCCATTTTTGAATAGGCAACTCGGTGAAGAAGGTAAAGCACAGAAAAAGGAATAGGTTCACATCTCATGAACCCTTAAGGAGAAGAAAAACCCATTTATTTAGCACCGCAGAAGCTATAGGACTATGGATCAATATAGCAAGGGCTTAGTATTGTGAGAAGTTTTAGAACAGAAGTATGATTCCACTTCAGGAACTCGAATCTCTGCTCTCAGACCGGTGGAGGCACAAATTTGACCAGGGTTCAATTGTTTCCATACTATTTGGATCTATAACAAGGACTGTTGAAATTAACCTTGGATCTGTTGGATTAAGCTTTCAGATTGCTAAATAAGTATACACCTGTAACAAGCATTACAACATTCATAAACCTGTTTAAAGAAATACCTGTGTGAAGGCTCGGATTGCTAGACTATACCTCAGATACGTGAACATATACCTCGACCTGTGGTAGCTATAGAGTTTCGGATTTCTGGAATCACAGACTTATTCAAGCTCGAACAACAGACCCTCATCTGGACAACACAAACCTGTTGTAGCCCAGTTCAGGGTTCAAACCTGTGTTGCAGCCCTGTATTGAGACATCGTATCTCACACAGTTAGCCTCAATACACTTCGTACATGTGGAGATAAGTTTAGAACAGTTCAGACTTGGTTCAGTGATGGTATATCAGTGACATAACATATTTGGAGGCTCGGACCCTTGACTACAGTGAAGTGTAGTAACCTTCTTTGAGCATAGGAAAGTTTGTAGTAAACTGATATAACAAATCTGTGGAAGGCTATGTTAAGGATAATATAACTATGGAATTAGACAGTGAAGAATTTTGAAGTGATTAGACAGTGAAGAATTTTGGAATTGAAGTGCAGTGATGAATAAGTAGAAAATGAAGAATTTTGAAGTGATCAGACAATGAAGAATTTTGGAAGTGAATAAACAACGAAGAATTATGTCAATGATGTTCAAGTAAATACTATTCACATTCTCTATTAAAAGGAGACAAAAGGATTGGTGTCCTTGGAGTAGGAGCTCCTAAATACAAGGTTGGTGCCTTAAGAAGATGAGGTCAAAGCCTTAGAGGTTGGAGCCTCATCAAAGTCCAAGTTGGTGCCTATTTCATTAAAAGGGTTGGTACCCTCACCCATCTATTGTATGCTATTATTAAAAAAGGGATTGAAGTTCTTCTTAATCCTAAATATTATTATGATACACCTCTCTGTCTTTAATTGTGAAGAATATAACTGGCAATAATTAACAATTGAAAAGAAATACTGATTCACCCCCCTCTCAGTATTTCCAACATTAACTATTGATATTTGAATGGAAAAGAATAATTGTAGAAGAAACTCAAAATGATATGTTGTAACAAAGAATCTATCACTTTAAATTTTAGAATGAATTTATGGAGAGAGAGGAAACTCAAAATAATATGTTGTAAACACATAATCTATTACTTTTAAGCTCCAGATATAATTTTTGAAGGGAGAGGAGTTAGAGTGAAGGAGCGGAAATTAAGGTTATTTAACTCTCACTCACAGATGTAATTAAGAGATCGAAAAATACTTTACTTCACTTCATTTCAGGAAGAAGGAACACAAAATGGCATAGGAAAGACGAATCACCATCAACAGTTGCAGGAAACTTGACGTTTCTTTCATTAAGTCCTCATAAAAGTAAGTACGAAAGTTTTAGTCTTCCAGAGGTCTGAAACTCAGAACCCTTGTTCTTTCTTTCTATCTTGCTTAAATAAATCAAAACAATTTTGTAACTGCTCGAATTTCTTGAACTACTTCAACTACCTAAATTGTTAAAATTACTTATTACATTGAAATTGAGGAAATCACTATAGCTTTGATCTTAACAAACAAAGAAAACAAATTAAACTTGAAATATTATTCTTTTTGCTAAATCTGATTTGTTGTTGATGTGTCTCCCTAAAGTGTTGATGTGTCTCCCTGACAGTTTGGACATCCTTTCCCTGCATTTATTCGGGAGTTCGATATTTGTATTTTCTGCTTGCTATCATGTCTTTATGTTTCTGATGTGGTAGTCGAACAGTTCTGCAATGACGCCTCTCTGCCTGACTTGACCCAACTGTTGTGTTTCCAACAGTGCCACTATATGCTCATTTTGATTGACTCTGTCTATGCCTCTATGTTTCAAACAATGTTATCATGTCCCCTTCTACCCGACTCTGTCTCTTATGTTCGTGCCCGCAGTGTTTAGTCTTCCATTTATTTACAAGGCGCCACCGCATAAAACGATGTTCTGCACGGGGTCGGTCGTTACCCGAGTCTACTTCCCGCGTTCACGTTTATTCATAAAACAATGCAACTACAAAAAATCCTAGACTTTATATAAATTTTAATTAACCTTCGAATGGCATCGGGTCCGCCTTTCCATCATATTTCGGTGTTCCTTGCTGCTTCGTTATAAGCCTCCTCTTACCTCCGATGCGATTTCTCAAAGGAAAGGTCCTTACTTCCATATTTGAAATCCTTTGCAATTTAACTCTGAAACTACATTGCATCCACCCCTTATCGCATTTCGGCCTTTATAAAATATTCCTTAGCACCATTCCTCCTGCGCTTTGCGATTGCGACGTGCGATATGCAATAAAGGGAGGGATGACATGGCAAGTGGAGGTGGGGCCGATCGCAAATCGTAAGTGGCAATATGAAACCTTGTTACACTTCACATTTCTGCCTTTATAACATGTTCCTTAGTGCCATTCCTCTTGAGCTGGAAATGTACAATGTGCGATTGGAACATATTAAATTACAGTTATGAGCTGCATCATGTCCATCCCTTGTCGCACTTCGCATTTCGACCTTTATAACACGTTCCTTAGCACCATTCCTCCTGAGCTTCCGATGTGCGATAAAGGTAGGGATGACATGGAGGTGGGGACAATCACGATTCACAATCGACAATGTAAAACTAATCATAGATCACATATCAATGTTCATAATATAGTTCATGAGTGCCATTCCTCCTAAGCTTTACGATTGTGATTTGTGATATGTGGGTAGGCCTTCCACATGAAAGTGCGATTAAGCCCCAGAACATTGTTCTGCATGTATATTTGAATGAATCGACCCTGACCTGTGTGCAATGTTCTGAACACATCAATTGGCCTGAGTCTTGAACTTCTCTACACTCTAATAAGCCCGACTCGACCAACCTTCACATCTCCGCACATAATGTCAATGCAGAAACATATAAATCAAAAATTCCTTTTCGGTATAATTTTTTTTTACATTTTGTAACATATATGATTTTTTTGGTGTTTTGAGAAATATTTCAAAAGTAAATGCAAATGGGCCACAACAGAAGGCATCAAAGCAGAGATCATCATGAAGACAAGGTCTTTAAAGAAAGCATCATAACCCTATATCAAAGAAGAAGTCTACAAATAAGTTGGTGTAACCCTCAAGCCATGTCAAGAGACCACAAATACCCTACTCGATTTGAAGGACTTATACATCAAGTTCCTTCCTTGAAAATCAAGATAAAGGGTGTTATCATTATCTTCAAAAAATTTCAAGCCGATCTCCCTCTCATTGAAGGAAGGTCACCATCATTGAAGAAATCATCAAGCCATCATTGATCATCATCATCAAGAACATTTATCATCAAAGGTCTAAGGTGATCTATATCATTGTATCACTCTTGAATAAAACTATCTTCATCAAGGAGTTTTTCTATTATCTATGTCACAATCAAATTCAAGGAGGAATAAAGTCAAGAAAGAAGCATATACACAGGTATGTATATTTATGACTTCATCTGAATATGTCAAAATTTATTTTTGCAAGGAAAGCAACAAATTCGTTGGGGCTTCAAAATTTCTTGCGTGGAAGAAAATGGAAGATCTAAATCTTATTGAAAATGAGGTCATATAACATGTTAAGAGTTCAATAACCAAACCTACAAAAGAAGAGGCTCAAGCACTTTCTAGATTCATGAAAGGGGAAGTGAGGACTCAAAGGATTCTCATAGAATCCATCAAGGATCGCCCCATCCCATATGTATCTAAACTTGAAACTTCAAAATAAATATATGACAAACTAGTAGAGTTAAATTCCGTAAGCACTTATGGAGAAGTCATCTCATTAAGGTAGGGACTCTATAAGTTGAAGATGTCAAGAGAAGATGGAATAACCTCATACTTTATGAGGATATCTGAAATCGAGAGTGGGGTAAATTTACTTCAAGAATATATGGGAAGGAAGAAGCTAATCCATTCCATGATCGATGGTCATTGTGAAATATTGAATAATATATACTAAAGGCCAAATCCGATGTGGGAGAAGGTGAGAAAAATCAAGCTTATGCTTCAATGAAAAGAAGAAAGGGAAGATTTGGAAAGTTTAGTTCTCGGAAAAATAAAAGGGGCATGTCTATGATTCAATGCCATGGTTTTCAGTAATATGGAAACTACAAAAGATATTGTCCTAAGATCAATAAGGACAATAACAAAAGAATAAGAAAAGAAGCTCATATCATTGAAGAAGTGGAGGAAGTCGAAAATAAGAAGTCCAAGATAGAGGAAGTAAGAGATCTCTTATGACTAAGATAGTCTTCCTCACATTAATTCTTTTCAAATTCCTAAGTATTCTATTGTAAGATATGGATATCATGATTCACTAAATGGGATGCATCAAGACATCATAAGAGAATTGGGAACAAGAGCTCGATACATCATCATAGAAAAGCATGAAAGATGGTTAGAATGTATGGAAGTCAAGGATATAGCTAGTAGGAATCTCAATGGAAACACAAGTGGCAAGGTATTCTATTACAAGGTTCATCATACATCTGTTAAAAGGAAACATTTGTTGATGATGATACTTTATATCCTCAAGATTCTATGATGGAATATTCATTTAAAGATTCACCGATCATGAGGGAAAGCAAGTGTTTTCATGGGATGATGGTGTAATGACATAAAGGTGAAGCTTATCAAGGGATTGAATCTCTTTCAATCAAGGAAATTGCTATAGGAAGCCTGGATGACCCAAAGGAAAAATTATGTATGTATGATGGAAGTCATGTCATATGGTTACAGTTATTATGGATCAATGCTCTATCTTGAGATCATGATAAAAAGGAAGGAACTCCTCCCTCAAAGGAATGCATGGGTCATACATTCACTAGATGAAATCAACATAACAGGTTCTCATATGAATTATGAGATGGTTGGAAATAATTAAGGAAATTTGAATGGAAGCTCCTGGGAATGAGACGTGTGATGAAAGGAAGGAAGAGATCGTGGAATATACAACCATGGTAAAGGAAATCAAAATCCAAAATACCAAGAAGATTTGACTAGATATGTCCATGAAAGATATGAAGACTCTAATGGAGTCTGAGTAATAAAAATACCCTTGAAAATATATATCTTTGGAGATTTGTCGATATGTATGCAGGATGATGATGCAAATTAGAAAATGTCATGATGAAAGACCATCAAAAAGGTAATGTTCATTTATTTTTGAAATATCTGGATGGGTTTATGTAGGACTACCTAGGGAAGATCTATGGATGCCTTCCACCACTGATGCACATGTAATAGGATGAAAGATCCTTAAGTAAACATGGCATGAATAAGGTAGCATGGCATAAAGGAAGTCTAGATATGGACTAATGGATCACTTTTCGATGATATGGTTGACTTATGGATGAAAGTGATGGATGGTCAATGCCCTATGTATAAGTATCACACATGAAGAATCCTAGATAATAAAAATAAATTCATGACATCGTGAAGATAATTTCTTCAAGAAGTTGGTTTTCCATCATCTCCACCAGAGGAGCTACCGTAGGTCCCTAATTAAGAGGGAGTCTCGAAACAAGTTTCTTACTTGGAAAAACTTGGAAATTCCTAAGCCAAGAGGGATCTTAGGTACATTCATTTTTTAGGAATGATTACATTCATTGAGAGGAATATATATGTCCTCCCTAATTAAGAGGGAGAGATAAACACATCATTATTTTCTTCACCGGGGAAGACAAAATGCGGGATTGGGTAAACATATGGCATTTTATACTCTTTGAGTATGAGTTAGGTAATCCAAGGTAAGAGTAGTCATAGAGGTATGATATTCTTTGATGACTGGGAAACCAAGATAAGAATAGTCCTAGTGGAACACACCCTGAGAACTTGGGTGGAGTATGTTCCAAGAGAGACAATGACGAAGGTGTCTATACATCATTGGTCTTGCTAGTATTATGGCTAGATCTCATGGAGAGATAGATTTTTTAGTCAAGGCCTTGATATGTGACAATGTTGGTGTATATGATGTTATATAGATGGGTTACCAATCCGATTCTTCTTATGAGAAATTGTTCATATTGAGAATTAACAATTACCATTATGAATACCTCCCTAGTTAAGAGGGAGTGTTGGAAAGTAACTAGGTTCGGTCTTCATAATTACATGTGTAATCATGATTTTATAAAAATGATGTAAAGAAGAAAAAAAAATTATCATTGTAATGCTTGCCTCATGGGTTTCATGAGAAAGGAATTTTATTTTAGATAGCTACCATTGTGAGCCTTTAAGATTTGTCATCTAGTCATAAAGTTCAAAGAGAGTCAATGTCATGTATGAAGAACCCTTATTGGGCATGTGAAAAATGTATATAAGTCAATAGGATTCTCAGGTAGCCCTACAGGGCAAGCAAAAATTATCCTTCTTCAAGTCGGCTTAAAGGTAAAATATAAAACTTATGTCGGCTCACCTAAATTGAGACACAAATATTCATATGGTCATGTTGTCTAATATACGTGGACAGACTAATATAAATACGTAGCTTGGCCTATTCCACAGTCAACAAGTTCAGTTCATCTCTCAAATTTGATGGATAATTACAGATACAAGATTCAGTGAATGAGCTCAGATAAGGGTACAAGAACTTGGGTCAATTATAGTGAACAATTCAGATAAATGAATAGTTCATATATATAACAGTAAAGAGTTCAGATGAAATTGCAGTGAGATGCTATTACAATGAATAATTCAGATGTTTCTATAGTGACTACAGTAACTACAGTCTCAATGCCATCTCAATGTGACCATAGTTAGTCACTATCACTATTTTTGTGACCATCTCAGTTAGGAGATAATATCAGTGTGACCATAATTCCTTTTTATGCTACCACTATAACTATGTGTCTATGCTAATAAGGTTGAAGTGGAAGAGAATTCAAGAAGAGGAAAAGAGTAGAAGGTTGCATGCCAAGAGAACTAGCTCCTTGTTCTTGGAGTGGGAAATAGGTCAAGGGTCTTGGTCTTGGTATTCGTCAATTGGAATATCTATAAGAATAATTTGTGTGGGTTTTCCTCTCAAAAAGTGAGAGGTTTTGGCCCTGGATGATATCCTACATTATGTGTCTCTTGTCTATTTATGTTCATGCATTGGTAGTTGTTTGATGAAGAAGAAAACTAATAACATAAGTAAAAGAATATCCTAATCTAAAGAAGTAAAAAACACTCACAAGTAGTTATTAATTGAAGATAAATCACCTAATAATTTATGCGCTAGATTTCTCAACAATATCTTCTATTTGTATGGTGTCTTCCAGTGTTAATGCTTAATAGGGTTGGAGGTTTTGTGATTTTTTTTTCATCACCTCAAAGGAATTGGATGCAACCTGTATTCAACAACAAATGTATGATGGAATTGGAAATAGACATTTGGCTCATTTTCAACCTAGATCTCATATCCAATCTCTCCCTTTATCTAATCAAAGGCATTTTCTATAGAAATCGAATCTAGACTTGGAGGAGTCTTATAAAATATTTTTGAAATCTCTATATGGGAAATCACTCCTTTCTTGGGGTTCAACCCTCTGAGTTGGTGATAGATATGACAAAGAAGGCCCAATATATTTTGGGTATGCTAGCAAATCTACAGATTCTGATTCATGAAGGCAGATCATTACTATATGTCATCCAATTGAAAGACTCCAACATAGATCATAATTCCACAATTGTTCTAAATTTGAGGTTGTAGGGTGGAGCTCCAAAAATGAGCAACCCATATATATCATCATCGTTTTCCAGAAACGCTAAGGGTCCTACCTCATTTAAGGATGACATGAAATTGAAATTTTCTACACTAGATGGATAATCTCCAAATATGTTAATTTCGTGTCCATATTTTATTGAATAGATTGAAAACGCACCAGATATGTCAGTTAATTTTTTAGAAGTAAGTGGTATTTTTAAAAAATTTCAAACCAAATATCTCATCTTCAGATTTAATGGTTTATGTCCAAAATATGAAGATCTACGTCAGTTTATCTTCACCAGTTGCACCAATAAATGTGATATTCATTTGTGTTCAAAGGGGTTTTTTGTGGTTTAGTTTGATAATGAGGAGGATCTGAATTTTGTTTTAAATGAGGGACCATGATTTTGGGGAAGGGAAGGTCTCTTCGTAACCCCACGGTTTCCATATTTTTATGCAACAACAATGGTGGTTGTGAATATGCCAGTATGGTTGAGACTACACAACCTCCCTCTCCCTTGCACCATTAAGTTTTGGAAGGTATTGGAAACACATTGGGGAAAATTTTGAAGTTGGATCAAGAAAAAATGTAAAATTGTATTTTTAATTTTGCTAGGATCTACGCTGAAATAGACCTTAGTAAAGGCATTCTAGATCAAATTCATCTGGTTCATAAATATTTTAAGTGGAATAAATTATTATATTTCAAAAATATGGCTTTCAGATGTCATATTTGTCATTAGACAAGACACCTACATGATACATGTCCCGCAAAAAGAAGGGCAAAGAAAGTATCACATTAGCCAAATGGATGGAAGTTCCTAGATATTTTTTCTTCAAAATATGAAGATGAAGAAATGAACGAGAATCAACAACAAATAGAAGAACATAATCAACTTAGGTCCCAATTGAAGGTGGGCAAAAAGAATCAGAATAATTTTTAAAGTCACACTAAGAAAGCCAATGATTTAGCAGTGATCCAAGCTCCAGTTAAACCGCATGAGGAAATATGCAACAAATAAATAGAAACCAGAACAAAGTAAAACCACTCATTTGATATTTTAGACTCAGATAAAGAAGCTTCAGCAAAATCAGAAGGAAAATAAATGGAAATTGTAATTTCCAATCCAAATGATGGGGGTTGGAAAAATGTTCAAAAAAGGAAAAGTAAAAAATAGAAACTCAATTCATCTCGGTAATTGTAATTATGTTTTTATGCATTTTTTCCCATTGTGAGTATAGGTAACTAGGCTATTATGTGTATGTTAAGCACACACAAAATGTAATTTTTTTTAAAATATAATTATAGGTTTTTTCTTTGGTAAAAAAAGAAGCTAAATATTTTGATTAAGCTAGTCAAGTTAAAAATTGGATTAAGGCCATGGAAGAGGAATTGGATCAAATTGAGAAGAATCAAACTTGGAAGTTGGTTCCAAGGCGAAAGGATAATAATGTGATTATTACCGAGTAGGTTTTCAAGAATAAATTGAATTATGATGGTCAAGTCATCAAATTCAAATAAATACTAGTTTGCAAAGGATATTCTCAAGTGGGAGGTGTGGAATTTGAGGATAATTTTGCTCTATTTTCTAGAATGGAAGAAACTATAATGTTTTTGTTAGTAATATAGAAACCCTTGGACCCTCTCAATATTTCATTCCCAATTTAAACTTTAATTAGATTATACTCTTCTTTTTAATGCATATGAACCATTGCATCATTAGAAAAATATTGTTTTCCAAATGTGATATTATTTAATAAACCATGAGTAATATCAAGAATAAAACATGTAAACCATACATCAGATCAACTCATTAAGCACATATGAACACTGATATTTTAGGTGGAAACCCAATGTTGGAGAAAACCACTGTTGTTTTAATCTATGTCTTCTTCTTTTATTATAAAGAAAAAATATTCATTACATCATGGTTTTGTACTCGTGTAAACTCATACCAACACACAGACTCCTACCCGTGGGAGGATAAAACCGCCACTCGTTCTCCAGAACTCAATATAAGGGAGATAAAACCCCATGATCAATTCACCAGCTCCTATTGGAAGGATGCTCCTAACCCCTTACTAAATGCTACAACCCTCAACTTCTCATGGATTGCGTTTCATAATTTTCATATTGGATCCACCTATCAATCATTAAAAAAAAATGCAAGCCACCTTTTATTTATTTTCAAACTGGACCCACATCAGTAATAAGCCCAAACCAATATAAAAAATTGTATTACTGAGAAGAAAAACTAAATACAAATCCTTGATTCACTGAATCCCTTGACTATGCCAAACCCTAGTTGTCCAATATTGTCAAGCCAAATTATCAACATTGTATATATAAAGTTATCAATTCAACCAGTAGATACATAATACATATTAAACCTTAAATTTCAAACCATATGATATCAATCCTATAAATCTCTTTTGAATAGGTTGTCAAGCCTTTCTCATATACAACAGTAGAAATGCCTCCAATAAAATCAACCAACGAAACTTAATTGAAAAAAAACAAGAAGTTAATTGATTCATAACATCAATAATTATAATTCATATGAAAAATGATTCACAAGGAACCCTTTTCTGCATCAAATACTGTAATAAAAACATGTATTCAACATACTACGATTAGAAATCCCAAGCCAAAATATTACTATAAGTAATGGAAAGCCTCTTTAATTTTTTTCCTGTACATATTGTCAAACTTCAATACGCACAATTCTATTACAAATCCATCCTATAGTAAAATATATTGGTAGATCTAACAAAATCATAAGTTTTTGTCACACATTGATCTTTTCCCTATCATCATAACACATAAGCCTTCCATTTCCCCTGCAAAAACAAACATAATTATTTTCTCCTTAATTATTTCTAGATCTGAGCATCGATCCATACTTCATGCTCATTGGTGCGCATATGCTCAAGAATACAAAAGAATCATCGAATTTGCACACACTTAGCTCATGATCTATCCTCCTTTTATAGTTATTTTATCCCATTAATACCAATTGTAAAAACCGTTGATTTCTGCTAAACATAGGCATAAATACCATTGTAAATTCTTGACCAGATCAATACGCCCCCACTGTTCAATAAAATAACTATGTTTTATCTTCACAATTATTTGAGTCATAAAGAAATGTATTTATCAAAATAAAAAAGAAATTATTGTTATTAAAATGACTTATTAAAGCATGGGTTTCATTCTTGGGTCATAATTTTCTAGGTCAAAGTCCCCGTTGAGGACTTATAGGTTTTATATTGAATCATTAGAGTCATTTTCCATTTCATGAAACCCTTCTTGGGATTTTGAATCACGTAAAAATAATTATTATTGAGTCAAATAAGTCATTTTTCACCTTCACACCAAGTCGACCCTTGCTTAATGAAGTCGACCTACATTAGGGAAATTTGATCCACATAAGAGGCTATATATAGAAGTGCAACTTGATCCATTTTCTCACTCACTTAACAAGTTCGATACATAAGAGGGAGAAGCAGAAAAAATGCAAAGTACCAAGAGAAGAAGGGGAATTGGAGGAGAAAGATCCTCATAATGTATGACTGAAGAAGGGGAATTACGAGGCCTTCTTGGTGCATGTAGCTCAGTAGTAGAATCACTGTCTTGTTCATATGATGACTCAGTGTCCGTCTCCATGGTGTTGCAAGGTGTATGTCAAGTGTATGTTTGGTTTGTTGAAAATGAGAAATTGGTGCCTTTGTTTCAATTGCCAAAATATGTGCCAAATGGGAAAGGACTGTGGGAAATATGGATAGTGGGTACAGTGGAGTTTTGTCAAGTGAAACTAAAATGTAATAACAGTCACTTGACTGTGTTTGGGAATTTGAGATTAGGAATTTTTTGCAAATGATATGGGGAAAGGAATAAGGATAAGGAATGAAAGGATTGAGGGATAGATATAAATGGGAATAAGTGTTATGAGTGGTTTTGGGATATAGGGGAATAGGAGAGGGGCTATATGATGATATGAAAGTGATGGGTAAGGGAAAAACAGATGAGAAATGGAGTTGGAGTGTTTTTGCAACAAAATAAAATTTTAAAACTTCAAATCAAACCCTAAGGGAGCAATTTTAACAAGAAGATAGGGTTTGAATTTCAACATTAAAAACTCTCATAATCCACTTCAATTAGCACCAAACTATGTTTAATGGAAATTTCATAAACTTACTTGAGCATGGAGCAACCAATCAAAATCCAACTTTGGAGAAGACTGGCAGAAAATTTAAGTTTCAGGCCTGTGCGCCATGCTTTCCTTGTGCGTTGTGCACGTTCAAATCAGCACGGTGATGGGCGGCTCTATGCGCCGCGACTGCTATGTGCGTCGCGCCTTCTCCCAACGTGCCGTGCCTGCAATTTCACCACAGTCTCGGCTTCAAACCACCGACTTCGCCCTCCATGATTTTCTCTTGGGTCTTTGACAACTTCTTGCGTGCAAATGAATTGATGAATGTGGAAAATATCTTATATATCAAAAGGATTTTTATTTTTCATTTAGTAACCCACTTTTTTAATGTTGCAGAACTTTGGCATTTTCACATTTTAATATAAACTCTGTTTTTGTTTCTACTTTGATAATTTGAGCTGAATGATGAAAATTTTGTCTATTTTTGCAGGGATGGCTGGCATGGAATTTGGAAAAGGTGACCAGGGCTGTGCCTGAACATCTTCACAACTGAAAAACTTTGAAAATATACATGGCATTTATTACAAAAGACGAAATTGACGATTTTTCTTCAAAACAGAGTTTTGAAGAAGAATCATGATCTAACATTATGACAATGAAATTTCTTAAATGAAAACTCATTCGAACCTTCCTCAGGTGTATGCTGGCATTATTGGACACTTTGAAGACTAAATTTGTGAAACCCTAGACCTAATGAGACTGAAAAACCCTAAAAAGACTCTTTGCTGACCAAAAGACCAAACATTGACTGTCATTGACTGGAAATCATTTTGATGGACTTTGATGAACAGACCTGAGCCAACAGGTACAAGACATGAGGGATATGAGTGAAAATACCCTTCCGTCAGATGATCCATGCTCCTAATGGAATGCAGCTGACATGAACTGAATGAGACACCTAAAATGAAATGCAACAAAAGAGATTTTGATCTCTGACGGAGGGATGAAGAGATTGACTCTAACATTGGCTCCAATGGGGATGGTAGCTCCTTGGAGGTGCCAAGAACTACATATTTCTGGGAGAGTAGGCAGTGCCTTCGTCCATTGGGCTATGGAGTCCATAACTTCGAAAAATCAACACAAGACTCTTGACTGATTTATTGACTAAAAATTTGACTCAAACTGACTCAATTTCGAAACTGAAATGCCTGAAAAAACTGACTCGACAAACTCAAACCAAAGCTGAAATCCATCTTCAGAATTATAGCCTTCACTTCGGGCCCCAAACTAAAGAAAATATCACAGCACACACTTTCTCTAAAACTATATTGAAACTGACAAAAATGACTCAAGACCTACTTAACTGAAATTTGTACTTACAAAGCTTTTTAATGGCAGTAGTCCATAAATATTTGAGGGCTTCAAATCATGATGAAAACCAACTGCCTGCTGATGGAATATGTACAATCATGTGTAGTGAGCCTTCCCATGTAACCAATCCAGCAGATGACTACATACCGAAATTCGGCTCTCACTTTTCTCGAGCAGGTAGAATGATGTACATGTAGGCAACTCACAATAACCACTGAAACCAAGGCTTATGATAACGAACCAGGAAACATTTATCTTTTCTGATGCTTGCAAAAGAATGCCGAAGGGATCTTGAAAATCCTGAAGTAATAGTTGGTCTTGAGATCCAGCAGCAAAAATACAACTACTCGCTTCATTCTGATCTGAAAGAAAAATTGATTGTCGAGTGATAGGAATGCATAGAGAGGTATAGGCTTCCTCCACTTGAGTGTTAGCTATAAGTTCCTTGACCATGAGAAATTCTGGCATATTGTCTCTCTCAAGCTCATATTCCTCAACTTCATGGTCTAGGTCATTCTTAAACAGAAAACAATCTTCAAGATTATCAAACATGACAGCCTTATCATCTTCATGAAAGAAAATATTATCTGTTTGCTTATCTGTAAAACTAATTACAAGACCGTCATCATTTTCAAAAGAGGAAGAAGTTTCACCAACACTTTCTTGACCATGTGCGCACTGCAAATCTGCTTTAGATTGGGCTGTAACATGTCTTTTCAGGAGTTGATCTATATCATCTTTAGACAAAGGAGATAATGCTTTTTGTTTTCTTTTTCTCAAACAGTGATTGTCTTCATGAAATAACATTTTAAAACATGAAAAACCTGAATGACAGTCCTTAATTCCCTGATCTTCTAAAATTTGAAAACATTGTTGATCATCTTCATATGACATGTCAATCAAATTATCATTTATCACTGAGTTATTGAAAGAAGATTTTTCACTTACTTGAACAAAGACCTCATCTTGTTTTTCATGAACTGACTGAATTACCTTCTCATGAAGGCTTTGTTCTAATGAAATGAGAACATTTGGATCAATAACTGTGTATTCTTCATTCCAGATGATCTCAATAGCAGAGCTCTCCTTCATGGGATTCAGCACAAGGTATTCTTGATCATCACGATCTGAATCTAGATCTGAAATAGCTGACTTGACTTTATCACATTCTGAAATTGAAACTTGACTTTCCTGCATATTGGCTTCTTCTATGGATAGACCTAAAATAAAACCTTCTCTTTCATCATTTTCCATTGTACTAAGATCTTGATCCTGCTGCAAAGTTTCCTGAGCATCTTGATGGGTATCCTCTAAGTTCTCTTTATGCTGCTGAAATGGATTTTCGTACAGAGCCTCCATGATCTCATCGTCAATGAAGTCATCATCTTCACAAAATTTTTCAAGATTTTCAATAAAACTATGAACATGGCTACAACAGTTTTGAACTAAAGTTAAGGATGGATAAGATTCTTTATACCTTTCAAAGAACATGGTATGAAAATCCTTTAAACAGTAAATACAAGCAGGCAGAAAACTTTCATACCAAGATCGGGCTTCACCTTCCAGAGTGGCCATGAATATCTTCATCAAGCAATCTTCAAGAAAATCAACCTTCAACTTGTGAATATGTATGTGAAATCTAACCAGATGTAAAGCAGCATCCTTCTTATCATCATCTTTAAACGTAGGCAAATTCCTTTGCCAATCTACCTTAGGAATTTTATTTGGAAAACCTGGAATATGATCTCGGCTTATGGGAGCATACCTTCAATCTAGCGAAACCATTTTGATAACAATGAATTCACCAATAAATTCCTCAGGCTACTGATTCTTGAAGAGTAGAGTCGCCATAAAAATTCTGAACCTTAGGATTCTTCAACACTGGAGTTGCCAGGTGAATGATTTCAGCCTTCTTATGTTTGATCGTTGTCCACCATCAACAATAAGATCTAACTTGATACATGTACTGGGGAAATTTTCAAGTCAGATGTTACGTTTACAAGCTAGACCGGAGATTGACTGAAGTAGCATTTATCTACTTTCGCTGATGCAAAGCAAGAGCGTTTCGAAGGCTACCTGGCATAACTTCAGGCTCCGTCTTTAGCTTATAAAAAAAATAACACTAACAAGAAAACCATGGTATTCCCCAGTATGGTCACCACTATGTTATTGCCTAAATCTACCTCAGGCTGAAGGAAGGCAGAGTTCAGGGTAACATCAAACCACGCTCAGTCTGGTAGCTAGCCCTACCAGAACAGGAGAGGGCTCTCTCCAGGTCAATATCAACAAAAATAATCAATAGGGCTTGAGATGACTTGAAATAAAAGCTAATTTTAGGCTAGGTATATAATTGAAGGAGTTTGGTTGTGTTTTTGGGGGTTTTTTTTTATCAAAGGGAAAGGCAGTTTTGGGTGCGGGGATAAGGCCTAGTTTTTGCAGAGTTCTGATTGGGGCAAGGAAGGAAATTGTTTTGATGCTTTATATTGAATGAATGGATGGATCAGACCGATGAGGAGCTGAAGAGGGCAAGAGGGTCTCAAGATTCCTCCTCAAACAGATGAAAACATGGAAAATTAAACAAAATTGAAGGCAGAGCAAAGAAAGCTACTGAATTCCACCTTTAAACACTCATTTGTTTAATTTAAGAAGAAAGAGAAGGGAAAATGATACACATAAACATCAGTGAACTTAAAATTAAATATAGAAAAACACCATCAAAACACAGAGCCACATGGATCCCAAAGAGTGCTGCAAACCCTGGTCTTTTCCTTTGCCAAAATTGCAGAGATGAAATGTACAATGAAGTGCCAAGAAATCCCAAATGTCCCACCCTGAAAATGACTGAAGAACTACATGATATAGACAATTCTAACCCATTCCCATGCCTCTAGGGGTCGAGCTCATCATTCTAGGAGCTGTTTCAACCATATCTAAACTAGGAACTAGAAAATAGGCAATGAAACAACTTGCCTCTATCTGCTAGGAAACTGATCCATTCACTTACATTTCACCCTTTGGTGAATGAATCTACTAGAATAAGTAAAAATGTGCCAAAATTACATCATGGTCATGAAATTACATCAAGGTACATCAAGAGTTGCATGAAAAAGTGAAACTGGCCAAAACTAGGCAAAATTCTGAACTGCTGAGTGAAAAATAGGCCAAATTCCTTCTATGCGCCGCACCTGGAATCTCTATGTGTAGCACAAGTTTGGAGCTGATTTTGAGGGCCTTCTCGAAGTACAAATTGAGTTTAGGATAGCTCTTTGGAAAGCCCTGCCTGTCTCATTTCCAACCCAAGTGGAATTTCTGAATTTGGTTGCCATTTGCCCCTCCAAAAATCAAATCTCCCAACACTGCTTCCTGTGTGTGCAAAAGGTGGTAGAAATGCCATTTTTAGGGTGTTTTTGACCCTTTAGGCAACCCAAAACTTGATGAAATCCTTAGGTAATCCATAGGCATGCATAAATTTTGATGAAAAATCCAGAAATGTGAAGTTTTCCTCCAGAAGAGCTGCCAATTATAAGCGTGCGCCAAGTGGCGCTACGCGTCGGGCAGGAAGATTCAAAATTGACAAAATTTTTCCCAAATTTCTTGAAACTTGGGCTGAATGTCCCTCATAAAGTTCTATTCTCAGCCAAAGAAGCTTTGGCCAAAATTTGGAGCCTATCATGCCTTTTGCGACGCTTCAGTGCCCTCCTTAGCCTTGCCTTTAGGATTTTGATCCTTGCTTTGCAAACATGATTGCACGCCCAATAGTGGTTCTTCATGTGCCTGAGTATGTTCTTCTCCTTGTTTGCCTTCTCCAACTGCTTCTCAAGATGAATGCTAACCCTCTCAAGCCAATTCTCTCTATCGGCCTCGATCTCCCGCTCAATAGGTGTCATCTCGGTTGGGCTTCTTCGGGCAGCTTGCCGGTTCTCACGGATGTTTTGCAACTCCATGATCGTCTGTTGATCCTCCAACTATTTGTTCCTCTACTCCAGATATTTTATGGTCCACTGAGCTCTCTGCAACTTGTCGGTCAATGTGTCGATCTCATCTTTCTGCTCCTGAATGACCTCTCTCAATTTTGAGCTTGGAGAGCTCAAATCCTCATCAATCAATATGAAATTAGTATCATGGCCTCCTGAAGGGCTCTCATCCTGCATAGGCCTCTTACCTCTGTCCTGTACCTGTACCTGTGCTGCTGATGATGGCAACGAGACCCCTTCCACCTCGGGTGGAGATAGAACTCGTCGGGCTGCTGCAAACAATACTCTGGTGCCTCTCTGTCTCGAGACCCTCAAACTGATGTGAAGGTTCACTTGGCTCATGAAAAATCTTCGGAGGAGGCTGAGGGGCTGTGAAGAAGTCATGGGAAATGTAATCTTCCCATGCAATGCTCTGCAATCCAATCTGATGTACCACAATGATCTTGATGAGAGCATAATGATAAATACTGTTGTACGGCTGCTCGGGAGTCTTCTTCTACACAAGAGTAGTCATTCTCTCGATGTTTCGGCACATGAAATACGGAATGTTCATCATCCTCACTCTCTTGAAATGCATCAATAACTTGATGTGGTAGGCATAGAGGCATGAAAACCGACCCTCACAACTGAAGTATCTGATAATGAGTCTCATCAAAGGCGCATAGGATTCCTTCAGAAACCGGAATGGGAATACCCTGCTGAGCTGCCTCACATAGCTAGGCTTGATGTATGGTTCATAATGCATTTTTTCCACCTGATGTCTCTTGTTCCACTCTTCACCTACATTCGGTATTCCTGTTGCCTGAGAAATGGTTTCTGGTGTCAAGGTGAAGTTTACACCAGCAAGAGTTACCTGACCATCATGCAAATGTAAAAAAAACAACCGAGCAAACTCCTGATGATGCTGAATCTGAGCAATCATCTCACAGTACTGATAGCATGACTGCTCTCGGAAATATGCCATGGCAAGTGGGCAGGCCTGCAACTGAGTCAATGAGGTGGGCTCTTCTCTCACGTGTTTGCCTCCTTTACGAGGCCTTCTCGGTGCATGTAGCTCAGTAGTAGAATCATTGTCTTGTTCATATGATGACTCAGTGTCCGTCTCCATGGTGTTGCAAGGTGTATGTCAAGTGTATGTTTGGTTTGTTGAAAATGAGAAATTGGTGCCTTTGTTTCAATTGCCAAAATATGTGCCAAATGGGAAAGGACTGTGGGAAATATGGACAGTGGGTATAGTGGATTTTTGTCAAGTGAAACTAAAATGTAATAACAGTCACTTGACTGTGTTTGGGAATTTGAGATTAGGAATTTTTTGCAAATGATATGGGGAAAGGAATAAGGATAAGGAATGAAAGGATTGAGGGATAGATATAAATGGGAATAAGTGATATGAGTTGTTTTGGGATATAGGGGAATAGGAGAGGGGCTATATGATGATATGATAGTGATGGGTAAGGGAAACACAGATGAGAAATGGAGTTGGAGTGTTTTGGCAACAAAATAAAATTTTAAAACTTCAAATCAAACCCTAAGGGAGAAATTTTAACAAGAAGATAGGGTTTGAATTTCAACATTACAAAATCTCATAATCCACTTCAATTAGCACCAAAATTTGTTTAATGGCAATTTCATAAACTTACTTGAGCATGGAGCAACCAATCAAAATCCGATTTTGGAGAAGACTGGAAGAAAATTTAAGTTTCGGGCCTGTGCGCCGCGCTTTCCTTGTGCGCCGCGCACGTTCAAATCAGCACGGTGATGGGCGGCTCTATGCGTCATGACTGCTATGTGCGTCGCGCCTTCTCCCAACGCGCCGCGCCTGCAATTTCACCACAGTCTCGGCTTCAAACCACCAACTTCGCCGTCCACGATTTTCTCTTGGGTCTTTGACAACTTCTTGCGTGCAAATGAATTGATGAATGTGGAAAATATCTTATATATCAAAAGGATTTTGATTTTTCATTTAGTAACCCACTTTTGTAATGTTGCAGAACTTTGGCATTTTCACATTTTAATATAAACTCTGTTTTTGTTTCCACTTTGATAATTTGAGCTGAATGATGAAACTTTTGTCTATTTTTGCAGGGATGGCTGGCATGGAATTTGGCAAAGGCGACCAGGGCTGCGCTTGAACATCTTCACAACTGAAAAAATTTGAAAATATACATGGCATTTATTACAAAAGACGAAATTGACGATTTTTTTTCAAAACAGAGTTTTGAAGAAGAATCATGATCTAACATTATGACGATGAAATTTCTTAAATGAAAACTCATTCAAACCTTCCTCAGGTGTCTGCTGGCATTATTGGACACTTTGAAGACTAAATTTGCGAAACCCTAGACCTAATGGGACTAAAAAACCCTAAAAAGACTCTTTGCTGACCAAAAGACCAAACATTGACTGTCATTGACTGGAAATGATTTTTATGGAATTTGATGAACAGACCTGAGCCAGCAGGTACAAGACATGAGGGATATGAGTGAAAATACCCTTCCGTCAGATGATCCATGCTCCTAATGGAATGCAGTTGACATGAACTGAATGAGACACCTAAAATGAAATGCAACAAAAGAGATTTTGATCTCTGACGGAGGGATGAAGAGACGGACTCTAACATAGACAACATTCAAAACAAAGTAAAGAAAAATAAGTCTTTTCCAAGACAAGACAATATGAAGGAGGATATGACATGTTAGACATGTCATATGCACATCAAAGGGATGAAAAATCAAAGAAAACTTGGAGCAGATTTAATGAGGAAAAATATGGAAAATTTCATATGTTTTCTGATTTTGAATTATTAACTGTTGAATGTGTTTTTCAAGATGAAATACAAACTTATCTTGGAGATATATTTGTTTATGCAAATATGAGGGGGTATGAAGTTCTGGAGATGCATAAAATCAATTTTCTGTATGGAAACAAGAAGATGGGAGAAAGCAACTAGTTGATTCAGAAGTTTGGAATGCAGGAAAGAGAGTTGATACAAATCTTACACAAGTCATTGCAGAAGAGAAAGAATACTACAGAGGATGTGAAATTATAGTCCATGAACAAATTTTTCTTTTGATCCAAAGAAGATTTGAATGTAAAGAGTTTATCTTGAGTTTGAAAATGAAAAATTGGGTGAACATTTCAGTTAAATTTAATGTGAATATGGAGACAATTGAACAAGCTTCAATAAATAAAATTTTTGTAGTTGATGGATAGTATATAGTGGGAAGGTCATATGTTTTTGTGTTAAATAAGGAACAATATTATTTTGAAATTGAGAAGATTCCACTCAAGATATTGGATAAGTGGATGATGAAAACAACAGGTATGATAATTTTTCAAAGTCAACAAGTCAAGAAGAGATGGAAGGATATGCAGGAAAGTATAAAGAAAATGGTTTGGAAACAAAATAGGATGTTGGTGATAGGGTCAGAAATCAAAATATGTAGTCAGGTACAAGACAATGGAACTAGTAGAGAATACATGAAGTTGAAGTTCAATTTTGTTGAGATGATGACAAGACAACAACACACAGAGGTACATAAATTTATGTTACTTGAAGACATGCTTATGTTTAAGATCAGTATCAAAACACTATGTAGTGGAGATGCTCATGACAACAGAGAAAAAGGACATCCACAATACAAGGTTTGGCATCCGGGAGAAGGAGAGAATGCAGAAAATACACCTGCAGTTGGAAAAGGCCAGACAATGATATGGAAGATGAAGTCTGATGAAGTTTACAAGAAATTAAGTTGGAAGAATTAGGAATAGGAGTCCATGAATTATTTCAACCTGGGGAGTCTGATGCAAGAGAATTATTCAAGGTTTATAAGACCTAGGAGTTTTATCTCACATTTACTAAAGGGAGTGGGTTCCCTTAATTATCTTGTTTATTTTCCTAAGTTTAATTTTAGTTCTAAAGAAATTTAAATTTAATTTTATTAATGAAGAATATCTCGTGAGTTGTAGAGATGTTAGGGATGATTAAGTAATCCTAGGAAGAGTGAGGATTTTAGGGATCCATAGGTATAATATAGGATTTTGGTTGAGTAAAGAATGGAATTGAGAGAAGCTTTAGGAAATATTCAGAGATGGTTGGATCTGAACTGAAATTGGTTCATGATTCTTTTTTTGTATATATTTGTAAGCATTTTGAAACATAAGGGGTTGGCCCAGAGTTAATAGTTTGGGCCTTATGAGGCAGATATTTTTACGAGTATGGCATTAGCCTTTGTAAATATACTCTGTTATATTAATAAAAAAACACAGTGTGCAGTGAGAATGATGAAATGGGGTTTTGATATTTGTGTTGTGTGAATAATTCTGTTTCGAAAGGTTTATTTCTATCTGTCCAATGGTGAAATACAATTAATTTCTGATTGAGTCATTGACAGAGTATAAAATGCATTAAATTTTGAATCTGAATAGTTAGAAGGTTTCTCTCTGTTGAGCGATATGGATGAAATTTATGAAGTTTTCCTTTTTGGAACCAGTGTTTAGAAGTTTTCTTAGAAATATGTGTGCAGGTGCATATGAGTTGAGATTTCCTTGTTGAAATGGCGGGTGGATCCTTTTGGCGGTAATTGCAGTGGTATTACTGTGGACGGAAGAAAAAAAATATATATTTTTCGAAGGAAGAACTGTGTTTTTCCCCAAATTTCCAGACATTTCAGAACAAAAGTGTAAAGGGTGAATGGATGGCAGAGATTAGATGGCAAGGGTGAAGCTAGAGAATGGATGGTTGAGATTATATCGTAGATCTGAAGCGAAAGTGGTGGATGGTTAAGATCTTGTCGTAGAAATGAAGTGGAAGGTGGATGATCGTGATTAAGTTGCATAAATGACAGTGAGAGAATGGATGATCCATATTACATCACATTGGCCATAATATGGTTAGCGCACATCGCAATCAGCTATGTTTATATTTATATGTTAAGACATCGCAAGTTAATTGGTTTAAGTTGCGATGCGATAAGAAGTGGAGTTGCGATGCGATGTGATCGCATATCGCACATGATAGAGGATCCTTGTTATTGCTATTTGTTAAGATGTGTGCCATGCGATAAGTTACTCGATGTGATTTGTGAAATCACAAAATCGCAAACATTGCAATATGGTTAAACTTGTGATATTGCGATGATGTTGAGCTGCGAAGTGCGATAGGGCAGAAATTCATGGTGATGCGATGTAGAAAGAATAGAGTTGTGATGTGATAAAAATGCCTTGTTTAATGTGAAAGGATGCATGCATAAGTGATATGTAGATGGATAAAGGTAAGTGGAAGTGATAAGGTTAAAGTGCTTATAATAAATTTTTAAAAGATAAAGGTTATATTGAAGGGAGCTTGAACAAATTTAGAACATATACTCTAGAGGGAGTGTAATCCTAGGTTAAGGTGGGGTTAGTAGTTAGCCCTGCATCATGTGATCAGTGTCAAAGGATGGGGAGACCTACACCAAGGGATGAAATTCCCTTACACCCTCAGGTGGCTTTAGAGCCATTTGAAAAGTGGGGCATGGAATTAATTGGACCCATTGATCCACCATCCGAGGAGAAAAGGTATATCATATTCTACACCGAATAATTGACCACGTGGGATGAAACAAGGGTTGTGAAGGTAGCAACAGAAGAGAAGGTATATGAGTTTCTAAAAGACAATGTGTTCGACAGGTTTGGATACCCCAGAGAGGTAGTCATTGATCAGGGGTTTCCTTTTACAACTCATATAATTGAAAACCTCCTTAGGCGGCACAAGATAAAGCACAAATAGAGCCTTGGAGACTCAAGAAAATGGCTAGGTGAAATTTAAATAGATCCTTGGAGAACATCCTCACCAAGGTTGTGAGAATCAATAGGAAGGATTGAGTAGATAGATTGGTGGAATCCACTTGGGCTTACAATACCACTTGGAAGACAACCACAAGGTTTACTCCATATGATTTAGTTTCTGGGAAGAAAGCTCTGATTTCCATTGAGTTTGAGTACATCACCCTGAAAATGGAAGCTCAATTAGACCTAGACATCACAAAGGCACAAAAAGAAAGGTTGTTGCAGCTAAATGGTTTAGATGAGTTCAGAATGCATGCCCTCCTTCACACAGAGGTAATTCAGCTGCAAAGGAAAGTTTGGCATGAAAAAAACATCAAAGAAAACACATTTCAAGAAGGATATTGGGCGCTACTCTATGAATCCAGATTCAAGGAATTCAAATGAAAACTAATGAAAAGGTGGATAGGGCCTTATTAATTGGAAAAATTCCATGACAATGGGGTTGTTCAAATCAAAACGATAGATGAGAAGGGGATCCCCCTGATATTCAATCGTTACAATGTACAAAAAGCCCATGTCTAGGGCTAAGTTTATCAATTCAATAAACAGGGAGGTGAATGTCATGGGAAGCTCCATAGTTTCCAGCACCTCTCCTTCGTAGAGGAAAAAATAAAAAATAAAAAATAAAGAGGAACAGGTGGAAACCTCTCTGAGGCATCCAAGGCCAACTCCTGGGTCGAAAACCTCCATGAGGTGATCCTGAAGAAAAAAATAAAAAAGACAAATAAATAAAGTATCCTTGGGTGAAAACCTCTTTGAGGTGCCCAAGGTAGGCTTGTGGGTTGAAAACCTATGTGGAGGTAGCCCACCTGTCTTTTTTTAAATTAAAAAAGAAGAAGAAAAAACAAAGAGAAAAATAGAAAAAAAGGGATGAAACATCACTTATACACTCACTTATTTATGTTTTGCAGGTTGATGATCAAGGAAATATGGGAAAAAGATGAATGGCATCCTTCCCTCTTCTCTCTCTCCTCTACCTACCAACTTCGTGATCAACCCTCGTATGCATCCATCCATCGATTTCTCCCTCCAGGTGAGCAAAAACCCCATATTTTTCTTACTCTCTATAGTGTTAGAGGGTACTAGGCTACTACAAGAAACCATGCAATACTATAGGAAAGTCATCCGAGAGGGAAAAAGATCACTCAATAACACCTAACCCTCAAGGAAGACATGAAAATTATTCTTCTTCCCATACCTACAACACCTAACCATCACTCCACTCAATGCATAAGTATTATCTCACGAAACCCTCTCTTTCACCACTGTGATCTAGTTTAGCTAAATCTTTACACAGGTCCTCTCCCCTCATCTCTCCACCACTCCATTCACTCCATAACTCCATCCCTAGCATACCTACACTAATTCTCATAATTTATCATCTAAGTGGATCTCCAAAGTAGTAGAGAGGGGACTGCTACATGAATATGATCACTTCATGTAGTAACCCTGTACATGTAACAACAAACCAAAAAAGCAAGAGGTAGTTGATGAAGATGGCTCTAGATGATCACTAGAGAACTTGAGGAGGAAAGCCACACCAACAACAACACTTGAGGATCTCCATGCAACACCTGCAAAAATAATTATCGAACAAAAATAATAAGCAACTCGCTCAGAAATAAGTTTCTCACTCTGAAAATATGCAAAAAAAAAAAACGCAACAAAGAAAGAAACACTAATGGCTATCACCAAACTCCATCTCCTTGCATCAAAGAAATTCTACAACTCCTCAGCAGCAGGTAGGCTCAGGTATGGCTCCCTCACCCTTTCTCTATCCATCATATTGGATAAAATGAATTAATGTCGAGAATAAGAGTTAAAAAGGAAAAAAGGTGGCCAGTTAACTTGACCACCCTCGTAAAGTTAAAGTGAAGGAGAATTGGAGTTTTGCATGCTACCTGGGCTGTCAAATTAGTTAAGGGAGATAACGTGAGGAGTTGGAGGTGATTATGAGGTAGATAGAAATGATTGGCACGAGTGAGACCAACGGTTCAAAAGAGGAAACCCGTGCCAAATCCAAATCACCACTCTGCTCCAAGTCGGCTCAATTTGGAATAAAGGTGTGCTTTGGATCATTCTCCTTCATTCCATGTGCATTTCGAAAACAGTTAGAGTTGGAAAGAGATAAGAGATATTGAAGAATTTCACACAAAGGTCGAAATTTTCATGCAAGCTCATGCTACAAGAAGTCAGCTAATGCTACAAGAAACCTATAGGAAGGTGTTGTACGGTACAACAACCCTCCCCATTTCAAAATTTTGGAATAAATTTCATTTAGAAATAGGTCCCCTTTCTTTTTAAAATAGGAATAAAAGACTTAGAGGAAATCCGATCATTTTTAATAAAACAATAAAAAGTTTATTGATTAGGAAAGCATATATCGCATATCGCAAAACTCAAGTGCATATAAACAAATGCAACATTGAAAATCTCTGATCTAATGAAATATAAAGTCTTTTATAGCATCAACATAATACATAAAAGTATTCATATTGAATAAGTCCGATGTGATAAAGTAATCGCAATCGCAAATCGGCGGTATCTTAAAGTTTCACATTTGTTTTGCAAAACTCCGACGCGATAAAGTAATCGCAATCGCAAATCGGAAGGACCTTAAAAGTTTCACATTTTGTTTCATAAACTCCGATGCGATGCGATTTATTGAAAATCGCATTTCAAAGGTGCGATATCACATGTACTTGTTTTATAAACTTCGATGCGATGTAACCCATCACAAATCGCAAATCGCAAAACGAAAAGACAACACCTCATTCAGTCATTTCGGAGGAACAAACATCATATTCACTCATTCTATGTCCCGATACGGTGGACCCTACCATCATCGCAATCGCAAAATTCAAAAGGAAAGTTTTATATTCTCATTTCAAAATCGCCGATCTCCGATTGTACGTTTATTAATAAATAGAAAATCAAATGAATGATGGTGATTGATTCTATTTTGAATGTGTGAGTGTGACTCTCATAGAGGGCATTTAAGTTTAAACATGGAGTTAATAAATTGAAATCATCGAATAAGTATTTTCATAAATTTGTTCTCCTTACTTCATTTTTACCGTGTCTGAAATCTTTTCTCATTTGCAGAACCATAGAATACACAATCCTCTCATTCACCGAGCAAGTGAAACATTACTAGACGAAAAAATGTCTAAGAGATCTAAGAAAGCAAAGGCCGTTGCCGCTACAAAGATCCCTACTATTACCATGGTACCAAAAGAAAAACCAGCCAAAATTAAGCTGGTTACAGACACATCATGCCAAGGTCTTGGAAAAATCTCTTGGGAAGATGTATATAACTTAATTGAAAGATAAAACCCTAAGGTCAGTGAAGTGAAGGCAACAGTACGAGATGAAGAAGACTCAGATTCTGATTCTGAGACTCCTCTTAAAGCGCTTGCAAATTCATTCCTTCACAGAATTTCAGCTCGGGAAAACATTTTCCCCCATTATGATGTAATTCGGTGGGTGATTGACAATGTCACCATAAAAAACAGGACATTTGTTTCAGCCGTAGGAATAATATTTGGGTCTTTCAGAGTAGAGGAGATAAAGGCAATGTACCATCTTCCAGACCCTTAGAAATTCTACAAAAAAGCCTTCATTAAATATTTTGCTACAAGCAATGAGACTCAGTTGGAACCAATTAGAGAATGAAGAAGAGCTCCAGAGAAACATAAAACTGAATCATCAGGTATGTACTTTGTAGAGTCTCTTTCGCCCTCATATTGTTATGCTATCGCGATGATCTGTAGGATTTTCGGAAACGATAATTCTGCAAGATTTTCAACCCAAATGGTACCCTTAATTAATTCTACCATGAATTCTAAAATCATGGACTGGTCAGTTATCCTTTCAGACAAGATAGCCAATAGAATCCTAGACTATAGAAAGTATAAAGACACAGGAAATACGACCCCGTTTTACTTTTGTGCCTACATTCTAGATGCCCTATGTTTCAATTTAGAATTTCCCATTTTAGGTTGGAAATGGACCCCCCAAGATCCAGTTCCTATACATATTTACCATAAGCTCTTGTGGAAGGTCCATTTTAAAAATCATGTATATAGAATTTGTCATGGTTTTCTAATTCTTGTCTATCAAACCATTTTTGACCAATTTCCTCCTCGACTCTCTAAAAAGGCAAAGACTGATATATCCCAGATTGGTGACTGGTTTAGAGAAGAGAAATTTACCTATGTCAGAGTTTTTGGAAGCATTGTGGAGCCCCATATTTTACCCCTATATGTTCCTGACAAACTGTTAGCACAAGAAATTTGTTATCAGTTAACAGTAGAAGGTATGTCAAGGTGTCTAAAGAATAATAAGAAATTGTTGTGGCCTACTTTTCCCTTTCACTGTGGAAATTATACTCTTAATGACTTCAGACATGCTGAGAAGGAAGTCATCAAAATAAGGGATATTAAGCATGCAATAGTCCCAGGTAGGCAGTATGACCCGAAAAAAGTAGCATTTGATTTCACAACTTTAGTTTCAGTCGCTCGGTTTGAAGATGAGCCCGATGTATTTGATGATTTATTTATTTCTGTTGATAAATTTTCCCAAGTTTATAACTTGGCTAAATCCAAGTCTCAGACAGAAGGCATGAATAAATTCATGATGTTTAGAAGTTAGAGACTACTAAAAGTTCCTCTTGACCAATTAAGAATCTCTTTACAAGAATCTGAAAATATAGAAACACAGCAAAAGGAAAAAGAAGATGCAGCTAACAAAGCAGGAAAATAACCATCTACCAGCAAGGGTAATGTACAGATTGAAAAGGTAAGCACAAGTGACAATCCTGATGAGCAAAAGGAGAATACTAGCAGCAAAACAGATGAACCTATTGAGAAAGAAACTATAGTTCAGACAGAAAAGGAAAGCACAGGTATTAAGACCAATGTGCATACTAAGAAAGAAAACACAGGCAGTAAGGCTAATGATTCGACAGAAAAAGAAAATATTGGTAATAAGCCAGATAATCAACTTGAAAGAGAAAAGACTAGGGAGAAAGTGGTGGATTCTGCTGAAGTTATTATTACTTCCCATTTTCTAATTCAATATGAACAATTCTCTCAGTAAATAGGATCACAAAATAATCCTCAAGCTGAAATTTTGAAAGATCAAGATATGGAAATCATTCCTGAGCATCCTACAGAAGAAATTGTGTTGAAAGTAGAAGAAATTCCTCCTATATATATCTTTTATAGTCCTAAACATAGGGCTATTGTCAGGAAGCGGAGGAAGAGAAGAAGAACAGATCAAGAATCAGTTTCAACGTCACAAGTTGAATTTATGAACATTGTCTGGAAAAATACTGAAGTGAATTCTTCAGAGGATCTCACCAAATTGTCACAATATGCAGGTGCCTATAGTGCAGCCACTATAGACAAAGCTTCTGAAGTCAACCAAATGATGAAACAAAAGGACTTACAGATAGCTACGCTGGAGGAACAAGCAACGGGAAATCAGCAAAATATTATGTAGTTGGAACAACAGTTGCAAGATGAAGAGCTCAGATCTAAACAATTGGAAGAGCAACTTGGCATTGAAAAGAAAACGATTGATCAACAAGCTTTGAACAAGAAACAATAGTTAAGTCAAGAGGTGGAAAAGTTACAAACCCTACTGCAAAATGAGAAAACTTCTAAGGTTGAGCAAGAAAAAATATTCCAAGCAAGATTGGACAAATTTAGGGATTATCCTAAATTGGATCAATTTAAAACTAAAGATCTTGAAATAAATAAATTGTTTTCTCAGCAGTTGAATGAACTCTGTCAAAGGATGGCACAAGCCGAGCCCTTGTGTGAAATAACATCATCTTTAATAGATGAAGCAGTCAGCCTCAGGCTCGAATTTGATGATGCAGATAAGAAAATTTCTGAATTTCTTTCATGGCAAGACTCAGAGCAAGGAAGGAATGTTAACCTTCCCAGGATTGAGGAAAGGCACAAAGAAATTATGTTTGCTGAATGGGAAAATCAGTTGATAAAAGGAGAAAGAGCCACATCAAGAGCCAGAACTATGATGAATAATATAACACAATTGGTTAATGATAGCTTATATGCCACCAATTTAATTTCAGATTGTATCCCAGGTAAATTACCAAAGGTAAAAGAGACTGATTCTAAGTGGAAGCAATAATTAGTCAATAAGAATCAGCAAACTTCAAGGAATTTCATGGGATATCATGTGGACATATCTAATCAAGACACATAGTTAACAAATGGCAATCAAATTCCTTTCCAATTCCATTAATTGCATCATTCCAGAGTTTTCTGATGCCACGTATACTGGTCAGTTACATTCGAGGCTAAGTCATCCAGCAGAGGTCATAGATATGCTCAAAATTTGCCACCTCAACACATTGAATGCAAGAGAAAATAAATGAATCTGTTTCATTTTAATATCGCAAGTCTATTTCTAGATTTCTGATGATAGATTGTAGCAATAGTTTTAGCTATTTTGTTTTATTAATTTCCTAGTTAAACCACTTTCGTGCATTGGAGAAGGGGTCCTGAGTTTGTAATATTTTGGCTTGGATGTTACATTTTTTTACTCCATCGACTACTTTATTTTTATAAAGGATCACATCCTGTGGTTTATGGCAAATTATCTCTAAGAATTGCATTTATATACCTTGGAGTTTGTTTTACATTGAAGCACTGGATCAGGATATTGAATTGCATCAAGGAAAAGTATCAAGATGAATCCGGTATTTCTATCAATTTACTGTTATTTTTCTTGTGTTATGAGAAATTCTCTTTGAATTTGCTATCATTTATATGTACTTGCTTTACAAATATTTCTTTATACATATCATTTCTGAGTGTATAGAAATATTCATCTCTCATAGTATGTGCAAATGATATATAAAATGATGAATGCAATGTGTTATTATAACTCTGTTTAATTTCTTAAACAGAGTTATCATTATTTGATACTGCATATTTTAATTAAATTATAATACATTTTCATGGTTATTGGTTTGATTGAAACAATCTTAAAGTTGTATTCATATTTGACACCCTAGTTAGTTTTAGAATTATTTATAAGTGATAGATTAAATTAGATAAATTATTTCAGTCATTTAGTTCCATCATCCACTCATACAATCATTCCATCACCAACCCATTAGTTATTAGGAAACTGGTCCTATAAATCCAGTCGGAGCCACCACACCAAACGAAAAAGGAGCTGTCCTAAGGTCCCGACCGGGTGGTTTTCCCCCAATGTTTGAAGCAGCAATTTTCTAGGCTTCAACATTTTTTGGCGCTAGAAGGAGGGCCTAAGCTATGAATGGCAAGTAAATCTCAATCCACAAGCCATTCTAAGAGCAATTCAACCTAATCACTTTCTTCAATTTCTTCTACATCTCAAATCCCTAGGGAAGAAATTGATAAGAATATTCAAACACCCACTACTAAAGTCTCAAATCAATCAGAAAATCAACCTCTTGAGTCCCCTGAAGTACAAGATTTAATTCACAACTTACAAGGGTTCTCATTATCTTTAGAAGAGTCTGAATTATCTGGAGGTAGTGTAACTTCACAGATTGTTTCTTCCAAACCTCTTACTAGGTTATAGAGTGAAAAACTTGGTATTCCTCCAAAGGAATTTCCTTTACCTAGTAGAGTTAAAACAAGAAAAACCCCATTGGAATCAGAGAGTGATATTAGTTCTTCATCGCAAATTCAATCATTTGTTTCCCAAACCTCAACTCAGAAAAGTGCAGTTGTCTCAACATCAGCTATTCAAACATCAACTGCCCAAACATCATCTATTTCAATATGATCTGCTCATACAATACCTTTCCAAACACCTGTTGTCTCTTCTACTCCTTCAACCGTTATCACAACAATGGCACAGAGACCATGGGCTAGTCCAGGAGCTATTGCAATGGCTGCACCTTTACATGATTTACCAGATCATCCTGAAAAATGGCTAGCAAAATTTAGTCCTGACCTGAACATACAAGCTTAAGAACACATCAATAATTTTATTCTTGCTGTAAATTTGAATGGAGTTGAACATGAAGATGTTGTAGTTAGGTTATTCCCCTATACTTTGCAAGGGGCAGCAGGACCCTAGTATTTTTCATTACCTTCAGGATCTATTACAAGTTGGGATATTTTCTCAGATCATTTCTTGACCAAATTTGGAGATGACAGATCAATAGCTACCCTAATCAATGATCTCTCCAATCTGAGGACAGAACCCAAGGAACCCATTAAAGATTTAAACTCTCGATTCAACAAACTTTTGAATAAAATCCCTACAGATTCAAAGCCTAGTGAGCAGGTTAGAAGTGAATGGTATATAACTGCTTTGCCCTCAAACATAGCAATTTTTGTAGATAGAGCTGCGAAAACTACTTTAGTTGAGAATATGAAAGAAGCTATTGCAGTTGAAAAACGGATTATTGCTCTAGATAAGAAAAATGCTATTGAGGAAACAAAATCCAAGAAAGTCAGCTTTAAATATGATTCAAAGAAGAATACACCTAGATACCCATATGACATGGAAGGTTTACATAAAGTTCTCAAAACCATGAGATGGTTGAGATTAAAAAGCAAGTGGCAGAGACTTCTACCAAAAGACCATTCAGGAGCTTCAAAATAAATCAAGTTGAATCTAAACCTCCCAATTCAATATCCAACGCAGAATTAGAAGAGGAATAAGAAGAAGATACTCCTCCAGTATCAGATGAAGAAGAAGAAAGAGAGGAAATAGTTGAATTACACGGGATGTGGGATTTCATTCTCCCTAACTCGGACAGTGAACAAGAAGCCATGCCTGTAAGTACAAGGAGTAAATCTACAGCGGAACCTTCTCAATGTGTTCCTAAGAAGAAAAGTACAACTCCAATTACCAAAGACAAATCCTTTGTAAATAAAGCTTCTCCCTTACCCACTCAAAATCAGCCATCATCTTCTAATCCTCCTACATCAACATCTAAGACTTTGGTGGTATCAGATCCTATGGATTATAACATTTTTGAAGACACGAAGAAGACTAGAGAAAACATTTCTCTACATGAACTCAACAAACTTAAACATCAACAGAAGCTGCTATTGAAAGAATTAAATGCGACACCTATTGCTCCTCTACCAAGTGGTGTAGTTTCCAAAGCAGCTAAAGAAACAGGTAAGCCACCAGATAAAGTAGATGCCACTGATACTGTTCTTATTGGAGAAATATCAAATTCTCAGACACCTTTTCTTTTGACTTATGAAATCTACAAAAAGAATTTGCATAATTGTTTGATAGATTTAGGAGCATCCTCTAATATAATGCCTACTTCAGTCTGTGCAAAATAGAATATTGAACCACAAAAGTCTGCAGTTCACATTGTTCAATTAGATCGCTTTAAAGTTTAGGTTGTGGGAGAAATCAATTCAGTTACTATTCGATTAGCTTCTGATCCTAGAATTGTCCAAAGCATTATTATTCTGATTGTAGATATTCCTGAATTATATGGACTAGTCTTGAGCAGGGATTGGTCACAAAGCTTAATGGTTATATCGCAACTGATTATTCACATATGTGGCTTCCCTACAAAGGTAAACCAAATAAAATCAAAGTTGAGCGAGAAAAACACATGATGCATACTGTAACATAATTTGAACAAGAAAATGAACCTATAGCTTTTAATAATAACATTCTTGGAGGTTATTCTGCTGAATCATTCCTTGGGAATTTCACAGCACCGCAATCACCCTTTTCTGTAAATACTTTTATTTCGCAAATTGAAAATTTTCCACAATCTGATTCTTCTAGAATTGTTAATGTTTCTGATACATCTGTAGATAAACCTGTAGATAAGTCTTTATTTTGGTCATTATATTTCGATGGATCAAAATATAGTGATGGAGCAAGAACAAGATGCATCTTAATTGATCCAGAAGGAGAGAAAAATATGCTACCAAGTAGACTAGAATTTGAGTGCACAAATAATACTGCAGAATATGAAGCCTTGATCCAAGGGCTTTATAAAGCAATAGGGTTAAATGTAAAATACTTGAAAGTATATGGTGATTCTGAAATTGTCATAAGACAAGTCAGGAATATTATCCATTGTCTTTCAGGGCATCTCAAACATTATCAAACCCTTGTGCAAGACCTTACCACTCAATTTTTAGTATTCAACATCTTTTCTATCCATAGAACTCAAAATACGTCGGCTGATTTGTTAGCTAATGTTGCATCCAAACTCCTCCCCATTGAAGATTACAGTCCTGATAGATTTTCAATCAAATTTATCTTTCGACCATCTGTTCCCGATAATATCACAAACTGGAGAGTATTCTATCATGATGAAGATATATTGAATTTCTTGACTTCAGAGAAATCCTATGATGAACAAATTATTGATGAAAATGATCATGATATTCAAAATACCTCAAAAGTAATGAAAATCCTATTCCTAAATATGTAGTTAAACTTGAGGACCTATATGATATAAAATATGGATTAAAGAAAGTTACTAATGCTAAACTTCAAAGTTCCACTTTGAAGTTTGAATTAGTAAATCTTGGCTCTAAATCTAAACCTCAAAATTTTAATTTAGGACTCGAGTTAACTTCAAAAGAAAGAAATTATTTCATCAAACTTCTGAGTAGGTATAAAGATATTTTTGCTTGGAATTATGAAGAGTTAAAAAATTATGATTCTTCTGTTATTCAACATACAAATTCCAATGCTTTCTGATGTCAACCCTGTTCAACAGAAGTTAAGAAAAATTCATCCAAATCTTGAAAGTCAAATCAAGGCAGAACTCAATAAACTTTTAAAGGCCAAAATCATTTTTCCTGTAAGGCAATTCTAATTGGGTTTCCAACATGGTACCTATCAGGAAGAAGAATGGAGATATTAGAATCTGCGTTGATTTTAGAAATTTAAACAAGGCATGTCAAAAGGATAATTTCCCATTGCCAACGATGGACAAATACTTCAAAAAGTAGCTGGTTCTGAAATCATGTCCTTTCTTGATGGTTTTTCAGGCTATAACCAAATATTGGTACATCCAAGTGATAGGTTGAAAACTATTTTTAGAACCAAATGGGGAACCTATGCTTACCAGAAAATGCCTTTTGGTCTGATAAATGCAGGAGCTACTTTCCAGAGAGCCATGGATATAGCATTTAAGGGTTTGATTAATAGATCAGTTGTTATTTATCTTGATGACATAACAATATTTTCAAATAAAAGAGCCAATCATCTGCATGATCTGAAACAGATATTTGAAATATGTAGAAGATTTGGTATTTCTTTAAATCCAAAAAATTCCTTCTTTGCTCTCAATGAAGGAAAACTATTAGGGTTTGTTGTCTCAAAAGATGGTATATATATTTACCCTGATAGAGTGAAATAAATTTCTAATATTTCTTTACCTCATAACAAAAATCCATGCAATTATTTCTAGGGCAAATCAATTTTGTAAAAATATTCATTCCTGATTTTTCTCAAATTGTTTTACCTATGCAGAACATGATTAAGAAAAATTCAGTATTCAAATGGGGGTATAAAGAGAAGGAAGCCTTTGATGCAATCAAACAGGTAATCATTAATGCACCTGCATTGAATACTCCTGATTTTTCTAAAGATTTTATTCTGTATACCTTGGCTACTAAAACATCCTATGCTATTGTTTTAACACAACTCAATGATCAACAAATAGAAACACCAATTTCTTTCTTTAGCTCAAATCTGCAAGGAGTTGAACTTAATTATTCTGATGTAGAAAAAAAAGCCTTCGCTGTGTTTAAATCAATTAAACATTTTAGACCTTTTCTCCTAAAGACACACACAAAAATTATTGTCCCATTCTCTGCTATGAGACAATTGTTAATTCAAAAAGAAGTAGGAGAAAAGAGAGCTAATTGGGTAACAACTTTGCAAGAGTATGATATTGATATTAAACCAGCCAAGATTGTTAGAGGACAAGGTTTTTGTAGATTGTTAGCAGGAGCTAACAACATACCAGAACATCAAGATCAAGCTAATATCGTCCAAGCAAATCAGATAAGTGTTATAGATTCTGAATCTCAATATGTTGATCTGATCTTTTAATTGAAGAATGGGTATGCTCCTTCTAACCTCAGCTATAAGAACAAACGTGCTCCAAGATTAAAAGCTAAACATTATGAAATCATTGATGATGTGTTATTCAGAAGAAATTATGATTCAATTCTATTAAGATGTCTTGAAAAGACTGAATCAGAAAAGGTATTATAGGAATTACATGATGGACGAGTAGGTGGATGTTTTGGAGGTGATACCACAGCTCACAAAATAATCCATGCTAGATATTATTGGCCTACCCTTTTCAAAGATAAACATGATTATATGAGGAAGTGTGAAATTTGTCAAACTACTAGTGAAATTCAAAGGAAACTAGCTTTTCCTTTACAACCAGTAAGCATTGAGCAACCATTTGAGCAATGGGGGCTTGATATTATTGGTGAAATAGTACCTCATTCTTCCAAACAACACAAACACATCCTTACAGCAACAGATTACTTCACAAAGTGGGTAGAATCAATTCTTCGATCAATTCATCATTACCAGGTTTGGTGTACCTGACGCTCTTGTTTTTGACAATGCATATTATTTTTCTGAAAATAGTATAATGGAATTTGGAATCAAAAGAGGTTTCAAATTGAAATATTCAACAAATTATTATCCACAAGGTAATGGTTTAGCTGAATCTACTAATAAAACTCTCATCAAAATCATTAAAAAGACCATTGATCAGAATCAAAATAATTGTCACATGTCTTTAATCTTTGCATTATGGGTTGATCGTATTACTCATAAAGCTTCAATAGGAACTTCACCTTTCAATCTAGTTTATGGAAAAGAAGCTGTGATACCATCAAATCTAGCTCTCCCATAATTAGCTTTAGTTAAATTTATTGAAGAGAATCCTTTATCATCTATTCAGTTGAGATTTAATCAAATTCTTAAATTAGAAGAAGATAGAGAAAAAGCAAAAAATATTCATGAAAAACATCAACAACTTGTAAAATCTTCTTTTGATTCAAGTTCCACCGGATCCAAAACTTTGCAAATTGGTGATCTTGTTCTAAAATGGGATAAACCACATGAAGATATTAAAGGTAAGCATACTAAATTCCAAAATATGTGGCTTGGACCATTTCAGATTGCTGAAAAGATAGGCTCATATACATTCTTACTGCAAGACTTAACAGGAAAGAGAGAATCTCTTCCTGTCAATGGGCTTATTTTAAAGAAATTTTTTTCTTAAGGAGGTAACCCCTTCTTACCTGTAAATATTCCTTTCTGCAACTTTTGTTTTTTTTGTAAATAAGGTTGTTAATAAGTCTTTAATTGACTTTTTACTATTTGAAAATATTTTCGAAAAATACTATAAATACTTATTTTATGTAAATAAGAATTTTTATAGAAATGATTACAGTTTTGGATAGTTTAAAATAAAATGTTAAACTTTGAAAATTTGTTCAAAATATTTGCATGATCTTTTGAAACCTTGAAAAGAATGTAAATCATTATAAGTTGATTAAGCAAAGAAATGTTATCCATAAAAAGTAAAGACTCTTCCAAGCTTTGGCATTCAAAAAAAATCTGAATTGTCATCCATTGATTCTTAAGGATAAAATCATTTCACCCCATCCATTAAGGTTGTGATTTTTTAGAATGTAATTATAAGAAATTATATGTCAAAATAAGAGGTCTCATCATGAGCCTGCTTACCATGATCATAAGAAGTAATAAAACTGACATTACCAACACTGCATACCAAAACAGGGTAATGGCTTATAATTATAAGACAAGGGGTCTCATCACGAGCCAGCTTGTTCAGTTTGATTACAACTAGTGAATGGCATTGTTATCAACTGGCTACCAAACCAGAACAATGGTTTTTAAATTAAAATAAAAAGAAGAAAACATAAGATACAATGTCTTATGAATGTATCTTTTAAAAAATTATAATCTTAGTTGGATGGGACAATGAATGGTTAAGGGTTAAAATGTAACTCTGTCAAGACTATGAACGTTTGCAGGCAGCAGAGGAAATGCCTATGACAATAGAGTAAAACACAAAAGCTAAAATTGGAGGAGCCCCCTACTTTATTATTATCAACCAATCAAGGCTTAAGAAAACCCAAAAATGTTTTTATTTTTGAGGAATTAGAAAGAAATTGTAAGTGATTTTTATTCTTTTTTGGAGTTAGATTTTATTTAAAATTTCTCTAAGATAGTTTTCAGTATCTTTAAAACTTTTTACTTACTAGAAATGTAGTATTCATTTTATTTTTCAAAGATAACAGTTTCTTCCAGTGAATCGCCAATTGTTGTACGGTACAACAACCCTCCCCATTTCAAAATTTTAAAATAAATTTCATTTAGAAATAGGTCCCCTTTCTTTTTAAAATAGGAATAAAATACTTACAGGAAATCCGATCATTTTGAATAAAATAATAAAAATTTCATTGATTACGAAAGAATATATCACATATCACAAAACACAAGTGCATATAAACAAATGCAACATTGAAAATCTCCGATCCGATGAAATATAAAGTCTTTTATTGCATCAACATAAACATAAAAGTATTCATATTGAATAAGTCCAATGTGATAAAGTAATCGCAATCGCAAATCGGTGGTACCTTAAAGTTTCACATTTGTTTTGCAAAACTCTGATGCGATAAAGTAATCGCAATCGCAAATCGGAAGGACCTTAAAAGTTTCACATTCTCTTTCATAAACTTCGATGCGATGCGATTTATCGCAAATCGCATTTCAAAGGAGCGATATCACATGTACTTGTTTTATAAACTCCGATGCGATGTAACCCATCGCAAATCGTAAAACAAAATGACAACCCCTCATTCAGTCAATTACAAAACTCCGATGCGATACGATTTATCGCAATCGCATTTTCGGAGGAACAAACATCATATTCACTCATTCTATGTCCCAATATGGTGGACCCTACCATCATCGCAATCGCAAAATTCAAAAGGAAAGTTTTATATTCTCATTTCAAAATTACCGATATCCGATTGTACATTTATTATTAAATAGAAAATCAAATGAATGATGGTGATTGATTCTATTTTGAATGCGTGAGTGTGACTCTCATAAAGGGCATTTAATTTTAAACACAGAGTTAATAAATTGAAATCATCGAATAAGTATTTTCATAAAGTTGTTCTCCTTACTTCATTTTTACCGCGTCTGAAAGATTTTCTCATTTGAATAACCATAGAATATGCAATCCTTTCGTTCGCTGAGAAAGTGAAACGTTACCAGATGACAAAATGTCTAAGAGATATAAGAAAGCAAAGGCTGTTTCCACTGCAAAGACCCCTGCTATTACCATGGTACCAAAATAAAAACCAGCCAAAATTAATATGGTTACAGACACATCATGCCAAGGTCTTGGAAAAATCTCTTGGGAAGACGTATATAACTTAATTGAAAGAGAAAACCCTAAGGTCACTGAAGTGAAGGCAACAGTACCAGACGAAGAAGACTCAGATTCTGATTCCAAGACTCCTCTTAAAGCACTTGCAAATTCATTCCTTCACAGAATTGCAGCTCGGGCAAACATTTTCCCCTATTATGATGTAATTCGGTGGGTGATTGACAATGTCACCATAAAAAACAAGACATTTGTTTCAGCTGCAGGAACAATATTTGGGTCTTTTAGAGCAGAGGAAATAAAGGCAATGTACCATCTTCGACACCCTCAGAAATTCTACAACAAAGCCTTCATTAAATATTTTGCTGCAAGCAATGAGACTCAGTCAGAACCAATCAGAGAATGGAGAAGAGCTCCAGAGAAACATAAAACTGAATCATCAGGTATGTACTTCATAGAGTCTCTTTCGCCCCCATATTGTTATGTTGCTGCGATGATGTGTAGGCTTTTCGGAAACGATAATTCTGCAAGATTTTCAATCCAAATGGTACCCTTAATTCATTCTACTGTGAATTCTAAAATCATGGACTGGTCAGTTACCCTTTCAGAAAAGATAGCCAATAGAATCCTAGACTATATAAAGGATAAAGACACAGGAAATACGACCCCGTTTGACTTTTTTGCCTAAATTCTAGATGCCCTATGTTTCAATTCAGAATTTCCCATTTTAGGTTGGAAATGGACCCCCAAAGATCCGGTTCCTATACATATTTACCATAAGCTCTTCTGAAAGGTCCATTTTAAAAATCATGTATATAGAATTTGTCACGGTTTTCTGATTCCTGACTATCAAACCATTTTTGACCAATTTCCTCCCCGGCTCTCTAAAAAGGAAAATACTGATATATCCCAGATTGGTGATCGGTTTGGAAAAGAGAAATTTACCTATGTAAAGTTTTTGGAAGCATTGTGGAGCCCCATATTTTACCCCTATATGTTCTTGGCAAACTGTTAGCACAAGAAATTTGTTATCAGTTAACAATAGAAGGTATGTCAAGGTGTCTAAAGAATAATAAGAAATTGATGTGGCCTACTTTTCCCTTTCACTGTGGAAATTATACTCTTAATGACTTCAGACATGCTGAGAAGGAAGTCATAAAAATAAGGGATCTTAAGCTCACAACTGTCCCAGGCAGGCAGTATGACCCGAAAAAAGTAGCATTTGATTTCACAACTTCAGTTTCAATCGCTCGGTTTGAACATGAGCCCGATGTATTTGATGATTTATTTGTTTCTGTTGATAAAATTTCCCAAGTTTATAACTTGGCTAAATCCAAGTTTCAGACAGAATACATGAATAAATTCATGCTGTTTAGAAGTCAGAGACTACTAAAATCTCCTCTTGACCAATTAAGAATCTCTTTGCAAGAATCTGAAAATATAGAAACACAGCAGAAGGAAAAAGAAGATGCATCTAACAAAGCAGGAAAAGAACCATCTACCAACAAGGGTAATGTACAGACTGAAAAGGTAAGCACAAGTGACAAGCCTGATGAGAAAAAGGAGAATACTGGCAGAAAAATAGATGAACCTATTGAGAAAGAAACTACAGTTCAGATAGTAAAGGAAATCATAGGTATTAAGACCAATGTGCATACTGAGAAAGAAAACACAAGCAATAAGGCCAATGATCAGACAGAAAAAGAAAATATTGGCAATAAGCCAGATAATCATCTTGAAAGAGAAAAGACTAGGGAGAAAGTGGTGGATTCTGCTAAAGTTATTATTACTTCCCATTTACTAAGTCAATATGAACAATTCGCTCAACAAATAAGATCACAAAATAATCCTCAAGTTGAAATTCTGAAAGATCAAGATATGGAAATCATTCCTGAGCATCCTACAGAAGAAATTGTGTTGAAAGTAGAAGAAATTCCTCCTTTAGATATATTTTATAGTCCTAAACATAGGGCTGTTGTCAGGAAGCAAAGGAAGAGAAGAAGAACAGATCAGGAATCAATTTCAACCTCACAAGTTGAATTTATGAAAATTTTCTGGAAAAATACTGAGCTGAATCCTTCAGAGGATCTCACCAAATTGTCACAATATGCAGGTTCCTATAGTGCAGCCACTATAGACAAAGCTTCTGAAGTCACCCAAATGATGAAAGAAAAGGACTTACAGATAGCTATGCTGGAGGAACAAGAAACAAGAAATCAACAAAAGATTATGTAATTAGAACAACAGTTGCAAGATGAAGAGCTCAGATCTAAACAATTGGAAGAGCAACTTGGCATTGAAAAGAAAAAGATTGATCAACAAGCTTTGAACAAGCAACAATATTTAAGTCAAGAGGTGGAAAAGTTACAAACCCTACTGCAAAATGAGAAAACTGCTAAGGTTGAGCAAGAAAAAATATTCCAAGCAAGATTGGACAAATTTAGGGATTATCCTAAATTGGATCAATTTAAAACTAAAGCTCTAGAAATAAATAAACTACTGTCTCAGCAGTTGAATCAACTCTGTCAAAAGATGGCACAAGCCGAGCCCTTGTGTGAAATAACATCATCTTTAATAGATGAAGGAGTTAGCCTCAGGCTCTAATTTTATGATGCATATGAGAAAATTTATGAATTTCTTTCATGGCAAGACTCAGAGCAAGGAAGGAATGCAAACCTTCCCAGGATTGAGGAAAGGCACAAAGAAATTATGTTTGCTGAATGGGAAAAGTAGTTGATAAAAGGAGAAAGAGCCACATCAAGAGCCAAAACTATGATGAATAATATAACACAGTTGGTTAATGATAGCTTATATGCCACCAATTTAATTTCAGATTGTATCCCAGGTAAATTACCAAAGGTAAAAGAGACTGATTCTAAGTGGGAGCAAGAATTAGTCAATAAGAATCAGAAAATCAGCAAACTTCAAGGAATTTCATGGGATATCATGTGGACATATCTAATCAAGCCACATAGTCAACAAATGGCAATCAAATTCATTTCCAATTCCATTAATTGCATCATTCCAGAGTTTTCTTATGCCACGTATACTGGTCAGTTACATTCGAGGCTAAGTCATCCAGCATAGGTCAAAGATATGCTCTAAAATTTCCACCTCGGCACATTGAATGCAGGAGAAAATCAATGAATCTGTTTCATTTTAATATCGCAAGTCTATTTCTAGATTTCCGATGATAGATTGTAGCAATAGTTTTAGTTATTTTGTTTTATTAATTTCCTAGTTAAACCCCTTCCGTGCATTGGAAAAGGGGTCCTGAGTTTGTAATATTTTGTCTTGGATGTTACATTTTTGTACTCCATCGACTACTTTATTTTTATAAAGGATCACATCCTGTCGTTTATGGTAAATTATCTCTACGAATTGCATTTCTATACCTTGGAGTTTGTTTTACATTGTCACTGGATCAGGATATTGAATTGCATCAAGGAAAAGTATCAAGATGAATCTGGTATTTCTATCAATTTATTGTTATTTTTCTTGTGTTATGAGATATTCTCTTTGAATTTGCTATCATTTATATGTACTTTCTTTACAAATATTTCTTTATACATATCATTTCTGAGTGTATAGAAATATTCATCTCTCATAGTATGTGAAAATGATATATAAAATGATGAATGAAATGTGTTATTATAACTATGTTTAATTTCTTAAACAGAGTTATCATTATTTGATACTTCATATTTTAATTAAATTATAATACATTTTCATGGTTATTGGTTTGATTGAAACAATCTTAAAGTTGTATTCATATTTGACACCTGGGTTAGTTTTAGAATTATTTATAAGTTATAGATTAAATTAGATAAATTATTTCAGTCATTTAGTTCCATCATCCACTCATACAATCATTCCATCACCAACTCGTTAGTTATTAGGAAATTGGTCCTATAAATCCAGTCGGAGCCACCACACCAAACGGAAAAGGAGCTGTCCTAAGGTCCTGACCGGGTGGTTTTCCCCCAATGTTTGAAGCAGATATTTTCGAGGCTTCAACATTTTGGCACTAGAAGGAGGGCCTAAGCTATGAGTGGCAAGTAAATCTCAATCCACAGGCCATTCTAAGAGCAATTCAACCTCATCACTTTCTTCAATTTCTTCTACATCTCAAATCCCTAGGGAAGAAATTGATAAGAATATTCAAAAACCTACTACCAAAGTCTCAAATAAATCAGAAAATCAACCTCTTGAGTCCCCTGAAGTACAAGATTTAATTCACAACTTACAAGGGTTCTCATTATCTTTAGAAGAGTCTGAATTATCTGGAGGTAGTGTAACTTCACAGATTGTTTCTTCCAAACCTCTTACTAGGTTATAGAGTGAAAAAATTGGTATTCCTCCAAAGGAATTTACTTTACCTAGTAGATTTAAAACAAGAAAAACCCCATTGGAATCAGAGAGTGATATTAGTTCTTCATCGCAAATTCAATCATTTGTTTCCCAAACCTCAACTCAGAAAAGTTCAGTTGTCTCAACATTAGCTATTCAAACATCAACTCCCCAAACATCATCTATTTCAATATCATCTTCTCAAACAATACCTTTCCAAACAACTGTTGTCTCTTCTACTCCTTCAACCATTATCACAACAATGGCACAGAGACCATGGGCTAGTCCAGGAGCTGTTGCAATGGCTGCACCTTTACATGATTTACCAGATCATCCTAAAAAATGGCTAGAAAAATTCAGTCCTGACCTGAAAATACAAGTTGAAGAACACATCAATAATTTTATTCTTGCTGTAAATTTGAATGGAGTTGAACATGAAGATGTTGTAGTCAGGTTATTCCCCTATACTTTGTAAGGGGCAGCAGAATCCTAGTATATTTCATTACCTTCAGGATCTATTACAAGTTGGGATATTTTCTCAGATCATTTCTTGACCAAATTTGGAGATGACAGATCAATAGCTACCCTAATCAATGATCTCTCCAATCTGAGGACAGAACCCAAGGAACCCATTAAATATTTTAACCCTCGATTCAACATACTTTTGAATAAAATCCCTACAGATTCAAAGCCTAGTGAGTAGGTTAGAAGTGAATGGTATATAACTGCTTTGCCCTCAAACATAGCAATTTTTGGAGATATGAATTACGAAAACTACTTTAGCTGAGAATATGAAAGAAGCTATTACAGTTGAAAAATGGATTATTGCTCTAGATAAGAAAAATGCTATTGAGGAAAGAAAATCCAAGAAAGTCAGCTTTAAATATGATTTAAATAAGAAGACACCTAGAGACCCATATGACATGGAAGGTTTACAGAAAGTTCTCAAAACCATGAGATGGTTGAGATTAAAAAGCAAGTGGCAAAGACATCTACCAAAAGACCATTCAGGAGCTTCAAAAGAAATCAAGCTGAATCTAAACCTCCCAATTCAATCTCCAACGCAGAATCAGAAAAGGAAGAAGAAGAATATACTCCTCCAGTATCAGATGCAGAAGAAGAAAGAGAGGAAATAGTTGAATTACATGGGATGTGGGATTTCATTCTCCCTAACTCGGACAGTGAACAAGAAGCCATGCATGTAAGTACATTGAGTAAATCTACAGTGGAACCTGCTCAATATGTTCCTAAGAAGAAAAGTACAACTCCAATTACCAAAGACAAATTCCCTGTAAATAAAGCTTCTCCCTTACCCACTCAAAATCAGCCATCATCTTCTAATCCTCCTACATCAACATCTAAGACTTTGGTGGTATCAGATCCTATGGATTATAACATTTTTGAAGACATGAAGAAGACTAGAGCGAACATTTCTTTACATGAACTCAACAAAATTAAACATCAACAGAAGCTGCTATTGAAATAATTAAATGTGACACCTATTTCTCCTCTACCAAGTGGTGTAGTTGCCAAAGCAGCTAAAGGAATAGATAAGCCACCAGATAAAGTAGATGCCACTGATATTGTTCTTATTGGAGAAAGATCAAATTCTCAGACACCTCATTTTCTTTTGACTTATGAAATCTACAACAAGAATTTGCATAATTGTTTGATAGATTTAGGAGCATCCTCTAATATAATGCCTACTTTAGTCTGTGCAAAATTGAATATTGAACCACAAAAGTCTGCAGTTCACATTGTTCAATTGGATCACTTTAAAGTTCAAGTTGTGGGAGAAATCAATTCAGTTACTATTCGATTAGCTTCTGATCCTAGAATTGTCCAAAGAATTGTTATTCTGATTGCAGATATTCCTGAATTCTATGGACTAGTCTTGAGCAGGGATTGGTCTTCAAAGCTTAATGGTTATATCGCAACTGATTATTCACATATGTGGCTCCCTACAAAGGGAAACCAAATAAAATCAAAGTTGAGCGAGAAAAACACATGATGCATACTGTAACATAATTTGAACAAGCAAATGAACCTATAGCTTTTATAATAACATTCTTGGAGGTTATTCTGCTGAATCATTCCTTGGGAATTTCACAGCACTGCAATCACCATTTTCTGTAAATACTTTTATTTCGCAAATTGAAATTTTTTCACAATCTGATTCTTCTAGAATTGTTAATGTTTCTGATACATCTGTAGATAAATCTATAGATAAGTCTTTATTTTGGTCATTATATTTCGATGGATCAAAATCTAGTGATGGAGCAGGAGCAGGATGCATCTTAATTGATCCAAAAGGAGAGAAAACTATGCTATCATGTAGACTAGAATTTGAGTGCACAAAAAATACTGCAGAATATGAAGCCTTGATCCAAGGGCTTTATAAAGCAATAGGGTTAAATGTCAAATACTTGAAAGTATATGGTGATTCTGAAATTGTCATAAGACAAGTCAGGAATATTATCCATTGTCTTTCAGGGCATCTCAAACATTATCAAACCCTTGTGCAAGACCTTACCACTCAATTTTTAGCATTCAAAATCTTTTCTATCCCTAGAACTCAAAATACATCAGCTGATTTGTTAGCTAATGTTGCATCCAAACTCCTCCCTGCTGAAGATTACAGTCCTGATAGATTTTCAGTCGAATTAATATTTCGACCATCTGTTCCCAATAATATCACAAACTGGAGAGTATTCTATCATGATGAAGATATATTGAATTTCTTGACTTCAGAGAAATCCTATGATGAACAAATTATTGATGAAAATGATCAAGATCTTCAAAATACCTCAAAAAGTAATGAAAATCCTATTCCTAAATTTGTAGTCAAACTTGAGGACCTATATGATATAAAAGACAGATTAAAGAAAGTTACTAATGTTAAACTTCAAAGTTCCACTTTGAAGTTTGAATTAGTAAATCTTGGCTCTGAGTCCTAAATTAACATTTTGAGGTTTTGAATTCTAATTGGGTTTCCAACATGGTACCTGTCAGGAAGAAGAATGGAGATATTAGAATCTGCATTGATTTTAGAAATTTAAACAAGGCATGTCAAAAGGATAATTTCCCATTGCCAACGATGGACAAATACTTCAAAAAGTAGCTGGTTTTGAAATCATGTCATTTCTTGATGGTTTTTCAGGCTATAACCAAATATTGGTGCATCTAAATGATAGGTTGAAAACTATTTTTAGAACCAAATGGGGAATCTATGTTTACCAGAAAATGCCTTTTGGTCTGATAAATGCAGGAGATACTTTCCAGAGAGCCATGGATATAGCATTTAAGGGTCTGATTAATAGATCAGTTGTTATTTATCTTGATGACATAACATTATTTTCAAAGAAAAGAGCCAATCATCTGCATGATTTGAAACAAATATTTGAAAGATGTAGAAGATTTGGTATTTCTTTAAATCCAAATAAATCCTTCTTTGCTCTCAATGAAGGAAAACTATTAGGGTTTTTTGTGTCAAAATATGGTATATATATTGACCCTAATAGAGTGAAAGAAATTTTTGATATTTCTTTACCTCATAACAAAAAGTCCATGCAATCATTTCTAGGGAAAATCAATTTTGTAAAAAGATTCATTCCTGATTTTTCTCAAATTGTTTTGCCTATGCAGAATATGATTAAGAAAAATTCAGTATTCAAATGGGGGTATAAAGATAAGGAAGCCTTTGATGCAATCAAATAAGCAATCATTAATTCACCTACATTGAATACTCCTGATTTTTCTAAAGATTTTATTTTGTATACCTTTGCTACTGAAACATCCTATGCTGTTGTTTTAACACAACTCAATGATCAACAAATAGAAACACCAATTTATTTCTTTAGCTCAAATCTGCAAGGAGCTTAACTTAATTATTCCGATGTAGAAAAACAAGTCTTCGCTGTGTTTAAATCAATTAAACATTTTAGACATTTTATCCTAAAGACACACACAAAAATTATTGTCTCATTCTCTGTAGTGAGACAATTGTTAATTCAAAAAGAAGTAGGAGAAAAGAGAGCTAATTGGGTAACAGCTTTGCAAGAGTATGATATTGATATTAAACCAGCCAATATTGTTAGAGGACAAGGTTTTTGCAGATTGTTAGCAGGAGCTCACAACATACCAGAACATCAAGATCAAGCTAATATCATCTAAGAAAATCAGATAAGTGTTATAGATTCTGAATCTCAATATGCTGATCTGATATTTTACTTGAAGAATGGGTATGCTCCTTCTAACCTCAGCTATAAGAACAAACGTGCTCTAAGATTAAAAGCTAGACATTATGAAATCATTGATGATGTGTTATTCAAAAGAAATTATGATTCAATTCTATTAATATGTCTTGAAAAGACTGAATCAGAAAAGGTATTACAGGAATTACATAATGGACCAATAGGTGGACGTTTTGGAGGTGATACCACAGCTCACAAAATAATCCATGCTGGATATTATTGGCCTACCCTTTTCAAAGATACACATGATTATATGAGGAAGTGTGAAATTTTTCAAAATACTAGTGGAAGACAAAGGAAACCAGCTTTTCCTTTACAGCCAGTAAGCATTGAGCAACCATTTGAGCAATGGGGGCTTGATATTATTGGTGAAATAGTACCTCATTCTTCCAAACAACACAGATACATCCTTACAACAACATATTACTTCACAAAGTGGGTAGAAGTAATTCCTTTAAAGGTAGCCAATTCTGATGCAATTATTGATTTCATCGATCAATTCATCATTACCAGGTTTGGTGTACCTAACGCTCTTGTTTTTGACAATGCATCTTATTTTTCTGGAAATAGTATAATGGAATTTGCAATCAAAAGAGGTTTCAAATTGAAATTTTCAGCAAATTATTATCCACAAGGTAATGGTTTAGCTGAATCTAATAAAAAAAATCTCATCAAAATCATTAAAAATACCATTGATCAGAATAAAAAGAATTGGCACAAGTCTTTAATCTTTGCATTATGGGCTGATCGTATTACTCATAAATCTTCAATAGGAATTTCACCTTTCAATCTAGTTTATGGAAAAGAAGTTGTGATACCATCAAATCTAGCTCTCCCATCATTAGCTCTAGTGAAATTTATTGAAGAGAATCCCTTATCATATATTCAGTTGAGATTTAATCAAATTCTTAAATTAGAAGAAGATAGAGAGAAAGAAAAAAATATTCATGAAAAACATCAACAACTTGTAAAATCTTCTTTTGATTCAAGTTCCACTGGATCCAAAACTTTGCAAATTGGTGATCTTGTTCTGAAATGGGATAAGGAAAATGAAGATAAAGGTAAACATAATAAATTCCAAAATATGTGTCTTGGACCATTTCAGATTGCTGAAAAGATAGGCTCATATACATTCTTACTGCAAGACTTAACAGGAAAGAGAGAATCTCTTCCTGTCAATGGGCTTACTTTAAAGAAATTCTTTTCTTAAGGAGGTAATCCCTTCTTACCTGTACATATTCCTTTCTGCAAATTTTGTTTGTTTTGTAAATAAGGTTGTTAATAAGTCTTTAATTGACTTTTTACTATTTGAAAATATTTTCGAAAAATACTATAAATACTTATTTTATGTAAATAAGAATTTTTATAGAAATGATTACAGTTTTGGATAGTTTAAAATAAAATGTTAAACTTTGAAAATTTGTTCAAAATATTTGCATGATCTTTTGAAACCTTGAAAAAAATGTAAATCATTATAAGTTTATTAATAAAAGAAAGGTTATCCATAAAAAGTAAAGACTCTTCCAAGCTTTGGCATTCAAAAACAATCTGAATTGTCGTCCATTGATTCTTAAGGATAAAATCATTTCACCCCATCCATTAAGGTTGTGATTTTTGCGCCGAGAGGCGCATCTACATCCCAGTATGACCCCGATGTCAGGTGGGTCACGTCTTCAATGTCGGCTGAAATTTTAAATTAAAAAAAAAATAAAAAAAAAGCGTCATCTTAACAAATAAGTTTTAATAATCATATAAATAAACAAAAAAAATTAAAACAACTCAGATCTGATCGAACATAGAGGTGAGTCGTATTTGGTTCTGTGGCGCGGTTCAAACCGGAAGCTCCCGAGCTCGATCAAACATAGAGGTGAGTCGTATTTGGTTCTGTGGCGCGGTTCGAACTGGAAGCTCCCGAGCTCGAGTTCTCTCAGGTAATGTCAAAATACTTAAACAAGTCAAAATCCCTTTCTATGGTCCTGTTTTTAGTTGTAGATAAATTAAACCATTTAATTTCTGGATTTTAAACGTGTAATATTCAGAAGCTTGCCCGAATATTGTGAGCAAGCGATTTCAAATAAAATGTAGACTGCATGAGACACCAGTTTCTATTGCTCTCCATGCTGGCGCATACACCTTGGGAAAAAGACCTAAGCCACACATTCGTAGACAATTATTTGGAATCTTAAACTCATGAAAAATTTAACAGTTTCCTCTCTTTGAACCTGGGAGCTCTTTTAAAAAAACATTTCTTGAACCATATTCTTTACTCACGTGCAATGAATTTATCTGAAACTATCATTTCATCCACTATCAATAAATCCTTGAATTTTGTCTAGAAATAGCCTGGGCAGCAGCGCGGTGCAGAGAAGAGTGTTTGGTATGAAGCTTTAATCGACTGACAGAGGTGGCCAGAAAATTTTTGTTTGCTTCGTGATTTATTCCAGGAGATTGACTCTCCATACGTAAATAGAAGACACAACAATGCAGATAAAATGCATTAGCAGGTATACAAGGAGAAACGCCATTACCAGAGGTTTATGATATTTCCAGTTTTACTTGCCCTTTTCCAAGTGATTAGGATTACCATTTTACGAGCCTTTTCCAAGTGATTAGGATTACCATTTTACCGTTTTAGGATTCAATTTTTTCTTTTAAAAATGGTTGAATGCAAATTTATATATTATTGAATTATTTCAGAAAAATAATTCAATATATATAATTAATATATATTGCGTGAGACACCGGTTTAGGATTGCCTTGAAGTTTGATTGGTGGGTTTAGATTCTCTGAAATTATTTAGATGTAAGCTTTCAGTTTCTCTTCTGCTTAATATTAATTTATTTCTAACTTTTTTATGGTTTACTTTTCAATTTTTTTCTTTTAAAAATGGTTGAATGAAAATTTATTCTGAAATAATTCAATATATATTCTGCCTCTTTGCGAATCACCACAAACCATCATGGTTTTAATTGTAAATTTACAATATTGCAGGTGTACTGCAATTTCCTTATAGATATAGAAAGAGTATTAAATATTGTAAATTGTGTTTAGACATAGAAAGAGTATTAAATATTTTGTAGTTAGATATTTGATATTTTGTAGTTAGGTATTAAATATATATATATATATATATATATATATATATATATATATGGTTAATTGATGTGTTTGGTTTTTTTGTACAGGATTATAATATCATGGGTACTAGTAATGGGGAAACTAATAATAACAATATTGAAGAAATGAGAAGTGTAAAGAGAGAAAGAGTTAAAAGACAAGGATCAAATATTATGAAACAAGTAATTGAAATCGAAAGAGAGCATAAGAGGGTAGAAAAAACTGAGCAGCGAAGATTGCGAAGACAAAATATGACTGATGATCAAAGGGAAGAACAACGAAAGAAGGAACGTGAAAGAAAAAGGTGGAAACGAGAAAAGCAAAATGAGGATGAAAGGGAAGCAGAACGAATAAATAAAGCTCAAAGAAAAAGAATGAAATTTGAAGAAATGGATGAGGACGAAAAAGAAGAACATAGAAGAAAACAAAGACAACAATATGTAAGATCACATAAAAAAAGACAAATCGAAGGTCGTAGTGATCTAGGGCCAACAATTGAGGCTCAATCTCCTATAGGTATGAATCTACAAAATCATCAACCAATGGAGCAATGTGACGATGAATGTGAAATGATTTCCAATGTACCAGTGGAAGATGAAGTTATTGCACATAAAAGATTTCGTGAAAGAATTGATAAATTAGTTCATCCTCAAATGTGCCATGTGTGTGAGGAGTCGTATCCTGGCATTCAAGTGGTGACTACAAAGACAGGTCCAATGTGTACAAGATGTAAAAAAGAGGGTAATAAACATAGATTTTCATCACAAAATCATATGAATCCGGGGTTGAAGCCTTTGATCCTTGGAAGTCTTACACAAGTTGAGGAAATGTTGATAGCAAGAGAAAGTCCAATTTTGCAGGTAATGCATTCAATAGGTGGCCAATACAAATATAGAGGACACACAATCATTTTTCCTCAAGATTTTAAAGATGTTGCCAATAAATTGCCTCGACATATTAAAGACTTGGATTTAATGATGGTGGTGCGAAAAAAAGGTCAGCAAGGATCAAGCTATGATTTCACTGTTAGAAGGCAAAAGGTACTCAATGCATTACTTTATAAGATTCAAAATGATCCATATTATAAAGGTGTAGAAATTGATATGCATGTTGTGGACGAGTTACCGAAAAAAACAACAAATGTGTCACATATGATTAATTCTGTTATACTACTAGATATGGACAATGACATAGACATTACATTGTTAGAAGGTGCTCCAGGTCGTGAAGATGATTTAGACGATTATGATACAACTTTTTTTGTTGTAAGGCCTCCAAATGCAGCTAGGGAAATTGAACTTATTCGTGCATGGGCAGATAATCCTAATAGAGAAGAAAATCAACTAGATGGTGAAACTACAAATGTCATTAATTGGCCTAGAATTGGTTCATCTCCAATAAATGAGTACAATACTGAAGGGTTATTTGATATGGAATTTCCAACATTATTCCCTAGAGGAGAAGCCGATTGGTTACAAGCACGACTAAGAAACATGCATCTTCATGAGTATGCAAAACATCTCCTCATATTTCGTGATAATAGGTTTGGGAGACATTCTTGATTTAGATACTTTTTACTCAATATCATCATGAGACATCGTGCTCAAGCGTCTTCTACAGTATTTGTTAAAAAAAATATGACAGAACTACCTACAACAGTTGATGAGTTACGAGAGAATTTACAAAATCTTCCTAATTCTAAAATTGTAGATAGATTGATGAGATTTTGACATGTTCTAAGAGGTACACGTGTATATTGGAGCAAATGTTGTGGCGAATTATGTGACTTAGAACAAAAAATTGGATCTCCTACAATATTCTTCACACTAAGTGTGGTAGATATGCAATGGCCTGATTTGCATATATTGATGCCAGGTACCTCTCCTACAGATCCAAAGGAAGCAAGAAAATGGAGACGCCAGAATGTCATTGATAATCCTCACATTGTAGCAAGTTATGTGCATTTAAGACATACATTGTTTCGAGATGAGATTTTTTCAAAATTTCATCATGCTACAGATTTTTGGTGTTGTTATGAATGGAAACATCGCAGATCTCCACATTTCCATGGGTTTCTTTGGCTAAAAGATGCTCCCAATATGGAAAAATTGAATTGGAATGACCCGAATCAAGTTAGATTTGCAAAAGAATACTTTGATAGATATGTCCATGCATTCAATCCACGTAATGAATATCAAATAAAGATCCCTATTCAACGGAACAATGATGATCATCCTTGCTTAAAAAACAGTGAACAAATATTTCAATCTGATCCTATGATGGACTATGAACAACTTCTCAATTGTGTTGAGTGCCACATCACCTGTAATGAGAAGTCATGCCTTAGAAAGAAGGGTGGAAAATTGGTGTGTAGATATAAGGCACCATGGGAGCTATGCAAAATGTCAAGACTTTATGTTGATGAGGGTGGAGAAAAAATATATTAACCTAGACGAAATGATGATCGATTAAATACACATAATCGTGAAACATTGATGATGTGGCGTGCAAATATGGATTGGAAACCTGTTCTTTCTAGGCATGTTGTGATTAACTACATAGCAAAATATGCATCAAAAGCAGAAAAAGGGTCAGAAAGCTTCCATGATATGTTGATGCATATTTCTTCTATTCAAAATCCAAATGAACCAACAGCACGTGCATATAGAACATTGCTGTGTGAGACTATCGTTGACAGGGATATAGGAGCACAAGAAACATGTCATATGCTTTTGGAGCTTCCTCTTAATGAATGTAGTCGTACATTCATTGTTTTGAATGTTGGGATAAATGTTTTCAAACAAGTAAAATTTGATGAAAATAATGACCATAATGATAATTCTCTTATTGATGCATATAGGAAGAGACCCATGAGTATGGAGCACCTTTCGTTGATAGAAGCTTCTAGATCTTGGTCATATGACAAACATAACCATGATGAGAAATGGTTACCACAAGTTAATGCAACCATTGTATGAGTATTTCCTAAGTTTTATTCAGTTCCCCCTCGCGAAAATAATAATTTTGTTGAGTTTTGTTGGTCTGAATTAGTATTGTACAAGCCGTTTCGTGATTTTCATACAGATATTGGTTCTAGAAATGATGACATCATACAAAATTGGGAAATTTTTTCCTATAATCCTTGGCATATTGATCGTAATCCAATACCTTCAAAGGATCCAGCTCAATTTCCAGATGAGGATGAAGATTTTTTACATGTACAAAATGATTCTAAGCAACATGAGTGGGAGATTATTTCAGGTTTGTATAAGAATAAGTTTATACATGCGAGCGAATTTGACATGATTGGATTTAGGGATCGTGATGTTATGACAAATTGGGGCTCTAGCTTTGTTGATGAAGAGACATCAAGACGTGCAGTGAACTTCATATCTGATAAGAAAAAAGTGAATGCAATTGTTACTACTGAATCATCAAAAAAATATTCATTTGAAAGTTTAGGAGAAAAGCAAAAAATAGCATTTAATGTAGTTCTTGATCATTACAAAGGAGATGACAAGGAAGAACAGTTGCTTATGATTATCGAAGGGACAACAGGTACTGGAAAGTCTTACTTGATTGGTGCAATAAAACAAAGACTTGAAACTAACTCTCTTCCTCATAAGAGCCCATTGCTTCTTTTGGCCCCTACCGGTGTTGCAGCATTCAACATATCTGCATCAACAATACACTCTGCTCTTTATATACCAGTAAGGAACTTCATTGATTTACAAGGGTCACGTTTTCTTACCTTACAAGAGGAGATGAAACATGTTAAGTACATTCTTATTGATGAGATGAGTTTTATAGGGAGAAATTATTTGACACATATTGATTCTCAACTTCGCCAAGCTTTTCCTCATAATAAAGAAGTCCCGTTTGGAGGTATATCAATATTGGTTGGTGATTTGGGACAAATACCTCCTGTTATGGATAGACCTACATATGCATGTGAAGGTCATGCAAAAGAATTATGGAATTTATTCACAACTGTTGTAACTCTTGATACAGTATACAGGCAAGATGGACAGAGCAATGATCAAAGATTCTTTCGTCATTTATTAATGAACGTCAGAGATGCGATTCCAACAATAGAATATTGGAAAGTACTAATGACACGTACAGATTCCAAATTGGATGCTTCAACAAAAGAGTCATTTAATAAGGCTACACATTTGTTTGCAACAAATGATGATGCGCACAATCACAGTAAGCGTTGCTTGGTATCCCTAAATCACCCTGTTGCACATAGTGTTGCTACAAGATCAAACAACAACAACAACATGGAAGCAGATGAGGAAAATTTGGATAATGAGGTCCTTCTTGCTGTTGGAGCTAGGGTTATGCTAACTTCAAATTTATGGACTAATGCAGGACTTGTCAATGGTGCTCTTAGAGTAGTTGAATATATTATGTATAATCCTGGAACATCACCTCCTAATCCTCCTACATATGTTTTAGTAACATTTGATAACTATGTAGGAGTTGTGTGGGATGAATTATTCCCTCATAATGTTCCTATTATACCTATTGAAAGAGGCAATAATAGACAAATTCCATTGCGACTTGCTTGGGGATTAACAATTCATAAGTCCCAGGGATTGACACTAGAAAAGGCAACTATTGATATTGGAAGGACAGAGCGACAAGGTCTCACTTTTACTGCAATATCTCGAGTTAAATCTTTGGATGGTCTTCGATTTCAACCACCATTTCCATATGATCGATATGAAAAGATGGCAAAATGTGCTGATGTTTCTAAGAGAAAAGAAGAAGAAGTCAGGTTAAGGTTAAATACTAAATAAATTATGTATTTTTCATGTATTTTTCAATATATTCTTCATATCACATTTCAATGATATGATAGGTGTATTTGTTATTTAATATATTAATTAGTTCATTTTTATGATCACCAAACATATTTATATTAATAACATTTGTTAGAATTTGTATTTCTAATATTCAAAATTTCAAAGTATGATGTACATCTCAAAAATATACAAAAAATTTAATAATCTGAAAAATGTGATGTTGATGCCTCCGACTGGAACCAACCTAGATCCATCTTACTTTGGATCTATCATGCGCTGAGAGGGATCAAATCTCTCGAGGTGCAAACCTTTCCTCAAGTTTTGCACTCAAAAAATAGGTTTGCACCTCGAGAGATTTGATCCCTCTCAGCGCATGATAGATCCAGAGTTAGATGGATCTAGGCTAGTTTAGAATGTAATTCTAAGAAATTATATGTCAAAATTAAGAGATAAGAGGTCTCATCACGAGCCTGCTTACCATGATCATAAGAAGTAATAAAACTGACATTACCAACACTGCATACCAAAACAGGGTAATGGCTTATAATTATAAGACAAGGGGTCTCATCATGAGCCAACTTGTTCAGTTTGATTACAACTAGTGAATGGAATTGTTATCAACTTGCTACCAAACCAGAACAATGGCTTTTAAATTAAAATAAAAGGAAGAAAAACATAAGATACAATGTCTTATGAATGTATCTTTTAAAAAATTATAATCTTAGTTGGATGGGACAATGAATGGTTAATGGTTAAAAGGTAACTCTGTCAAGACTATGAACGTTTGCAGGCAGCAGAGGCAATGCCTATGACAATAGAGTAAAACACAAAAGCTAAAATTGGAGGAGCCCCCTACTTTATTATTATCAACCAATCAAGGCTTAAGAAAACCCAAAAATGTTTTTATTTTTGAGGAATTAGAAAGAAATTGTAAGTGATTTTTATTCTTTTTTGGAGTTAGATTTTATTTAAAATTTCTCTTAGATAGTTTTCATTATCTTTAAAACTTTTTACTTACTAGAAATATAGTATTAATTTTATTTTTCAGAGATAACAGTTTCTTCCAGTGAATCGCCAATTGTTGTACGGTACAACAACCCTCCCCATTTCAAAATTTTAGAATATATTTCATTTAGAAATAGGTCCCCTTTATTTTTAAAATAGGAATAAAATACTTACAGTAAATCCGATCATTTTGAATAAAAAAATAAAAATTTCATTGATTAAGAAAGCATATATCGCATATCGCAAAACATAAGTGCATATAAACAAATGCAACATTGAAAATCTCCAATCCGATGAAATATAAAGTCTTTTATCGCATCAACATAATACATAAAAGTATTCATATTGAATAAGTCCGATGTGATAAAGTAATCACAATCGCAAATCGGCGGTATCTTAAAGTTTCACATTTGTTTTGCAAAACTTCGATGCGATAAAGTAATCGCAATCGCAAATCGCATTTCGAAGGAGCGATATCACATGTACTTGTTTTATAAACTCCGATGCGATGTAACCCATCACAAATCGCAAATTGCAAAACGAAAAGACAACCCCTCATTCAGTCAATTACAAAACTCCGATGCGATACGATTTATCACAATCGCATTTTCGGAGGAAAAAACATCATATTCACTCATTCTATGTCCCGATACGGTGGACCCCACCATCATCGCAATCCAAAATTCAAAAGGAAAGTTTTATATTCTCATTTCAAAATCACCGATATCCGATTGTACATTTCTTATTAAATAGAAAATCAAATGAATGATGGTGATTGATTCTATTTTGAATGCATGAGTGTGACTCTCATAAAGGGCATTTAAGTTTAAACACAGAGTTAATAAATTGAAATCATCGAATAAGTATTTTCATAAAGTTGTTCTCCTTACTTCTTTTTTACAGCGTCTGAAAGCTTTTCTCATTTGCAGAACCATAGAATACCCAATCCTCTTGTTCTCCGAGCAAGTGAAACGTTACCAGAAGACAAAATGTCTAAGAGATCTAAGAAAGCAAAGGCCGTTGCCGCTACAAAGATCCCTGCTATTACCATGGTACCAAAAGAAAAACCAGCCAAAATTAAGCTGGTTACAGACACATCATGCCAAGGTCTTGGAAAAATATCTTGGGAAGATGTATATAACTTAATTGAAAGAGAAAACCCTAAGGTCACTGAAGTGAAGGAAAAAATACCAGACAAAGAAGACTCAGATTCTGATTCCGAGACTCATCTTAAAGTGCTTGCAAATTCATTCCTTCACAGAATTGCAGCTCGAGCAAACATTTTCCCCTATTATGATGTAATTCGGTGGGTGATTGACAATGTCACCATAAAAAACAGGACATTTGTTTCAGCTGCAGGAACAGTATTTGGGTCTTTCAGAGTAGAGGACATAAAGGCAATGCACCATCTTCCAAACCCTTAGAAATTCTACAACAAAGCCTTCATTAAAGATTTTGCTGCAAGCAACGAGACTCAGTTAGAACCAATCAAAGAATGGAGAAGAGCTCCAAAGAAACATAAAACTGAATCATCAAGTATGTACTCCGTAGAGTCTCTTTTGCCCCCATATTGTTATGTTGCCGCGATGATGTGTAGGCTTTTCAGAAACGATAATTCTGCAAGATTTTCAATCCAAATGGTACCCTTAATTCATTCTGCTGTGAATTGTAAAATCATGGACTGGTCAATTATCCTTTCAGACAAGATAGCCAATAGAATCCTAGACTATAGAAAGGATAAAGACACAGGAAATACGACCCCGTTTTACTTTTGTGCCTACATTCTAGATGCCCTATGTTTCAATTTAGAATTTCCCATTTTAGGTTGGAATTTGGACCCCCCAAGATCTGGTTCCTATACATATTTACCATAAGCTCTTGTGGAAGGTCCATTTTAAAAATCATGTATATATAATTTGTCACGGTTTTCTGATTCCTGTCTATCACACCATTTTTGACCAATTTCCTCCCCGGCTCTCTAAAAAGGCAAAGACTGATATATCCCAGATTGGTGACTGGTTTGGAGAATAGAAATTTACCTATGTTAGAGTTTTTGGAAGCATTGTGGAGCCCCATATTTTACCCTATATGTTCCTAAAAAATTGTTAGCACAAGAAATTTCTTATCAGTTAACAGTAGAAGGTATGTCAAGGTGTCTAAATAATAATAAGAGATTGATGTGGCCTACTTTTCCCTTTCACTGTGGAAATTATACTCTTGATGACTTCAGACATGCTGAGAAGGAAGTCATAAAAATAAGGGATCTTAAGCTCACAATAGTCCCAGGCAGGCAGTATGACCCAAAAAAAGTAGCATTTTATTTCACAACTTCAGTTTCAATCGCTCGGTTTGAACATGAGACCGATGTATTTGATGATTTATTTGTTTCTGTTGATAAATTTTCCCAAGTTTATAACTTGGCTAAATCCAAGTTTCAGACATAATACATGAATAAATTCATGCTGTTTAGAAGTTAGAGACTACTAAAAGCTCCTCTTGACCAATTAAGAATCTCTTTGCAAGAATCTGAAAATATAGAAACACAACAGAAGGAAAAAGAAGATGCAGCTAAAAAAGAAGGAAAATAACCATCTACCAGCAAGGGTAATGTACAGAATGAAAAGGTAAGCACAAGTGACAAGTCTGATGAGTAAAAGGAGAATACTGGCAGTAAAACAGATGAACCTATTGAGAAAGAAACTACAGTTCAAACAGAAAAGGAAAGCATAGGTATTAAGACCAATGTGCATACTGAGAAAGAAAACACAGGAAGTAAGGCTAATGATCAGACAGAAAAAGAAAATATTGGTAATAAGCCAGATAATCAACTTGAAAGAGAAAAGACCACGGAGAAAGTTGTGGATTCTGCTGAAGTTATTATTGCTTCCCATTTGCTAAGTCAATATGAACAATTTTCTCAACAAATAGGATCACAAAATAATCCTCAAGTTGAAATTCTGAAAGATCAAGATATGGAAATCATTCCTGAGCATCCTACAGAAGAAATTGTGTTGAAAGTAGAATAAATTCCTCCTCTAGATATATTTTATAGTCCTAAACATAGGGTTGTTGTCAGGAAGCAAAGGAAGAGAAGAAGAACAAATCAAGAATCAGTTTCAACCTCACAAGTTGAATTTATGAACATTGTCTAGAAAAATACTGAGGTGAATCCTTCAGAGGATCTCACCAAATTGTCACAATATGCAGGTGCCTATAGTGTAGCCACTATAGACAAAGCTTCTGAAGTCACCCAAATGATGAAACAAAAGGACTTATAGATAGCTATGCTGGAGGAACAAGCAACAGGAAATCAACAAAAGATTATGGAGTTGGAACAACAGTTGCAAGATGAAGAGCTCAGATCTAAAAAATTGGAAGAGCAACTTGGCATTGAAAAGAAAAATATTGATCAACAAGCTTTGAACAAGCAACAAAAATTAAGTCAAGAGGTGGCAAAGTTACAAACCCTACTACAAAATGAGAAAACTGCTAAGGTTGAGCAAGAAAAAATATCCAAGCAAGATTGGACAAATTTAGGGATTATCCTAAATTGGATCAATTTAAAACTAAAGCTCTTGAAATAAATAAACTACTATCTCAGAAGTTGAATGAACTCTGTCAAAAGATGGCACAAGCCGAGCCCTTGTGTGAAATAACATCATCTTTAATAGATGAAGCAGTCAGCCTCAGGCTCGAATTTGATGATGCAGATGAGAAAATTTCTAAATTTCTTTCATGGCAAGACTCAGAGCAAGGAAGGAATGCAAACCTTCCCAGGATTGAGGAAAGGCACAAAGAAATTATGTTTGCTGAATGGGAAAAACAGTTGATAAAAGGAGAAAGAGCCACATCAAGAGCCAAAACTATGATGAATAATATAACACAGTTGGTTAATGATAGCTTATATGCCACCAATTTAATTTCAGATTGTATCCCAAGTAAATTACCAAAGGTAAAAGAGACTGATTCTAAGTGGAAGCAAGAATTAGTCAATAAGAATTAGCAAATCAGAAAACTTCAAGGAATTTCATGGGATATCATGTGGACATATCTAATCAAGCCACACAATCAACAAATGGCAATCAAATTCCTTTCCAATGCCATTAATTGCATCATTCCAGAGTTTTCTGATGCCACGTATACAGGTCAGTTACATTCTAGGCTAAGTCATCCAGCAGAGGTCAAAGATATGCTCAAAATTTGCCACCTTGGCACATTGAATGTGGGAGAAAATCAATGAATCTGTTTCATTTTAATATCACAAGTCTATTTCTAGATTTCCAATGATAGATTGTAGCAATAGTCTTTGTTATTTTGTTTTATTAATTTCCTATTTAAACCCCTTCCGTGCATTGGAGAAGGGGTCCTGAGTTTGTAATATTTTAGCTTGGATGTTACATTTTTGTGCTCCATCGACTACTTTATTTTTATAAAGAATCACATGCTGTGGTTTATGGCAAATTATCTCTAAGAATTGCATTTCTGTACCTTGGAGTTTGTTTTACATTGAAGCACTGGATCAGGATATTGAATTGCATCAAGGAAAAGTATCAAGATGAATCTGGTATTTCTATCAATTTACTGTTATTTTTCTTATGTTATGAGATATTCTCTTTGAATTTTCTATCATTTATATGTACTCGCTTTACAAATGTTTCTTTATACATATCATTTCTGAGTGTATATAAATATTCATCTCTCATAGTATGTGAAAATGATATATAAAATGATGAATGCAATGTGTTATTGTACCTCTGTTTAATTTCTTGAACAAAGTTATCATTATTTGATACTGCATATTTCAATTAAATTATAATACATTTTCATGGTTATTGGTTTGATTGAAACAATCTTAAATTTGTATTCATATTCGACACCCGGGTTAGTTTTAGAATTATTTATAAGTTATAGATTAAATTAGATAAATTATTTCAGTCATTTAGTTTCATAATCCACTCATACAATCATTCCATCACCAACCTATTATTTATTAGGAAACTGGTCCTATAATTCTAGTCGGAGCCACCACACCAAACGGAAAAGGAGCTGTCCTAAGGTCTCGACTGGGTGGTTTTCCCCCAATGTTTGAAGCAGTGATTTTCGAGGCTTCAACAGAAGGTTGCACAGTGATCAGAATTGCCACGAGAGCCACTCACAGATGGTATTGACACCCAACACCACCATATCCCAAGAAACAACCATCAGAGTGCAGAGGTAAGTGGATTTGACCCCACCAAGTTTTGAAATTTTTTATGAAAAATTATACACAGTTACAACAATAATTTTGAATTTAAGAGGTTGTTAAGAGAAGTAGGGTCAAGGAAGTTTGAGTTTGTGTTGAACTGAAGCCTCTGAGGTCCCATATCACTAGTGATATAAGATAAAAACCATCCAGACATATCCATAACACAGTCATAAGATGGGAGGGGGGGTGGGGGGGTTTATTTTAATGGAAGGGAACCCACATATCTCAAAAAAATTAGGTTACACCCTCAGGTGGTTGATATTTTTAGAAATAATTAGTGGCTAGGATTCATCGAGCTCCTCAAGGGCTTTGATGATCAAGGGACTCAAGAATTTGAATTGGATTTGCACTCACAATCATATGATAGGGCCACCACTGTCGTTAGAGGACTAGCCATCACCATAACCCTTGAATTGATTAGCAGAGTTACAACCTTACCTCTAGGAGTCAAGTGGAACACAGAAGATAGAGTGTCCAACACTACCTCTAAAAAGAGATTTTTTTTTCCTAATGAGGAATAAATTGAGGATAAAAATGGGGTGATAAGGAAAAGCCTCCCTTACCCATGGGATGAAGTAGAATATCACATCATGAAATACATTTCCTGTAAGGGAAGACTCAGTGTGGTTTATGGATACCACTCTAGATTACTACATTGACTTAGAATTCAAGGAGATTTGCCTCTATAATAAATAATAAACATTCCCTACTTCCTCTTACATTCAATCAAAGACATGAGCCAAAAGGTGAGGGGGAGAAAGTGTCAGCACTTAGCTCACCATGGCCTCATCACACTTGTAGTAGGAGATGCTTTCAATAGGTTGAACATCCCTATACCTTCGTCCACCTTCATAAATATGGACAAGGAAGCATTCATAGGGACACAAGTTGTCACTCCTAGACAAACCCCTGAATGTAGTCTTGGAGAAAGGGGTATGAGAGAAGATGAAGGAGAGACTGAAGGAAAAAAGGAAGTATAGGAAGAAAATGAAGAATAGGAGATGGAGACAGAAGCGGAGCACACAGAAACCCTAAGTACAAAGGAAGAAAATAAGAAGAGGAAGAGAAATATGATAAAGGAGAAGGAGATGAAAATGAGGGGGGAGAAAAAGAAGAGGAAAAGGAAGGAAATATAGGGGAGGAAGAGATATTAGACACCATGATGAGCACTGACATCTCTCCCCAACCAACCAGCCTATCACCCGGAAGCTCAGAAAAAAAAGTGGCTTCCACCATAGCCACTCTAAGCACCCCAGTGAAGGCAAAGAGGAAAATACAAATCCACATGTACTTTAGGACGAAAAATAATGCTAGGGTGAAGAAAAGGAGACCCAAGACTCCAACCACAAGCCCAATAATAATTGAAGAGTCACCCAAGAAGGAAGATAAAATAAGCCTAGAAGAGGGAAAATTTCAAGAGGTCACCTCGCCTGAGAAGACACATGTGACCTATATAAGGATACATTCTTCAAGTTTATCATCCCTCAAACAAGTACCAACCCCCAAAGACCTTCAAGAAGAATAAAATAAGGGGCAGCAAGCAAAGGAGGGCTTGCTATAGGAAAAACAGAGTTTGTTACAAGAAACTCTGTCAGTGCTACAAGAAACTATAGATGTGCCACAAAAATAGAAGAAGGTCATGTCGAGAGGGAGATAAGGTACCCTTGGAAGGGCAGGAGGCTCAAGATGTTGAAAAAGAGGCACAAATTGAGGGGTAGGACGCCAAAGGGAAGGAAGATGAGGAACCAAAGGAGGAGCCTGCCTCTCCAAAATATGTCCCAAAATACATATAAAAAATTCCACATCCTAGCCCATAGCCAAATATGAGTTCCTACTACACATTTATTGAAGGTGGAAGGATGATCCCTCAAAAGCTCTCAGTTCCTCTATTTTATCAGCTAGAGCACGAGAGAGCATGCACACATCACTAGATGAAAATTGGACAAACAAAAAGTGTGCAAGATGTAGGAATCATGGAAGAAAAAGTCACTAAGATGGGGGAGGGATTTGACTGATGTTAGACTCATGGAAGAAATTTTAAAGGAGAAACTACAAGAAACACAACCAAAAAATGCAAGGTTACAAAGCCAACTACAACAGAAGGACAAGCAGATTACCACCATGGCAGATTTGTGCATGGAGGAAATAAAACACAGACAACCTTCAACTCTTATGCTATCTACCTGAAGGAAAAATGGTTGTAGTTTCAGATCAAAACACTAGATTCCTATGGATCATTACCTTTCTAAAAATACAGGCAGTTTATAGATTTTTACAATCAGTCCAACATAGGAGACAAGGCCAAGTTGGCATAATTTTATATGCACAATCTTGTTTTGACTGGTTTAAATATTTGGGACCCTAACCCTAGGTTGGTGGATACGCAGTTGATGTCCCTAGCCTCTTGGATGACCAATAAGGAGGCAAGGGTAGAAGAGTTAAAAAGGGTGATGAGAAGGGAAGGAAAGGAGCCTCTCCATATGAGTGAAAATCTATTCAGCCTTAGAGGGGTCATTAACAATCACCTAATGATAGTAAACGATGCCATCCTTGCAGATAAATACCTCAACACCCAAGCACAAGCCATTGCACACTTTGATGACATTTATAGACTGTGGGGATAGGAATGTGCAATGGAAAGTCAGAGAAGATGGAATGGCCTCCCTCTTAGCCTAAGAAACATGTATTATCCTACTCCAGAGAGATTGATAAATTCCCTTGAAAGGGCACCTTTGTACAAGAGGGTTATGCAGACAATGAATATCTAATGGCTTAGCTTAAAACTCATTCCACTTTTGCTGCTGGGACTGGGTGAAGGAAAATACCAAGCTGAGGAAAACAAAGAATGGGAGGAGGTAGAAAAGAATGTTGGATTCTACCCTCCTGAGGGGACTCCTTCACTGATTCCTTGGGATGTCAGAGAGGCCACTAAGGCACTAAAAGAGATAAACAAAGAGGAATACGTTGCTTAGAGGATGAACAACCATTTGGTAGGGGATTGATGATGAGCACCATCATTAGGTAGATTTTAAGGGGTTAATTTTCACCTTTTTAGACTTATTTGTCTCTCTTTCTCAAATTTAATTGCATTATGGTCATATGTTTCTTAGTGTAGATGGTGTATTAAGGGTTTCCATACTTCGAATGCCTAATGTGGTTTAAATGTGGGATAATCAAGAGAATATGCCATTTTTGCTGAAGATTGCACAATCAAGGCTCTGAGTAGACAAAAAGGAGTGATTTTAGGGGGTTTACCACCTCCTGAACTCGTAAAGGAAGCCCAGGGATCCTTGAGATTCTCCTCCAACAGCTTGAAATCAAAGGCAGCCAAGCAAGTGGAAGATGAAGTGGAGCCAAGCTCCACTTATCTCGAGTTCCAAGGAGACAAATTACCTACTTTTTAGGGAGTTGTTGGTAGCTACCCTTTAGGATAAATAGGGAAAATCAAGAGCTCATTAGGATTCGATTTTTGAAGATAGCTAGAGCACTCTTAGCTCCTGTAATAGACATTTGTGACTTGCATATGTTATGTAACAAGATTGGTTATGAAATAAAGTGAGTATTCAATTTCTTCTTCACTGAGTTAGTTTCAAGGAGATGAGCTTGTAGTTATTTTTCTTACATTTCATCTCACTGTATTTAGTTTTCTTCCATTTCATGTTTTTGTCATTAGTTTCTATGAGTTCATGTTGAAGTAGCATAGAAAAATCTAAAACTATGTGTTAAAGCCTCCCTCTCTCACCTGTTCAATTAGGGCTTGAGGAGGGTAGATACTCACCACAGAACCAAATTTCCTTTTAGTTTATGATTTCTTGGAAAATTTAGATAGGTTTATTTATCTATCACAAACATGTTGTAGATTCAGAGTTAGTTTTCTATTTTAAGTGCATAGGTAGGTTTGCTTAAATTCAACTCATCATTTCCACTATTTTCATAATAGATTTGTCAATGATAAGTACATGAACACGTATTTTGCTTGCAGTTTTGAGTAGAGCAGCAAAGGAGGACTCCGCCAACACCATTAGTTTAGTTTCCAGCCCTCATCAACCAAATTCCAACCAAATCACCTTCAGCCCTGTTTTTGGACATCTCCACCACAACACCAAGAGCCACCTTAGAGGTGAAAGATAAGCTTTGAGAGAAGTTCTGAGCTTGGAAAAAGGGTTGGCTACCTTAAATCCACCTATATCCACCTCTATTTCACATCTCCTACCCCTTTCCTTACCATTTGTGGACTCAAAATACTCTCGGTTTGTTTCCTATAGCGTTTTAGGACATCCTGTAGCACTACAGGAAATCCTGTCACGGATCTTGTAATAGCGCCATTCAGTCACTTCTTCAGCCAAAAACATCTTTTTCACCTCATCTAGACTTGGCACAACCTCCAAGACACCTTTAATAATGAAACCATGATTCTAAGACCCTCTTAGGTCACCTCAACGCCTCCTTCTTTTGTTGCAAAAAAAAATTATTTACAAGCATAATTAGGTCATTGTTAGATGCATTTTTAAGCATAGAAGTCAAGCATGATATAGATAAGTTGCAATCAGTGATTTGGTTTAGCATGTGTGCCTATATTAGTTTCCCTTTCTGCAAGTTTAATTCAAAAATTTAAATCATGAATACCACTTAGTTTAACTTTATTTATTGCATTAGTTTAAGTGTGGATTTACTTTCTTGCAGATAGTTAGATGAGTCTTTATGATCTAGAATAGTTTCTTGTCTTGCTGATAGAGTAATGGTCATGAGTTATTTTCAGTCTTAGATTTCATTCAAAAGTGTGATAGACTTCATATCTTATAAGTAACCATAGTTGTAGCACCCCATCGTAGAACTTGGAAGAGGATGGCATGAGTAGAATGCATCTGTTGTATATATAGCACTGTCACCTCCAAGTTTGTATGAACCCCGGGTCAATAAAGTAAAGTAGAGTATCCTCTGGGAGTTGCAACACTCTTGGTGCAATACCAGGGCTCACCAATTTCTGGTAGTGTATTTAATCCTCAAGTTAACCCAATAGGTGGTTGTAATCCACCTAGGGGGCAACCACCTCCACCTGGAGGGAAACCATTTGTTGGTTCATATCCTATGGTTGGAGGACAACCTTTAACTGGAAATTATCAAAACTATGATCATATATCTCAAGTCAGTTTAGGTTGACCCATTATGTCACAACCCTTCCTTGGTACTCCTTATCTAGGGATGAATACCATTTGGAACCCTTTGTTTTCTCAAAAACCTTTGAAATTTTCTCCATAGTTACCAATTTACCAACATTTTCAGCCTACTGGACAACCTATTCAACAAATACCTTTTCAAGGTATTCTGATTCAAGTCAATAACATCTTTATGGGATTCGTCAAGTTAATCCGTAAATATTTGTTTAGAAACCAAGTTAGCAACCTAGCTCGATCGTTCCACACACACTTGTCTAATCCATTGTACAAAAATTTCTTCAACAACCAAGTGCACCTCAAACCACCATCCTAGGAGTATCTCAAACTTCTATTCCAATTACCCCTCAAGTATCGGTGCAACTAATTACTCAAGCCATCCCTCAAACATCTATCTATCAATTTGGTCCTACGATCCAGTTTATACCTCAAATACCTTTGGGACAAACTCATATGGGAACTCTACAAAAACCATATCAAGGCCTACATTTTTAAGGTCATCCTTTTCAAGGTCAACCCTATTAGAGTCACTTCTTTCAAGGACAACCTTTACAAATTCAACCGTTTCAGGGGAAATATTACTTAGGGCAGATGATCCAAAATCTGGCTTTCTAGAGTCAACCATACCTCGGTTATACTTATCAAATTCCATCTCAACCACAGTATGGTATGGCTCACCCTAGTTATCCTAGAGGAATGCAAATCCAAGCCGCTAAGGCTATCCTAGGATATCCTGGATATCCTCCTCCATGTAATGGACTTATCCCACAGGGTAATCAATTTTCACAACAAGATCCCAAATGACAGTTATCGTTCATTACAAATTTATATTTATCAGATTTGTCTTAGCTAATGAATGATCCTATTTATTATTTCCTATTTTGGCTGGAAATTCCTACTAAGTTTCCCAGCGACGTTCTGAAATTTGAAGGCAAATCAAGAGAAGAACCATCAAACCATGTCATGACATTTCATCTTTGGTGCGCTTCAAACTCATTTGTCGATGATTCCATTAGATTGTGACTTTTCCATCGAAATTTAACTGGTTCAACAACAAAATGGTACATTGAGTTACCACAAGCTTCTTTTCATAACTTCAACGCCTTAGCCACTGCTTTCTTGACACATTTTCAGTTATCCATTTGTTATGATACTGGTACCAAAATTTTGACTTCCTTGAAAAAATCATCGTCTACTCATATTTCTAATCATATACATGAATGGGGATGTAGACGTCGTTTAGTTAAGGTTTTCATTCCAGATCATATTTTGACTGAATGGTTTATAAAATATCTCCTTCCAGTCATTACTGAATATGTGGTGAAGGGAGGTGTTGTACCTAAAGAGCAAGTTATTGCTCATGCCCAATATCTAGACCTTGTTTACACACAGTTTGGCACTTTGTATGATAAGATTTTGGATTTTCCTTGTGGTGATAAAATAACCTCAACTCCTACAAGATCTCACAATGCTAATGGTGTGGTTGTTTCTGTTGTCCAATATAAGAGTAAGAAGAAAAATTCTAAATATACTTTGATTGTGACTTTACCAAATTCACCCAAAGGAAATCCTTCTCTTGAAATTATTTCTAAGATTAATGTTGTAGATTCATCTATAGTAGGAATAAATTGACTAGAAGTAAAAATAAAGGAAAAGGTAAAGCGAAACAAAATACTTCCTCAAAAGAGAAATCAAATAAAACCACACCATCTGATGAATATCATTACACCAAGGAGTGCCCTCATCGCACTGAGGTTACTAAATTCGTTAAAGTTTCATCTACCCCTACTACTTTCAAGGATCCATTCCCCTCTCAATCTGTGATGGAGATCATTACACCAAGGAGTGCCCTCATCGCACTGAGGTTACTAAATTTGTAAAAGGTTCATCCACCCCTACTGTTTTCAAGGATCCATTCCCTTCTCAAGACAGTAAAATGGTTTTACACAACCCTTCATCTTCATCCACATCGACAAATATTATGATGATGTCATCACAAGTTATGCTAGTGACGAAATCTAAGGATTAGTACAGATCTAAGGGTCCTGTTGTAAATGGAAATGATACTGGTTCACCCAGTCAATCTTCCACATATATTTCTCCTCCTTATGAACCATTACAAATTGAAAAAAATAATTCTAACATGGTGATTTGACTTCCTCATAAAGGTGTTCTTCGAAATTCAACTTGCAATCCTCATTCACGAGCTACTCAAAATTACAACATTGTTGAAGATATGGCTATGTCACCTCCAGCAATGTCAACTCTTGAAGTGTTGCAAACTTCTCCAACACAAAGGAAATTTATTTTGTCAGCAATAGGAGCTATTTATCACTAGGATTCTAATATTATTGTCTTTGATCTTGAGAGGTGTGTACCTAGAATTCTGTATCCACTGGCATTCCAAATATCGGCTTTCATCAAAACTAAATGAGTATTTCGCATGGTTATTGACGAAGGAGCTTCTACGTGTATCATGTCTATTGCTTGTTGGAAAACCTTATATTCTACAGCTATCAATCATTCTCCCTCAACTTTGAAATCCTTTGATGGAAGAGCTTTTCATCCATATGGAATTATAAATGATCTACCTATAGAGTTAGTGGGTAAAATAGTTGTAGTTAAAGTTGAATTTGTTGATGCTCAACTTGGTTATAATATTTTATTGGGACGGAGTTGGTCTTATGCTATGTTGGCAGTGGTCTCATCATTTTTTCTTATGATAATGTTTCCCCATAAAGGAAAAATTGTAAAATTAGACCAATTTTCTTGCTACATTCTTGACCCTAATTCTACAGGTAGCATACCCTTTGCTGGAAAATCAATTACTCTGTATGAAAATGTTGGGGTAGCTTTTCTTAAGGACTCTATCTTATGGGAACTTTTTCACTCCCTCCACCCATTTCCTCATAATATTTCCTAGGTTAATATGATTACATCATACACAATACAATCTTCTGATCCCTTTATTGTGCCTTCAGAGTTTGAATTAACCTTGTATGGTAGTGATATGCCTTTGAGTCCGTTTGAACTGGCTTATCACACAGTTCAATCATTTTCCAACCCACCATTATTTAAAATTGATCAAGTGAATGTGATTACTAATGATTATTATCATTTATCATGTTTAGTACCAATATAATTCCCTTATCCCTTCGATAATGAGTTTCCAACTAACGAAAGTATCATGGAAATCATGACTTTGGACGAAATGCCATTGGACAATTATCATCATCGTTCATCCTTTCTACCTAAACTTGATAAAATCGAGAATGATTTTTCATATATATTTTCATATGAGATTGTCGATAGTCCTCAATGTCCTATATCAATCCTTCAGTCGGATTCTGAAATGAATCTAGGAAACATATCTACAAAATTAGCCATCAACATCTTAGTTAAACCTGGAATTACCGAGAACATTCACATAGGTGCTTCATGCTCCCTTGACGAAATTGAAACATATCAAGCCCTATTTCAAGAATTCTGAGATATTTTTTCCTAGCTCTATGAGGAAATACCAGGAATTGACCCTAGCATTATAGTTCATGAAATTAAGACTTACCCATATGCCAAGACTTTTAGACAGATATTACGTCCAGTGCATCTGCAAAAATATTCTGCTATAAAAGATGAATTTGAAAAATCACTTAGAGCGGGTTTCATTTATCATGTTCCCTTGACTGATTGGGTGTCCAATAATGTTTCAGTTAATAAGAAGCATGGGACCATTAGAGTATGTGTCGAATATAGGGATATCAACAAATATTGTTCAAAGGAAAATGATCCTAATCCTTATATCGATCAAATTGTTGATGATTGTGCAAAAAATGAGATTTTTTATTTTATGGACGAATTTTCCAGATACAATCAAATAAACATACTCCCCATCGACAAGCATAAAACTGCATTCATTTTTCCATGTGGAACCTTTTCTTATTGGAAAGCCCCTTTAGGATTAAAGAATATTGGCACAAATTTTTAAAGGGAGATGTATTATGCATTTCGAGGCATCAAACATATTGTGCAACCCTACTTAGATGACTACCCAACTCATTCACTGAGACGACAAGATTATCCAATGCATTTGAAAGCAATTTTCATTAAATGTAGGCACTACAATATTCATTTGAATCCTCACAAATGTGTCTTTTCTATACAATCTATTAAATTTTGGGGATTTGTCATGTCAAAGGAAGGCATTTGTGTCGATCCACTCAAGGTAGAGCCTATTGCCAATTTTCCTCCTCCTTCTAATCTCTGCCAACTCCAAATTTTTCAAGGGAAAGTGAACTTTTTACATAGATTCATACCTAACTATGTTGAGCTAACTAAAGGTTTTGCTCAACTATTGAAAAAGGGCATCCCATTTATTTGGGACGAGCTTGCTCAAAAAGATTTTGCTGCATTGAAAAACACATTGACCACCATTGAAAAACGCATTGACCACTTTTTGTATTTAGCTGATTCTGAGGCCACCATTGGCATGGTGCTAGTTCAGGAACATTAATCTAACACTAAATAGGTGATCTACTATTTGAGTAAGTATCTCAAAAAACTAAAATCAAATATGCACATGTGGAGAAATTGGCCTTGGCAGTCGTTCAAGTTGTCCAATGTTTTCATTGCTATATACTCTTACATAAAAAATTTTGATCTTTGATTGCAACCCTAAGATTTACATTCTTACCAAAAAAATTCTAGGGGGAAAATACTCTAAATGGATTGTTATCCTGCAAGGGTTTGATTTAGAATTCAAAATATCTAAGTCTAAGAAATCATTGGTATTTGTTGAGTTATTATGTGACTTTCCCTATACTGAGACAAAAATTGTGGCAGAGGATTCTCTTCTGGATGAATATCTCTTTATTATCATTAATTTATATCCCTGGTATGGAGATATCATTATATATCTTCAAACTCAGACTTTCTAGCCTGAATTGTCTCGAACTGATCGTCGTCGAATCTGGTACCAATCCCAACAATATACTATTGTTGGTGATACACTTTATCGTTGTGGTGTTGAATCCATCTTTAGGCGTTGTTTGACACACAAAGAAGTCGAGAAGTCATTAAATGACTACCATTCTATAGCTTGTGGTGTTCATATGCTAGAGTTTATCTCTACCCAAAATATATTGCACATTGGCTATTTTTGGCTCTCATTGTTTAAAGATTGCATAATTGTGGTTAAGAAGTGCCATAATTTCCAGGTTTACGATCACAATATCTGTACACCTCCATTTCCTCTTCACCCAATCATATTTTTCGATCCATTTCCTAAATGGGGCATTGATTTTGTTACATGTAACCCTCACTCGGCCGGGGGGAATGGGTATATTATTCTCGCAGTATATTATTTTACGAAATTGGCCGAGTCGATGCCTACATATAAGGACGATGGTGAAACCACAACCATTTTCATATTCAATCATGTAATTTCTAGGTTTGACATACCACAATATATCGTTATGGACCATGGTAGCCACTTTCAAAACTTTATGATGACCGAACTTTCTGCACAGCTAGGCTTGCGCCATGAAAACTCTATTCCTTATTATCTGCAAGCGAATGGCCAAGTATAAATTTTTAACGGGGTTTTGAACAATATGAACAAATGGATTTTTTGGCACTCATAAACAAAATTGGCATAATATTCTTTTTCTAGCCTTACGGACATACCGTACCTCTGCAAAAAGATCGAGTGGATTTACTCCCTCCCAACTTGTCTATGGTTTGGAGGCAGCTTTTCCAATTGAATGTGAAATTATGTCATTAAAACTAGACATTGATTTTTTAGTAGCTACCTCTACAGAGGAGGAACATTTTTTGTACTTAGCATGACTAGATGAGACTCGTCGTGATGCTGCAGTAGCTAGTGAGGCTCACAAGAAACATGTTAAGGCTCAGCTTGATCGAAACGTGAATCCTCGTTCATATTCTAAAGGTGACCTAGTCTTGGTCTATGATCAAGTGTATGATAAGCTAGGTGCTGGTAAATTTGAACCTATGTGGTCCTTTTTTAAATTGGCAACAAGAAACATTAAAAATGGCACCTAGAAAATGGCCCCATAGGGGGCTTCTGATTTAATTTTTCCTTGATTAAATTGGAGGAAAAATTATAATTTCATCTCATGACAACTTGTATTAGTTAATTGAGTCAGGAAGACTTAGTTAGCTTAGGAAATTCGATTTAGAGGTGAGAGAGGAGGCATGTAGAGTTCTCCCATGATTTTAGGGGGTCCAGTTATAGTTATTTGTGAGTTGTATTCAGTTAACACAATAAATTGAGTTAAAATCAGTTAAATAGTTTTAACTGAGAGATGAGCTAGTGAGAGGTCCAGTGAATTAAATATGATTTAATTCACAATTAGTGATCAATAACTTAACTGATAATTCGCTATAAATATCTATTGCGTGTCAATTCTAAGGAAGGCCCAGTTGAGTTTGAGGTTAAGGGCAAGATAATTTTCCCTCACTAGAAAAATTATAAAGATAAATAACACTGAAATTCATGGACTACAGAGACCAGGTCTGAAAAGGAACCTAATATTTCAATGATAATTGATGGTGGATTTAGGAAAATGGCCAATGAGGCATGAAACCAAAATCATGGTTCAATTTTCAAAATTAAAACAATAGTGCTTACATTAGCCAACTGTAGAAGAAAAGGAAAGGTAGGTACATATTTTCAAGTGGATATTAGTTGTAGTATAATGAAAAAAATCGAGTAACACATAGACACATTTAACCAAACGCAAAAAGGAAAATTATGAATTATGCTTCATACTTTCATGACCAAATATTTGTGAAGAACAAAAATGACGGAGCACCTAACCAATGATGAATTACATCATAATATAAATATCACTAGTCAACCAGAGCATCAAAATATGAATTCTATACAATTTCTTCAGAAATTCACTTTTAAAATAAGAATGCAAAAATATATTCAGATTAAGAATTTCACGAAAGAAGCACAATAAATTAGAAAACATACCACATGAATCTCTAAAACACAGTGACAAAAAAACCTACACTGGTATTTCATTCAATGATTATATATACACATGGCCTCTTTAGATTCTAACCAACCCAAGCCTTCCAACCTTGTATTTCGTGGGATTAAATAAGTGTTACATCCTCAAAAATCACATGACCAAGTTCAACTTATTTGTTATCAATTACATGGATCAAACCAACCATAAAAACAACAAGTCTTCAAAGTATCCATGTTTTTCTTAATGAAAAAGAAAAAAAACCTAATATAACTCTATCATATTATCCTATTTAGATAACACTTCTAATATAATAAGCATTATCCTGACATCAAATCCTTGCTTTAGGAACAAAAAAAACAAGAAACAACAACCCATTTGTGTTGCGCAACGCCCGTGTAGCAAGATTTCAAAATTTTGTTTACACCTCCTTTCCCACCTCAAACTCACACAAGATGACCCTAGCTATGAAATCAACACTTCATCTTGTACCAGCAACCTTTAGCGATAAAAAGGTGTTCCACAACCTTCACATGTCCAAACCGAATTGCAAAAAATTCATAATTTTTCCACCAAAAACTATGAAAATAGACATCGAAGAGACACCTGTATCTCCAAAGCAGTAGCACTTGTATAAAACTTGAAGGAGGTTATTGTGTAGATTCTTTTTTTAAGAAACACGTCTCTCAGTTTCTCCAAATTCTGGCCCAGATTCTCAAAAAATGCTTTGCAAAACAATCTCTTGAATAGTAAAATTACAATTTATGAAACATTTGCTTTAAATATGCATTCCAAACTCCCTATCTATAACACATGTGAAAAAACGGGAAGAGGTTATTTCTATTTGTATAGTACTTGAGAAAAACCTCTTTCCATTTTCCATAATTCTCCTTCATGTGGTTGGAATCATCGTTTCAAAAGGATGTCAAAAACATAGTATTTTGTGCAGCACTGTGCAATGAGCAGGATGGGTAGCACTCCATGTTTTGTATGGTTGCACACCTCGTCGAGAAAAATGGATCAAATGGGTAGGTTTGAAATGGTTGTGTGATGGTGTATAAATATTTATGTAGGTTCTCCAACTCTTGCAAACCTCCTAAATGGTTAATACTCACTTGCACAATGACTATGCAACAAAAAATATGAGTAACATTGTGATGCTTTGACCTGATGTTTTCGAGTGCTCCACCTCACTTGGCATGTGTATCACAACATAAGTAATGATTAAGTATAAGGGTTATGATATACTTTTGGTATGGGAGTTGTATATATGGGAATGGGTTATTATCCATGTGGGTTATATGATATGAGTATGGCCGGAAATGGTAATGTTAATATAGGGGATGGTTTAGAATGAAAAGGGGGGGCAGGATAAAATGAATGTAATATGATGTTATGTTAATAGTATAGGGGAATGGTATAGGATATAACTTTATATGAAGGGGATGAATGGAAGGTAAATGGGGAAATGGGTAAAAAGGGAGGTCAAATGGATAAGCATAGGGTAAATAAGAATGAGGGATAAAACTGTAGAATGTTTCAAATGACCATACCTTGTAACCATCAGAAATCTTACTCTAATGAGCTCAATTTAGATAATTATTCTAGAAAAATGACCAAAAACCCCTTTGACTCAACTATACAAAAACATGTGCGACCATGACTCCCATAACTTGACATTCTTTCATGTTGTGGGTGAACCCTTTGTGACAGGAATTTGACCATGTTGGACAGTGACCTTTGAGGCTATGACAATAGTAGTGGTCATTGTTGGTGTCCAAGTGTGAATGAATATTCAAACCCTTTCCCACATTAATTAACAATCTGGGTGCGTTTGGTTATTGCAAGGCTAATGCACACAATATGTGCAGATGACAATAGCATAATTCTATATTACTCGTGGATTCGATAATTTAAACAAAGTAACAATCATTGTAACAACAAATAAATAAATGGAAAAAATAAATTTTAAAGATTACAATGCATTCATAGCAATAAGAGTATCAGCAAATAAATCTACTATCACAACAATTGCAAATTATACAAAACCTGCAATAGAAATAACAACACACAGGAAATACGCAGCCCCTGATCGGAGAGTGGGCCCAACTCTCTGATCAGGGCTGTGGAAAACTCACAGCTTACAAATGGAACAACAAAACACTATGCAATCAATTAATCGAACATGATTCTGTTACAAATCTGTCTCTTCTTGCTTAACCCTCTATGCCTTCTCCTATGCGTTCAATCCTCCCCTTCTCGATGATTTGTGCCCTCTTAAATATACAAACAACAAATGGGAGATAAACTTATTACAAAGTCTCAATAATAAAGATGAGATCTAAAAGATCTTTCCATCATGATTCAGCTGGCACAAGTCGAATCTGGCAATTACAATTGTGGAAATTTTGGAAAACGACCACAACAGAAAATCTCCAAATTTGTCCTTCGAAGAACCCTGTGTTTCTCTCAATCAAGACTAAATTTTGGAAAAAAAATTCATCAAAAACTAATTGGGTCCGTTCTCCACAAAACCCATGTTTCAAATTTTCAAGATTCTTCTTCATTTGCCCGAAACCTTCAACGCAAAACTATCTCTTGTTATTCCATCGAATTTCTGAGTTGGAATATTTAATTAACAGCTGAAGATCAAATCTGCAATCTAAAAGAGATATTGAAGGCTGAAAGAGTGAGTTATGTTATAAAAAAATCATTATTAAACCATCATTGGCAAAATCATGCATAATAATCATTAATTTATTAAAATAAAGGAAAACAATTATTATTTATCAAAAAGAGAATAAATAATTATGAAATGGAATTATATAATAAATTATGATAAATAATGTGATAAAAGAATATTAGGAATGGATGAAATGGATGTTAAGAAGTGATAATAATAATACAAATTTGTGGCCCAACATCTCCCCCAAACTTAACATGTTGCATGTCCTCATGCAGCCCAATGCCTCAGTATTAACCAAGTTGTAATACAATAATCAAAATGCTCACCCTAGCGCATGATATTGATGGAAGAGAAGACTTTTTCCTCAAATGCTTCCTTAAAAAAAATTCATGTATACTCTCAACCATATGTATATGAAGTTGCAACAAAGTATGATACAATTAAATACAAACCTCATTACAAATCTGATTTTGCTGAAATTTTGTAAGCGAATTTATACTATATCAAACCTTCTCCAATCCGAAAATCAAATCAATGAAATGAACGGATTTCAATATATCAAAAAATGGTTTTATTTAATAATGCATGATTTTTTGGAATTAACAAATTGGTTTATCTTGAAAATTTTTGTGTTTAATGATACATTTGTTGTCCACAAATCAGAAAAATCCAGTTGATAGTTTTAAGGATATACACAAATCAATTTTAGGATTGTATACCTTAAATGAGGAAGAAATGAGAAATCATTCATCATGCATAGCAACCCTTCCCCCAAACTGGAGAATTAGCGTGCCCTCATGCTACACTAAAAAACAAATTGGGGTGGTTTCTACAATCATGGCTGGAATATTTGTTTGGTGTATAACAAGATGGAATAAGGGAGATTTTGAGAATGAATAATGAGATCGATGGATGATAAAGAATATTAATGGCATGTTCATGATAATGAAAGTAACACTCCCCCAAACTGAAAGATTTTGTCTCTGAAAAATGGGAAGTGGTAAAGAAAGGGAAATAATGGTTGAAAAAGATGAGTGAATAATGCTCAATGGTTTTTCATGACATTCTCCTAAAATTTTAATAAATCAAAACCTTATGCTATTTTACCTCAAGTTTTACCTCCATAAAAATGTGGAATGGTATGTATGGATTGACAATTTTTTTTTGAAGCTGATGTATGTTGAGTTGATGCTGAAAGTGATGCGGAAGGTGGAAGCCATGCAAGATGAAAAAGTAATCAAAAAGTGTAGCAGAGTTTCCTTCCACCAAAATGATTATTTTCCCTATCATCTATAAAAAAATCTCATGAGTATCCTTAATCAGTAATTCATCACCTCAATTACCTCAATACATATAAAAGTGACATAATCATGTTGTGAATGACATGGGATAATAATGGATAAGAAGGGAAAAGATGAATTCCCTATACCCATAAGCTTTGGTTGTCATGAGCATAGAAATTATGAGAATTAGTTATCTCAGTCTTTGCTTCTCAAGGTTCGTCCAATTACATGGGATTCAAAACTAGAATCAGGCCTCTTAGTGGTGTTGTTAAGATATGAATAAATGGTGATTGATTGGGCAAGCAACTATCTTTGGTTAAATGTATGATACTTGTAGAATAAAGGAATTATATATTAGATAATACAAAATGTCAAATATAAAATATCCTAAAAGTTTCATCCCTGACATGTAAAGTAAATATTTATAACTAAATAATAGATATAAACCATAACCACCATCATCTAAGAACTGATTAAATATTACCCCATGAACCATGAGATCTGGAAAACTTTGTATATGCAGCAGTCAGCTTTATCAGAAATTAGCTTTGAGAAAACAAGGTAACCAAGTAGATTATAGTATTAAATTAACTTCTATACCATAGGCATAGCCACTGCTGCCAGCAGGCTTCCATAGCCTTGACAGGGATGCCTTTTTAACCCATTGAGATGTCAGTGTCCAATCTATTAGAAATAAGTACATAGTTTCAAAAAGCCTTTCAATTTACTTATATGTCAACTGAAGATCATTGTTCTTGCGTGGTGACCAGTTAATAACAATGCCATTCATGGGAGCTAACAAAACTGAAAAAGTCGGCTCGTGATGAGACCTCTTGTCCTTCAATTTTATGACCGAAGGCCATTACCGTGGCTTGGTGACTAGCAGTGGTAATGTTTCTTTATTAGGACCTATGATCATGGTAGGTCGGCTCGTGATGAGACCTCCTATCCTCCAGTTGACCATTTATGTTTAAAATTCAACTATAGTTTTTGTTAATAAATAACATATTACTTAATAGATGGGGTGGCAAATCAGCTCCTTAAGAGCTAGGGATGGCGTAAAAAGTTGTGTAGTAGCTATTATCAACTTTGATATTTTTTCTTCTCAAAAACTAATAACCTTCAAATGAATGCTGATAAATATATTTTTCATTGTTGAGATTTGGGTTGAGGAATAGTTCATTAGATAGTGGCAGAAATATTTAAATACAATTATGTGGTCACCATCATAAATTTTACAAGATCAAGGACTTGACCAATTAGGAAAGTTGAAAGTTGGCATGATGAAATCATCTTTGCATTATTTTTCCTTAGAAATAAGATTATTTTTATAGATAAACAAAGATAAATTGACTACCCAAGCATTATGTCAAAGAGGGCCTAGACCATTAAAAGTATTTCCCATTCACCAAAGAGAAAAACAAATCAGAAAGACCTACATATGTTGAATTCAATGTGAAAATTGGCCAACAACAATAGTTGTGACTAAGGTAACAACAACCATGACTTAGGTAATAACAGGGAAAGGGGAAAAAGAACGATGTTAGGAAGGTGACATGTAGGAGGATTAGTTACTTTACAAAATAATGAGGAATTAAGAGTGAATCATTCCTTACAAGATTTACCATAATAATTATCCTTTAAATATGAGACCTCCCCCCAAGTAAAGTATTTCTATCATCAGTCATATTTGATCATTTCATAAGTAAAATACCAAATAAATCCACGGAGTCGATCGAGGATGTACTTGGCGACTTACCTTGGCAGATTAAAAACATTGGAGTAAAAACACCAAGTACTTAGAAAAATATCACCATGGATTAACATCACTGGAGGAGTAAGAACATTAGAGGAGTAACAACACCGGACACTTAGAAAATTTTAGAATGAGTAACAACATCCAACACTTAGAAAAAATTTCCGGAGTAACAGCAGTGACGAACTCACAGCACTGACGGAGTAATAGCAGTGACAGATTCACAACACTGATGGAGTAACAGCAGTGATGGATTCACAACACTGGTGGAGTAATAGTAGTGACATATTCACAGCACCGACGGAGTAACAGCATCCAGAGTAACAAAAGTGCGAGTAACAATATCCGGAGTAACAACAGTGCGAGTAGCAGCATCCAGAGTAACAATAGTGCGAGTAACAGCATTCGGAGTAACAACATCCAGAGTAACAACAGTGTGAGTAACATCATCTGGAGTAACAACAGTGCGAGTAACATCATCCAGAGTAACAACAGTGCAAGTAATAGCAGTGCGAGTAACAACATCCAGAGTAACAACAGTGCGAGTAATAGCATCTGGAGTAACAACAGTGCGAGTAACAGCATCCGGAGTAACAACAGTGCGAGTAACAACATCTAGAGTAACAGTAGTGCGAGTAGTAGCATCCGGAGTAACACCATCACGGAGTAGCAGCATCCAAGGAGTAACAGCCTCACGAGTAGCAGCATCCGGAGTAAAAACATCACGAAACTTAAGAACTCACTCCTTTTATTTTGAGAACAAAACAAAGAAAATGCGACTTTGAAGTAAACAATACCTGAAGCATAAAAACATAAGAGAAATCAGAAAATAAATGACTCTTTATTGAAAACTAATAAATAAATAAATAACTTAAGTTACTATGGTTATGCTTTTTGTTGCAATAATGTTATTTGTGAATGGTGAATAAATGGAAAAAAAAATATTTGGAAATGACTTGGATCTTCAAATAGAAATCAATTCGCCATTTCCCATGTTATAAATTCGTTAATTTATGAAAATTATTCATGTTGTTTTCTCCGTGTGAGGAAACATCTTTAAAAATGTTTTTATTTCATTATCATTGCCTTCAACAATCACTTGTTCATAAATTGACCTCATTTATTCTCCTCAGACCTGCAAAAAACGAGTGTTTACTTGCAATAAAACATGAAATCATGGAAGAAGAGAGGTGATCGGGCTCTCCTAATCCAAGAAATATGCAAAAAAAAACAATTAGTTACTCTATAAAACAAATCCATGGGAAAAATAACAAAGTAAAATTAATTTATTACCTGCGGGAGAGTGGTGGCCAACCATATTAACCAACAGTGTTTCAATGATAACTTCTTTGTTTTTCATCCGATTTAAGTGATTTGAAAGCCAAATGAAAGTGAATTCATATGGATGTCTCCAATAGAAACAGGTTTTAAAAATTCCATGTAAATGGTATGTTAAAGTTTCTTAGAACAACCTGCATAACAGAGTCATTTTCGATTTTCCAACTCAGACCAACAATTGATAATTCAAGCATAAATTTTTCATTTGATGATGGATTGAACCGATTAAAATTGGATATTAAAGTAGATTCATTTATATATCTCCACTAGAAATAGGTTTTTAACGAAAGAATAATTTATGGGTCAAATACGCTAGTGAACAGCCGGGAAAATAGAGTTTCAAGAGGTTGATTTACGATAAGCAGTTAGTATTTTGGTCATAACTTCCTCATATGATATCAAAATCAAGTGATTCAAATTCTGTTGTAAACTATATTCATAGGGAAATATACCATAGAAACAGGTTTCCAAAATATAGTCATTATGCCTCCAAAAACTAACTGTCCCAACTCTATTCCTTGGTTGCCTACTAGACATCCTGTCATTGTTTTGGTCATAAATTTTTCGTTTCAAATACAAATCGAGTGATTAAAATTGGGTTAGAAAGTAGACATAAAGGGCTATGTAGAATAGAAACAGGTCTTGAAAATATGCCCATTTGGTCACTCAAAACATGATTATCCCAACTATTTTTCCATAATTTTCATCAAGCTCGCAAGCCAAAGATATGATAATCAAGAAATTTTTCCAAGAAGGTGATCAAAATAAATAGAATTTTTGTAGAAATTTTATTTTAAAAATAACACATTTGCATACATAAATAAATTGGAATATTGATCACCGATGTTAATTTTCACAGCGTGTTGCAACAAAAACAACTATTTTTCCATATAAAGAAATTTACTTATTTATCTCTTCATTTATTCTATTTTCTACACTACACTACTCTACCTTGAAAAATAAAATATACTTACATATAAGAGTACCTCCAATGAAGTCATTTTCAAAATAAGGCTTCAAGTATGCACATACCCATAATTGAAAGATGTATGTTAATAAGTACTAGGGTATGAGAGACCAACTTCCCTGTTAAGGATGGTGCCAAGAGTTGCTGAAGTGTGGAGTGATGCTGCAAGTAAACAACAGAGTGAAACCAACCTTCAATATAGTCTTTATTTCCCATATTTGTCGCATCTTGAAGTTCCTTGACTGAGTTCCAGATTATGTTGATGCTTTCTTCCTTGACCTCATCCTATGAGTTTTGGGGGTCTTCCTCTGCCTTTTTTTTAGATCTCTGTTCATTGAACTGGAGGAAGGAAAAAAAAATCAAACAATTCTTAAAGCTCAAGACTTGGAGAAGGGTGAAAATTCCCTCCCTAGGATGAGATATTGGTTCCAAATAAATCAATAAAAAGGAAAAACAGAAAAACTACACTCAACACCTAGAGCAGGGTAGAATTTCCCTCCCTAGGACGACAGATTGATCCTTAGATCAATATGAATCGTGTTCTTGCACCTTTGTTAGCCTCCCTGGCAATGGCGCCAAAATGTTGGTGTCCAAGTGTGAATGAATATTCAAACCCTTTCCCACATTAATTATCAATCCGGGTGCGTTTGGTTATTGCAAGGCTAACACGCACAATATGTGCAGATGACAATAGCATAATTCTATATTAATCGTGGATTCGATAATTTAAACAAAGTAAAAATCATTGTAATAACAAATAAAGAAATGACAGAAATAAATCGTAAAGCTTCCAATGCATTCACAGCAATAAGAGTATCAGCAAATACATCTATTGTCACAGCAACTGAAAATTATACAAAACCTAAAATAGAAATAACAACACACAAGAAATATGCAGCACCTGATCGGAGAGTGGGCCCAACTCTTTGATCTGGGTTGCGGAAAACTCACAGCTTACAAATGGAACAAAAAAACACTGTACATTCAATTAATCAAACATGCTTCTGTTACAAATCTATCTCTTCTTGCTTAACCCTCTATGCCTTCTCCTATATGTTCTATCCTCCCCTTCTCTTTGATTTGTGCCCTTTTAAATATACAAGCAACAAAGGGGAGATAAACTGATTACAAAATCTCAATAAGCAAGATGAGGTCTAAAATATCTTTCCATCATGATTCAGCTGGCACAAGTCGAATCTAGCAATTACAATTAGGGCAATTTTGGAAAACGGCCACAACATAAAATCTACAAATATGTCCTTCGAAGAACCCTGCGTTTCTCTCAATCAAGACCGAATTTTGGAAAATTTCTAATTGGAAAACTAATTTGGTCCGTTTTGCACAAAACCCATGTTTCATATTTTCAAGATTCTTCTTAGTTTTCCCGAAACATTCAACGCAAAACTATCTCTTGTTATTCCAGCGAATTCCCGAGATGGAATATTTAATTAAGAGCTGAAGATCAAATCTGCAATCTGGAAGAGATATTGGAGGCTAAAATAGTGGGTTATGTTATAAATAATTCATTAATAAACCATCATTGGCAAAATCATGCATAATAATCATTAATTTATTAAAATAAAGGAGAAAAAGTATTATTTATCAAAAAAAGCATAAATAATTATGAAATGGAATTATATAATAAATTATGATAAATAATGTGATAAAATAATATTAGAAATGGATGTTAAGAAGTGACAATAATAATACAAATTAGTGGCCCAACAGTCATAGACTCAATCTATTCAAGAATTGGAAATTAAAGGACATGGAAAATACATTTGATGATGAAAACTAATGACCCTAACATTGTCTCCAATGGGGATGGAAGCCTCTTGGCGAGGCGCCAGAGTAAAATCCACATACTAGTATCCTATTCATTTGGAAATCGATTCAACATAAAAATTGAGGCTAACTCACCAGAGTCATACTAGTATCCTATCATATCACCAGAGTCTTAGGTCCTTCTCCTTGGGCTTCAAACTCCAATGGGATCTTTCCACACCTACTGGAAGTATATACACTAGGTAATCTCTTCTCCCCAATGTAACTAGTTAAGTAAATGGCTACTGGACTAAATGTTTTTTGCATTTCCCTTAAGCAGACAGTGTAGAAAATCTAACCACGAGATTCAATATGATCTTATAATGTACTAAAACAAGATATTGAATCCCTTCTACAATTTGCGGAAACAAAACACGATCGCACAATCACATAAACAAGTAAGAGAAAGAGACAATCAATCGCACAACACATGATGTATCTAGGGAAAGCACACTGCCTAAAATATAGCTATCTGTATATTGTATAAATTCAAGGATCATGAAACAATACAATGATTTCTCTCACAAGAGAACTGTTGCACTTTGCCAACTATCTCACACTCATCTAGGCAAAATCGGAAAAATATTTAGCCAAGTCTTTGCCTCTGCTCAGCCTACCTTTCTCATGCATTCCTTTAGAAATTAAGGCCCTATTAAATATGAAAATCCCTTGGAATAATTGTGTAATCCTTCCTAGGCCTCCAACTGACTTTATAACTAATATGTACAATTTTCTAATTATACAACTAATAGTTATCTTCCCATTAACCTCTGTCTCAATTGGGTCTTCTTTAGAAATGAAATGAAACAACTATTTATAGTGAATTTTTAGTTAAATGATTGATCACTCATTGTGAATTGAATCATATTTAATTCAGTGGACCTATCTCTAACTCATCACTCAGTTAGAACTAGTTAAACTGATTTTAACTCAATCAATTGAGTTAACTAATTACAACTCATGCATAACTGCAATTGGACCCCCTTAAACCATGGAATCACTCTACATGCATCCTCTCTGACCCTCAACTTGAATTTCCTAAGTTAACTAATTCATTCTGACTTAGTTAACTAATACAAGTTTTTATGAGATTAAATTACAATTTCTATTCCAATTTAATTAAGGAAAAATTAAATTAGAAACCCCGCTTTGGGGTTCCATTTCAACACTCCCTCTCAAAAATAAAGTGATTATCTGCTACCCTGAACCTGTCTATGTGGAATTCAAATTTGCTTCTTGTCAATGGCTTCATCAAGATGTCTGCATCCTTTTCCTTTATGGGAATGTACTATAATGACATAATCCTCCTCTGAACACAATATCTGAGATGGTGATACCAGAAATCAATATGCTTGGACCTGTCATGGAATACTGGATTAACCAAGAGTTTGATGGAAATATGGTTATCACAATGTATCACCGTCAAATCCATCTGTTGACCAAACAAACCAAGAAGTATCTTCCTCATATAGATGGGCTCGCATGCAGCATGACTGGCTTCCATGTACTCCGCCTTTGCTAAACTATGTGCAACTAATCTCTATTTCCTGTTGTACCATGAAACTGTTGTTGATCATATGATGAAGATGCCTCCTAATGTGCTCTTCTGGTAGGATGGACTCCTTGTCCAATCTACGTCAGTGAATCCTTGAAGCTTCACTCCCTTTGTTTGTCTGTACCATAATCCATACTCTGTAGTGCCCCTGATATATCTGAACCCACACTTCCTTGCATTCCAAAAGAGCTTGATTAGCTTAACCATAGCTTGGCTCAGCTGGTTAACTACGTATAATATTTCGGGTCGTGTCTTCACCAAATACATGAGTGAACCCACAATCTTCCTATAAACTGCAGCATCCACTACTTCACTCGCATCCTCCTTCCTCCAGTTTCCTGCAAGAGGAGTCTCTATGGGTTTGTTGCTCTCCATGTGAAACTTCCTCAGAATCTCCTTGGCATACTTTCCTTGAGATACAAATATATCCCCATCTCTTTGTCACATCTTCAATCCAAGGAAATAGTGGAAGAGCCCCATGTCCTTCATCTCAAATTCTCTTGCAAGATCATCTTTGCAAGATTTTATGAGACGCTCATCACCTGTCAGTATCAGATCATCAACATAAAGCACAATAACCAAAATTATTACCATCAACCACAATATTATATAGGTTTGCATCCACTTCAATCTTGGTGAAGCCCAACCTCGTGAAATAGTTGTCAATCCTGGTGTACCAGGCACGAGGTGCTTGCTTCAGCCCATACAATGCTCTATTGATTCTACACACATGCGAATCCCTATCTAAGGTCTCAAAACCTTAAAAATACTCAATTTACACTTCTTCCTCAATAAATCCATTGAGAAAGGTTTTCTACATCCATATGATCTATCTGCCATCCCATCTACGTTGAGAGTGCAAGGATGGATCTAATGGATGTGTACCTTGCGACTGGTGCAAAAGTCTCATCATAGTCAATCCCCTCCACCTAAGAGAACCCTCTAGCCATAAATATAGCATTATGTTTCTCCACACTCCCATATGCTGCTTGCTTCACCTTGTAGACCCACCTGGATCCTGCCATTGGCTTCCCCACTGGTCTTGAGACAACTTCCCATGCACTGTTTCTGATAATGGAGTCATACTCCTCAACCATGGCATCAACCCACATTGGTTGCTGCACTGCTTCCTAAAAAGAGGATGTTTCTATATAAATATCTTCGCTCATAATATCCATGCATCCAGTGTACCGCTTTTGGGACCTTCTTTGCCTATGCTGTGATGTGGGTGATCGACATTATCTCTCGCATCCAAAAATAATCTATTAGCCTCTCTGGTGTGCTTCAGTTAAATTTTGAAGATGTCCTATGCTAGATTAAAATATACTTTAAACTTCTAGGGCTTAATGAAAGTAAGATGCACATAGAACATACCAATAGATCGATGGAAGACAAGCCAAAAACAAAGATAAAGAATGGTGGCACTACGGCAGTCAGCAAGATGATTCAACTAGCAAAGTCTCCATAAGGTCAGCCAACCCAATGTGTCACACAACCCCATGACATATATTCATCAAGAATACTCCACAAAGACGCTGCACCAAGAATCCCTAAACGCAGAACCAGGAACGCTACTCCATTTCCATCCAAGAGAGAAGAAAATGCCTCCACAAAATGTGTGTGTAAAATGAACTCCAAGTCTCTCCGATATATAGGCATATTTGGGGGTGTGTGACACATCTCTAATGCATGTGGGATAAATCAGGCCGACCTTGCACATGTGGAATAAATTCAAAAGACATGTTCTGCTCATCCGATCAAGATGATCTTTAGATCGATCTTGCACCTCTCCGAAAGAGGAATCCAATAAAAATATTGGCATCGTCATCTGAGCATCACAACATGGAGTTTGGACCTAGCTGCCCAAAATTAACACTCCCTCTCAACTAGGGAGAACTCCATCCACCAATGCCATCCAAACATCGTGTGTCATCCCACCATAACTTTCTTTGCTGGCTTCTTTATTTCAAAACAAAAGGTGAGTCACAAAGACATCACTCACGCCTAACCTGAAGTCCGCTCAGAGGTCCGAAACCTCTATAGGACTCAAAGGAGTCACACACTAACCCTAATTCAGTTGGAGGTCCGAAACCTCTCTTGGACTTGAGAGAGTCATATACTAACCAAAAGTTAGTTTCACTGACCCGAAGTCAGTTGGAGGTCAGAAACCTCACTAAAATTGATCCCATATCAAGTGGTTGGACATGTGCCATCCTAAACATAGAGAGTACGATAATCTCCGATGCATCCATCGGTATTGCTATGGTCTCTATTCACATTTACCACCTCATTAGCCAAATGAGAGGTACTTCCCATGAGTCTGAAACTCCATGGGTAGGATGCATCCAGGGCACAGATCAAAGAGAGGTAAACCAACTCAATATCATCACGGTGGGGTGGAAGCACACCAAAAAGGTTTGGCAATCCTCGCCCTGTGGTTGCTCATAGCTCCAAAAGAAACTATTCCCAAAGCCTCCCTAGAGCTCCCAGATCTCATCGTCCAACAAGACCCTCCAAATAGGGTCGTTCCATGATTTCAAGATTCTCACGGAAGGTTAGGAACATGACCTTCCCCAAGGGCTTTGTGATAATATCCACGACCATCTCATCAGTTCCTATATGATCGAGCCTCACGATGTCGCGTTGTACCATATCCCAGATAAAATGGTACTAGACATCAACATGCTTGGATCGATCATGGAACATGGGATTCTTTGACAAACAAATCCCCCTTTGGTTATCATAAAGGATAATGGTGGCATCTAGCACATGCTCGAATAGCTAACTAAAGAGCTTTCGCAACCAAGTGGCTTCACAACATTCCATACATGCTGCAATGTATTCGGCCTCAGTAGTGCTCAAAGCTATTGACTTCTGCTTCCTGCTCGAAGCAGACCCAAGTGTGAAGCAGCATCTAGATGTGCTCTTGCGATCCACGACACTACCAGCCCAATCAGAATCAGTATATCCACGGAGTCCCAAACTCCTGGTAGTGTATCTCAGCCCATGGTCTATCATTCCCTAGAGATATCTCAAGAGTTTCTTGGCACCAACCCAGTGAATGTTATGAGGATCAACCATGTTCACTGCACAACGTACATCTGGATGGATGTTCCCTTAGAACATTAGGGCCCCTACAAGTTAACGATACTCAGTAGGATTTTCTAGCATGGGCCCAACAATGCTGCCACTCAACTTCTTAAAGTTGAGATCCATCAGTGTCGACACGGACTTACAGTCCATCATTCCAAATCTTTCCAGCAGCTTCATAATATATTTTCCTTGATAAAGGAAAATCTCGCCAGGTCTCTGCCAAACCTCCAGGCCTAGCAAGTAATGAATCAGTCCTAGGTCCTTCATCTTGAACTCAAAAGAGATCTCCCTCTTACACTGATGAATGAGAAGGCTAGCATATGTCAGGTTGAGATCTCGAATGAGAGGCTTTTCTCTATCAACCTTGAAGTAAAGGTTTGAATCATCATTACTATGAGTGAAGCCCAACTTCATCAAATAGTTATCTATCCTCTCGTACCGAGCCCTGGGGACTAGCTTCAACCCATAGAGTGCTTTCTTCAAGCAGCAAACATAGGTGTCTTGATCCTGGACTTAAAACCCCAGGCGTTGCTCTACATACACCTCTTCCTTTATTGCACTATGCAGAAAGGCAACCTTCACATCCATCTGATGAAGATTTCTTCCTTGCGTAGCAGCAAGGGTAATAATAGATCACAGGTGCAATCATTATCGATGCCTTCCTAGAGATAAGTCTCAGGAAACACATCTTGCTTTGTACTTTTCAACACTCCCATCAGATCCATGCTTGATCTTATAGAGCCATATCGAGGTGACAACATTTTTGTCCTGTGGTCTAGGGACCATATCCCAGACATCATCCTTCATAATGGACTCGTATTCTTAGTTTATCGCATCCTTCCAGACTAGATGCTTTACGGCTTCTTCACATGATCCAGGCTCATATTGTACTCATGGAAGCTAGGTACCTCTGGTATTTATATAGCTTCTTGATTTTCTCGAAATTTCCCCCTTTGGAGCCATATGTCTCTGAGCCATGAGGGTCTTCTTTCTTCCAACAATGATATTAGTTTAGGAGCATATACGGTTTTATTCTACTTCTTAATGCCAGCTCCTCTTGTGAGATAAGACATATATAAGAACATCCTCCCAAGGCAACATATCAGATAAGTCATAATGCATCAGATGTCTTTGTGACACTTGAGGAATGAGGAAAAGTCCCCTATGCTTTCCTTTGTCACAATCTTGACAAATGTCCTCATGATTGGGCATCCCAGACACCAACTTGGAATGGGCTTTGTAATCATGGGCGTAAACACCCACTGTCAAGGTCATTCAAGAATAATAGCCATATACTGACATATGTCTGTCATACATCTTGACAAGTGTCATATCATGGATTTCAGTGATGCCATTGTATTATTTATCACAGCCATACAAAATAGAATATATCAAACTTGATGGTTATATATGTTTCATATGTCTTTGAAGATATCACAGATCAATATCATATATATTCTGCCATATGTCACTGTCCATATCTTCCTACACATCAAGAACAATAAAAAATGACTTACTTGCAGAAGATTCTTTCCACTTACATTCCTTTTGCCTCTTTTCTTGATGTACCAAGAAAATCTCATAGAGAATATGGCTGCTTTAAACTCTGCCTTCCCATAAATTCCCTCAATTGCTGCCAATGTTGTTCTAACTTCTTATTGCCTGTATATATACTCATTGTTGTGACAATAATCACCTCAGTTTCTGCCAATGCTACTCTTACTGCCTCTACATAGTTTGCAACTTATCATTGCTACTGTGCATAATTACAATATCTGGTCATATTCTGCAACAAACACTGTCCAAAAGACTTTTGTAAAGGATACATCCTCAGATCACTGTTTGCATCACTGCCACTGTATTAGGATTCAATTTCATGTTACTATGGGCATACTTAGTGTATGTGTTAATGGAACTGAAGGGTAACAATTCCCATTCTCAGAATCAACTGCTGGAAGGTACTCGAGCATGTCTTTATTTTGATCTAATGATATTGATTTTCTTCCAAACTAATTTCAATGATCTGCCCTCAGAAATTGTTGCATCTCAAGATCACAATCGAACGTTTCCTTGAAACAATACTTTCAAGCACGAGTCATATAGAAATATTGCTCAGTGCTGCCCAACTCTTCCATGTGATGTGGGGTAAAAAATGTTGGGAAAAATACTGAGAGGGGGGGGTGAATCAGTATTTACTGCATATTCAAAACTTTTTACTTTTTCACTCTCTAAAACCCATACGCTACTTTCCTTTAGTAAACTCGTGTATACACGCGGATATCCTTCATACAACTCGCGTATTAGCAGAGATCTAAATATGTAGATATTTATTAACTTAGTTCTTTGCAATATTCATTCATATGATGTTAAGTTAACAGTAAACATGTGTAGTAACAACAGAATAAACCATCACACAAAGCATCACACATGAACACCAGGATTTTTAGGTGGAAACCCAAGTCGGGAGAAAACCACCGCTGCAGTTGCTCAGCCTTCAATATTTTATTACAGAGAAAACATCTTACAACATATGTGCTGGTGCAGACTCCTACCAGCACGCAGGCACCCACCTGCGCTCGTTTACCAGCCTCTCCTGGAAGGGAGCTACAACCCCCTGACTCGTTTACCAGCGTCTCCTGGAAGGGAGCTACGACCCCTCGCTTCTCGCTAGCTTCAAATTTTCACCGGAAGGGACCCACAACCCCCCCGACCGAAGGCTACAACCGCACCTCTATGGACCACGTTTCATCAATTTTCACACCGGGACCCACTCCATACTTTTTAAGCACAAATAACCATGAAACAAATATATAACTCACCGATGATATCCAAAACCAAACAGTAATGCATCGTACATTAATTACGTACCTTTAGCAAACCCTAACAGACACGCGCTTTCCTTTCACAGATGTCCTGTATACACACGCTTCCGTTTACATAAACAAGCGTATACTTCTGTACATATTACAGATCTAATTTCATTGCGCATACGCGCTTTCTCTTCAGTGAAGCCACGTATATACGCGCTTCCTCTGCGGTAAACAAGCGTATGGTTCTTCAGATATTTAGGTCATTGCAATTCTTCAGAATAGATACATCACACAGATTTTTACCCTTTACTTCAGACAGATGTTCGCCTCATCTCAGATCTAATCATTCCATAAACAGATCTAGCAAATACAAGTGCATTTCAGATCTAGATCCCTTCTTCATCACTCCTTCATCGGTGCATCATACATTCAGATCTTTCATTCAATTGTAACCCTTTCCATTCGTATATCCTTCAGAGAGAAGTATTCATTCAAGTCACATCTTCGCACCCACACTCATGATTTTCACAATGAATTTCTTCTCCTCATAGGTTTACCCTTCAATACCATGAGCCAAAACCACATTACTCCGCGATGGTATTCTCGGATTCGGGTCATTTAGACGAATCATTACCCACAACAATCTTACCATGGTGGTTACCCCTGGTTTTGCACTTTATGAGCGCTTTTGCCCATACGCGACTTGGCACGTTGTTTCCCGCGTGCATACGCGACTTCTCCTAGACAGATCCGCGTATTCCTTGAGACATACTCTTTTCACCATAGATTTAACACATGCTGAATTCCTTTCTTCATTGCCTTCTGTACTCACTGTAGATACATCAGATTTAGTTCATCAAGACATATTTTATCAAGCATAACTTCATCCAGTAAGTTGCCATCATCTTCATCAAGTGGGTTGCCTTTCACGGACAACACTCAACATTATATTGCTAACAAACATCATTTCATATTAGAGTTACATCATTTACCAAGTCCATCAGGTCAAGACTAACTTCATCAGGTGGATTGCCATCAAGGACAACACATGTCAACAGTCTCATATCTTCATCTTCATTCAGTGGGTTGCCATCAAGGACAACACTCTGCATCATATTGCCAACAATCTCCCCCTTTGGACTTGATGGCAACCACGATGGTGTTTGGTTACCACAACAGATAGGAACATTAAGAATACAATGACACCATGTCACTCTCCCCATTTTTGACACCATTCTTTCTCTTCATTCAAACACCATGTCACTCTCCCCCTTTGCCATCAAGGGCAAAGGGTGGATCAAAACAAACATACTCTCCCCCTTTTCTCCGCATGTGGAAGAAGCGTTCTGCAGATCTGATATGTACTGAAGTGACCAAGCTCCCCCTGAGTTCATGCTGAAACATATTTTTCAATGAAGTACATGACTCTATGAACTTCCTATCACCAAAGACTCATACTTACATCAAATATCCAACCAAGTGGATTTACATATAAGACTCAAGTACCCAACCAAGTGAGTTTACACATTTCAACTCAGCTACCCAACCAAGTGGGTTTACAAAATTTGACTCAGCTACCCAACCAAGTGGGTTTACAAATTTTGACAAGTCCTTATATGACTGAAATTTACAATTTTACATCATGGGTCTCAACATGATCTTTTCATCAAAATACAAATATGACTTTTCATAACCAATACCAAAAAGACCTCAAGAGAGATCATATATCAGAACCACCATAATGCCAACAATGCATTATACTCAGCAAGACTAATGCTCCCCCTGAATCTGTGCATCCAAGCATCCTTTCCATATGACTAAGGCTCCCCCTTAGTTTGTGCATACTGAACAATTTCACCAACAAATCATCAAGGCATCTTTATCAAAACATCAGAGATCGAAAAAATATTGTAAGAACTGGAACACCACCAGAGATACCAAACAGTATCAGAGATACCAAACAGCACTGCAGCTGTGCTGAAGAGAGCTGACTCCAAACAAAAAATTGTCAGCAATCAGACATACGCGGTTTTCTGTGCATGAACTCGCGTATATACGCGACTTTGTTTCAGGAAATCCGCGTATCCAATGCCATCTTCTAAATTTTAACCAGATCTGATCCTTTGTGAGAAAAATACAGTGTTCAGCTTCTTTCTAAGATATTTGAATGCTTCCCTGGACTACAGATGGATAGAACAGTGTAGTCGTGTCTTCAAGCGTCATCCAACGATTGTAGCATAAGCACATTAGTAACCAAGCCTTCAGATTCTTTGCAGCATCAATACAATCTTTCCAAGAGAGATTATCATACCAGAACAACATCTTCAAATATGTGTCAATCATCCATGTGGTCCAGTATCACCATGATCTTTAAGATTCAACATGAAGTAACATATGTAGGGAAAAGATTTCCATATTATTCTTATCTCTGAATCATAAGACTTCCACTTCATCCATGTGTGAGCACAAAAGATACTTTTCAGCAAATAAGGTTCAAAATCTCATCAAACCATGTACCAAGTCATCATCATTTAAGCATGAGTATCACAATAACCAAGAATAAGCAGTCATAGTGCCAACAATGCAATCATTAGTATTCAACCTGCTGCTCCCCCTGAACCAGTGCTCCTCCTTTACTTGTGCAACCTGAGCATCTTCAACAGCAAGTCATCAGCAACAATCTCTTCATGATCTATCCTTATCTCTGAATTACAAGACTTTCATCTCAGCAATGAATACTCTTCATCAACAAGCAAACATGACTCATCCATAATCTTCAACATAAGAAACCAAGAATCATATCATCATTATTTAAAACTGAGAAACTAAGCTGATACAGAGTCAATAATACAGTTATTAACAATCAGACTGATGCTCCCCCTGAACCTCTGCTCCAGATCTTCAACTATCATAAAAATTCTCTTATCATCAAAGCATACGCGACTGTGTCTGCTAAAACTCGCATGTATACGCGACTTTTGTTCATATAACCCGCGTATGGAAAGTGAAGCATAGAAATTTTCACATTCCTTCATCTCCCCTTGAACTTGTACTTCCTGTACCTGTCTTCTTCATATCAGATGCTCTGTCAGAAATACATATAACCAGAAGAATCAAATCAACCATGAGAGTCATCATACATTGCTCCCCCTGTGACGATACATTACTAAATCTCATAATGTATTCCACATCATTTCTGCAGTCAATAAGAAAAGTAAGCTTCAGAAGCGGATGACTGCAGTAGGGTCAGAATTCCCTACGTTTCTGATCGGTCCTCCATCTTTTTCCAGATTTGTTTGATCTTTCTATTTGTGTGCTGGAAGTTATCCAATTTCTCATATCTGTTCAACCTGCATTCCTTTTATACATGTCCATACTTGTTACAAGAATAACATCTCATGTGTCCAGAGAAATAAGCATAAGAATCATAATGAGTATTTCTAATCTTCCTCCTTTTACAATCATCTGCTTTATGTCCATACTTGTTACATGAAAAACAATATCCCTTGAAGAAACCAGAGTACCTTTCTATGTAGGAACTGTTTGATTGAGGCTGAAATGATCTGCTCCTGCAATTTGCTGCAACATGCCCATAATTATGATATTTAAAGAATTCAACTTTATTGACTGATTTCCTTTGAGATTTCATCATTGTTGGTTGACCTTTTGTTTCTTTCAACACTTTAGGTTTTGCATTGACATCCTCTGAATTTTTAGCACTTCCTTGTGAGCTAGATTCTCCTTTAACAGTTTCATGGAAACCAAGACCAAGTTTGATAGCAGGAGACCTTTGATTACTCAGAACATTGTCCAAAATATTAGTACTATCTTGAAACCTCAAAAGTTTAACCTTTTCTTCTAATTTACCTTTGAGAATGTTTACCTCAACCTCCAAGGCTTGACACTGCTTTGTCATGCTGTCTTCTTTCCTTCTTCCATCTTCTACTTGATCTTTCAGATTTAGAATCTCTTCTTTCAACCAATTTTCGTTTTCTTCACATGTTTGTTGCAGCTCTTCATTCTTCTTATTTGATTTTTCCAGATTTTATTTGAGAGAGATGATTTCTGCTTCAAGGCCTTCCTTTTCAAATGGTTGTAGAGGTTCCTCATTCTTCTTACTTGAAGCTTCTAGATCTGCTTGTAGAGAGATGATTGCAGCTTCAAGTCCTTCATTCTTCTTGTGTGATTCTTCGAGATCTGCATTTAGATAGTTGATTTCTACTTCTAGTCCTTTAATTCGATTGGATGCATAAGTATGAAACCTTTGATACTTGTCCACCTGTCCATTCAGCATTTCTATTTGTTCTTTCATTTGAGAGATCATCTCTTTGTAGATAGAATATTTCTTATCAATTTCCTTTTGTTGTTCTTCAACTTTGATCTTGATAGCTTCTTCTAGATCCACAACTTTACTTTCACTATCTTCACTATTGTTTGCACATAGAAGAGTATTACAAGGACCCCAATCACTATCTGATTCATCTTCTTCAATTTCTGCTATACAAGTTTTCTGAGACATCTCCTTGCTTCGAGTGGCCTTCTTCTTTTTCCTCTTTGCCATGAGCACTTGTAGAGCTTGGTCAGAATCTTCTTTATCTTTAATTCTGACAGCTTCTTCTAGATCCATACTGTCACTTTCACTATCATTACCTTTGCATATACAGTTAAGTAAAATACAGGAACAACGATTAATACCTGTTTCATCTCCTTCAATTTCTGCTAGACATGATTTCTGAGGTATCTGCTTACTTCGAGTAGCCTTCTTCTTTTGCTTCTTTGCCATGAGCACTTTCAGATCATGGTCAGAATCTTCTTCATCTTCACTGGACACTTCATCATCATCTTCATTTGTATAAAAACTCTTCCTCTTTTCAAATTGTTTCCCTTTACCATGTTTTTCTCTATAAGGACATTTAGCAGCATAGTGACCAACTTTTCCACACTCAAAACATTTGAAGGGAAGCTTACCTTTGAATTTTCCAGTACCTAGTTGGAGCTTTCTTACGAAATTCGCTTCTTCTTCATCGGATATATAGCTGGATTCTTTGACAACTTCCTTTTCTTTTCCTCTTGCAGATACCTTAAAAGCAGTTTCTCTGATTTGAGAAGGACCTCCTTGTCTCATTTCAAAGGCATTCAGAATACCATGTAATTGAACAATAGTAAGAGTTTGCAGATCTTGCCTTTCTTCAATAGCTGAAACTTTAGAGTCAAATTTTGAAGTCAGGGATCTTAAGACTTTTTCCACCAGAGTAGTATCGGTTATGGTTTCACCCAAATTTCTCATTCGATTTACAATCTCATCCAAACGTAAGAAGAATGGGCAATACTCTCATCACTATGCATCTTCAAATTTTCATATTCAATTCTAAGAGTTTGGAGTTTTGCACTTTTTACCTTTGTGTCTCCTTCATAACTTAGAATGATTTTGTCCCATATTTCTTTTGCTGAATGTAGTTGCATCACTTTAGCAAATTCTAGTTCAGACATGCTTCCTAATAATACATTCACCGCTTTGGCATTGATTTCATACTTCTTCCTTTCAGCTGCATCAGTAGGAATACTTGTCGGACACTGATAACCTTCTTCCACGATTGCCCATACATCTGCACCAAGACTTTGCAGATATGCTTTTGTTCGTACCTTCCAGAATATCAGATTGTTTCCATTGAATAGAGGTGGCTTTATAGATATTACTCCTTCAAGACTTCCCATTATGATACATCACCAGCTTATCAGCCTCCAGGAAGAACTCACTGGCACCAACTTTTGTTGGGAAAATACCGAGAGGGGGTGAACTTATTTTACTTATATTAAAACTTTTATTTTTTTCACTTAAAACCCACCATATCAACATCCTTGCCAACTCACCCGTATACACGCAGATATCCTTCATACAACTCGCGTATTAGCAGAGATCTAAATATGCAGATATTTATTAACTTAGTTCTTTGCAATATTCATTCATCTGATGTTAAGTAAACAATAAACATGTGTAGTAACAACAGAATAAACCATCACACAAAGCATCACACATGAACACCAGGATTTTTAGGTGGAAACCCAAGTCGGGAGAAAACCACCGCTGCAGTTGCTCAGCCTTCAATATTTTATTATAGAGAAAACATTTTACAACATATGTGCTGGCGCAGACTTGACCAGCACGCAGGCACCCACCTGCGCTCGTTTACCAGCCTCTCCTGGAAGGGAGCTACGACCCCCTGACTCGTTTACCAGCCTCACCTGGAAGGGAGCTACCACCCCCCGATCTCGTTTACCAGCCTCACCTGGAAGGGAGCTACAACCCCCTGACTGAAGGCTACAACCCTCAGCACCTCTATGGACCACGTTTCATCAATTTTCACACTGGACCCACTCCATAATTTTAAGCACAGTCAACCATGAAACAAATATATATAACTCACTGACAGATATCAGTAAACCAGCAGAACAGATCAGACATTTCTTACCATAGACTTCAGCAAACCCTAGTTTGCATACGCGCTTTCCTTTCAATGATGTCGCATATATACGCGCTTCCGTTCACATAAACCAGCGTATACTTCTGTACATATTACAGATCTAATTTCATTGCGCATACGCGCTTTCTCTTCAGCGAAGTTGCGTATATACGCGATTCCTCTGCGGAAAACAAGCGTATGGTTCTTCAGACATTTAGGTCATTGCAATTCTTCAGAACAGATACATCACACAGATTTTTACCCTTTACTTCAGACAGATGTTCGCCTCATCTCAGATCTAATCATTCCATAAACGTATCTAGCAGATACAAGTGCATTTCAGATCTAGATCCCCTTCTTCATCATTGGTGCATCATACCTTCAGATTTGACTTCAAGTGTAACCCTTCCATTCAGATCTACTTCAGAGAGAAGTATTCATTCAAGCTCAGACATCTTGCACCCACACTCATGATTTTCACAATGAATTTATTCTCCTTATATAGGTTTATCCTTTTCAATACCATGAGCCCCTTTTTCAATACCATGGGCCAAAACAATACCATGAGCCCAAAACTACCTAGACGGGGTTAATTAGGCGGATCATTACCCAATACCATGGTGGTTACCCTCGGTTTTGCACTTTTTGAGCGCTTTAGCCCATACGCTACTTGACACGCAGCCACAAGGCATACGCGATTTCTCCCTAGACAACATCCGCGTATTCCTTGAGACATACTTTACCATATAGATTTAGCACATGCTGAATTCCTTTATTCATTGCCTTCTGTACTCACTGTAGATACATCAGATTTAGTTCATCAAGACATATTTTATCAAGCATAACTTCATCCAGTAAGTTGCCATCATCTTCATCAAGTGGGTTGCCTTTCACAGACAACACTCAGCATTATATTGCTAACAAACATCATTTCATATTAGAGTTACATCATTTACCAAGTCCATCAGGTCAAGACTAACTTCATCAGGTGGATTGCCATCAAGGAAAACACATGTCAACAGTCTCATATCTTCATCTTCATTCAGTGGGTTGCCATCAAGGACAACACTTTGCATCATATTGCCAACAAAAAATTACAGTCATTGTTGTAGTCTGTTTGTGTCCCTTTGAAGGATCAGCGATAGCAATAAGCTATAGCCATAGCCATTGCTTGATGTGATGCAGATATTCTATGCTAAGAGGCATGCATCCAAGGCATCTCTAAGTCATTGTGTAAATTAAGTTTGTACAAGAGAACATGGAGGCTCTCCATTATATTGTACTATCATATATCAAGTTTATGGATGAGATTCCTAATTGATGGAGAATCCATCACTGAGAATTTTCTTTACAAGGATTGTAGTCTACCAAGATGGACCATTTGTATTAAAGGTATCACACAGATTGCTTGATATAGTGTCATACATATATCTTCCTACTACTGTTAGTTTAATGCACTGATTTAGCACACATCAGCATCACACCTAGATCCAATACACATCACAACATCACTGCTGTCACCAGGCTGCACTGTTGTACTGTTGCACCACTGGTTAGGGCACACCATGCTACATTTAACCTCCTCACAACTCAGCAACAAGCCTCCAATCTAATTTTGGTCCACCTTAGGGAGACTCCTCTTGCCTTATAGGGCTGTTGTCCAGCCTGAACGTAGTTCCTATAGGCTCTACCTGCTGGCTATGGCCTGCAACCTAGCCCAACAATGGACTGCGGTTGTTGTCTCCTCCACGCAGTCCACAATTATTTCCTTAAACAGTAGTGTCCTTCTCCTCCTTGCTGCGGCCTTCTAGCCCTGCAATCCGAACCCAAGAACACCCCTTGACACTTGCCAAAACAACTTTCAAAATGCCACGCTGTCACTTACAACACTGCGCTTAATCAGAGAAGATCCCATGCTATTTTCTAGGCTCCTCCATGATGTCTTATGCTCCCTTACCTCGGCTTCTTATCCATGAAATTTTAGAGGTATTCCTTGAGTGTATTGCTCACTGTTTGAGGTAGGTTTCACTGCTATTGACCACAGTCTGGTTAGGGCAAGAAACCATTCCTAATTCAACCCCTGTTCACAACACTTAAGCCCTCCTATCAGCTGCGGGTTCCATCATATGATAGTTTCCTTCCATATGCTGAAGTTTTCAGTCATTTGTTCGAACCCTCCACTCAATATACAGTAAAAAATACAAGCCTTCTTCTAGCAGCTCGGAAAACAATCCTTGCTGCGCTAGATTCTCAACTAGATGGGCTTTGTCTTCTTCTAGCTCCGATACCATGTTAAATTATAAAGATGTTCTATGCTAGATGCAAATATAATTTAAACTTCTAGGGCTTAATGAAAGTAAGATGTAGATAGAACATACCAATATATCGATGGAAGACAAGCCAAAAATAGAGATAAATAATGGTGGCGTTATGGTGGTCAGCAGGATGCTTCAACCAACAAAGTCTCCATAAGGTCATCCAACCCAATGTGTCACACAACCCCATGACGTCTCATCAATAATACTCCACAAAGACTCTAAACCAAGAAGCCCTAAACGCAGAACCAAGAACGTTGTTCCATTGCCATCCAAGAGAGAATAAAATGCCTCCAAAAAATGTGTGTGTAAAATGAACTCCAATTCTCTCCAATATATAAGCATCTTTGGGGGTGTGTGACACATCTCTAATGCATGTGGGATAAATCAGGCCGACCTTGCACATGTGGAATAAATTCAAAATACATGTTCTTCTCATCTGATCAAGATGATTTTTAGATTGATCTTGCACCTCTCCGAAAGAGGAATCCAATAAAAATATTGGCATCGTCATCTGAGCATCACAACATGGAGTTTGGACCTAGTTGCCCAAAATTAACAGCTTCCTTCCATATCTGGTGGATGGCTTTGCATGAGTGGTTTCTACTAATCTCTATTCCTTTTCTTGTGGCTGCTCCACATCCTAAGGTTCATCCTTTGGAGCTAAGAGCTCCTAAAATTCATGCAAATCAAGCTACCTCTCAAGAGACAATCACATGGCTTTGTCTTCATCAAAATTCACATCTCTCCTAACCACTGTCATCTGATGTTCTAGCAAGTACACTCAAGAGTTGTGAGCTGTATCACAACTCTATTGTTGGTTCTAGCTTCTTCCTGGAATATTTGGTCACGTGGAAATAGATAGATGAACCAAAACTTTTAAAATATGAAACATCCGGTTTCTTACCTTAAAAAAGCCTCCTCTAGTGTACTCATCCCAAGTATCCAATAAGGACTTCCATTCTACACAAATATTGTTGTATTACATGCTTCTTCCCACAGATGCAACGATATCCCATGATCATGCAACATAGCTTGTGCTTCTCCCACAATAGTTCTGCTCTTTCTCTCTGCAACCCCATCCTACTGTGGTTTATGAGGTGTGATCAATTCTCTTTGAATTCCTTCTGAGGCACAAAAGTTCATGAATTCATTAGAGATGTATTCTCCACCATTGTCGCTTCTCAGAGCCTTCACCTTCTTCCCTGTATATTTATCCACAAGTTCCTTAAACTCACAAAACTTGGAGAACATGTGATATTTCTTCTTCATGAAGAAAATACAACACTCTTTTGAAAAATCATCAGCAAAAATCACATAATACCTATGATTTTTGGTGGAAGCTATTGAGAACGATCGACACACATTTGAGTGAACTCTCTCAAGGATTTTTGTTTTTCAGATTTCCTTATCATGAAAGGTGTCCTTTTTATACTTCCCCATGGTGAACCCTTTGCATGTGTCTATATGTGCAAGTGTACCCTTTGGAAGTCCTATAGAAATCTGATGCATGTCGATCCTCAAAGCGTTTTGGTGTATATGGCCTAGCCTCCTGTGCCATAACTCACCGATGTCTCGGCTCAAAACCTTCTCTACTTTACTACTCAATGTTTATCAGTCATCCACATCAATTTTATAGAGGTTCCTCACTTGAAACCCAATCGTTTTGACCTATTCCGTGGCATTATGATGAAGGAATTCCTTTCCTTCACTGAAAATCACATTATATCCATGATCTTCTAACATATCAACAAAAACCAAATTATTCTTTAAACCAAGTACATGGATGACATATTTTAGTATGAGGGATTTACCTAAATCTTTTAGGAAAGTAACTATACCAATATCGATAGCGATATACCTCTCTTCATTACCCATCTCGATGTGCATCCAGAGATCCTTCTCCTCCAAGCTGCAGAAGAATTCGTTTTTGTCGGCCATGTGGAATAAGGGTCCATTATCTAAGTACCATACAGATCCCAACACCGATGACACCATGCATGCGATAAGGATGAAGTCCAACTCAAATTTTGAAGCCAAAGATTCATTTGCTACAACTCCCAAGGCCTTCTTGTTGTTCTTCTTTTAGGGACAATTTGTGGCATAGTGTCCATGCTCATGAAAGTTGAAACATTTCAACTTTGACAAGTCTCATTTCTTTCCTACCTTTCCGATCTCGGATTTGGAATGGGACGCATTCCATTTTCATTTCTTTTAATTGCCAACCAAGGCATAATTTTCCTCATTATCAGTCTTTGACGAGCATCCATCTCTAGTGCTCCGCCGAATTTATTCTTGTGCCAAATTGAACCAAATTCTATCCCAATATGGCATCTTCTCCCTCCCATTAAAAGAGTCCTGGTAGGTATGCCATCTCTTGGGAAGGACTAGAAGATCTAGGCTCACCAAATCATTCGTGGAAACAGTGACCCCAACACTTCCAAGTTCATCTTGACATTGAGTGAATGTGGTCATGTATTTCTAGATCGTGTTTTCCTTCTCCATTTTGATCTTCCTGAGATTTTTTTTCAACACCAGCTTCTTGTGGTTGCTGCTATTCTAATAAAAATATTTCAAGACCTTCCACATTTCATATAGAGTCACCTTCCCATGGAGGCTCGAGACAATATAGTCTCGAACTCCCTCTAACAAGATCCTTCTCGCTTTCGAAACATTATTCTTCCATGCATCAAGAAGTTGAGCATCTGCTGCTGCAGGATGTGGGACATCATCATCTATGAAATCCTTTAGTACATTTTCCTCAAGCACTACCTCCATCATGTGCTTCCATGAAATATAATTTGAATTTCCCTCGAGTGCATATTCGAGTCTCAAGCCATTGAAAAACATCTTGATTTTTTGTTGGATATCGAAGAATAAATCTATAAATTCAAACCTAATCAAAATAAAATCTGTTATTCTCTTCTTATTGTTATTCCCGATACTCTAATACCATGTAGAAAATATAAACACACGATTCAATCTGATCTTATAATGTACTAAAACAAGACATTGAATCCCTTCTGAAATGTGCAGAAATAAACCACGACCGCACAATCACATAAACAAGTAAGAGAAAGAGACAATCAATCGCATAACACAAGATTTATCTGGGGAAATCATGCTGCCTAAAACCCTGCTATATTTATAAATTCAAGGATCATGAAATAATATAATGATTTCTTTCACAATATAACTCATGCACTCTGCCAACTGTCTCACAGTGACCTAGGCAAAATCAAACAAATACTTAGCCAATTCTCTGCCTCTGCTCAGCCTACCTTTTTCATGCATTCCTTGATAAATTAAGGCCCTATTAAATAGGAAAATCCCTTGGAATAATTTTGCAATCCTTCCTAGGCCTCCAAATGACTCTATAACTAATATGTACAATTTTCTAATTGTAAAATTGATATTTATCTTCCCTTTAACCTCTGTCTTAACTAGGTCTTCCTCAGAACTGACATGCAACAACTATTTATAGTGAATTATCAGTTAAGTAATTGATCACTCATTGTGAATTAAATCGGATTTAATTCAATGGATCTATCTCTAGCTCATCACTCAGTTAGAACTAGTTAAACTGATTTTAACTCAATTACTTAAGTTAACTAATTACGACTTATGCATAACTGAAACTGGACCCCCTTAAACCATGGAATCACTCTACATGCATCCTATATGACCCTCAACTCGAATTTCCTATGCTAACTTAGTCATTATGACTTAGTTAACTAATATAAGTTGTTATGAGATGAAATTATAATTTCTCTTCCAATATAATTAAGGGGAAATTAAATTAGAAGCCCTGCTTTGGGGTGCCATTTCAACATAAAGAAGAAAAAACAGAGTGGAACCACAAAACGCGTTTGGCTATAAACTGGTCCTTTCTAACTAGAGGGGGCTCCTTCATTAGAAAAATTATAAAGATAAATAACACTGAAGCTCATGGACTGTAGAGACCAGGTCTGAAAAGGAACCTAATATTTCAATGATAATTTTTGGTGGATTTAGGAAAAGGGCCACTAAGGCATGAAATCAAAATCATGGTTCAATTTTCAAAATTAAAACACCAGTGCTTACATTAGCCTACTGTAGAAGCAGAGGCAAGGTAGGTACATATTTTCAAGTTGATATCAGTTGTAGTATAATGAAAAAATCGAGAAACACATAACCACATTTAATCAAATGCAACAGATCATATTATGAATTATGTTGCATACTTTCATGACCAAATATTTGTGAAGAACAACAACGATGGAGCACCTAACCAGGGGTGTATTCCATCATAATATAAATATCACCAATCGACCAAAGCATCAAAATATGAATTCCAGAAAAATGATTTAGAAATACACTTTTAAAATGAGACTGAAATAATATATTCATATTAATAATTGCATGAAAGAAGCACAATAACTTGGGAAACATACCACATGAATCTCTAAAACACAGTGACAAAATACCTACATTGGTATTTTATTCAAAGATTATATACACACAGGGCCTCTTTGGATTCTAACCAACCCAAACCTTTCAACCTTGTATCGCATGGAATTAAATAAGCATTACATCCTCCAAAATTATATGACCAAGTTCAATGTATTTGTTATCCATTACATGATCGAAGCAACCATAAAAACAACAAGTCTTGAAAGTATCCTTGTTTTTCTTAATGAAAAAAGACAAAAAATAATCTAACTCTATCATATTATCCTATTTATATAACACTTAAAATATAAGAAACAATATTCTGAAATCGGATCCTTGCTTTAGGAACAAAAAAATCAAGAAACAGCAACCCCTATGTGTTGTGCAACAATTGTGTAGCGCTGCGCAACACCTGCGCAGCAAGATTTCAAAATTTTGCTGACACCTCCTTTTCCGCCTCAAACTCACACAAGCTAACCCTAGATATGAAATCAACACTTCAGCTTGTACCAGCAACCTTCAACAAGCAAAAAATGGTCGACAACCTTCACATTTCCAAACCAAATCGCAAAACATTCATAATTCTGCCACCAAAAATTGCGAAAATAGGCCTAGAAGAGACATATGTATATCCATAAACGTAGCACCTGTGTAAAAATGGAAGGAGGTTATTTTATATGAGCTTGTTTTTAAGACAAGCCTCTCTCAATTTCTACAAATCATGCCCCATATTCTCAAAACATTCTCTACAAAACAATGACAAACAATAAATTTACAAATTGTGAAAAATGTGCTTTAAAGATGCATTCTAAAATCCCTATATGTGACACATGTGAAAAATATGGAAGAGGTTATTGTTATTTGGCCCTTCCTTGAGAAAAAAAGCTTTTTGGTTTTCATAATTCGCCTTCATGTGGTCTTAATCTACGTTTCAAAATGGTGTAAAAAACAGAGTATTCTATGTAGCATTCTGCAGCAAGCAAATTGGGTAGCACTCCATGTTCTGTATGGTTGCACATCTCCTCTGGAAAAATGGATCAAATGGGTAGGTTTGAAATGGGTGTGTGATGTTCTATAACCATTTAAGTAGGTTCTCCAACTCTTGCAAACCTCATAAATGGTTTATACCCACTTGTGCAGCGGTTGCGCAACGAATGTGCAGCGAACAATCTAAGAAGCATTGCGATGCTTTGACCTGATGTTTTGGAGCACTCCACCTAACTTGGCATGTGTATCACAGCATAAGTAATGATTAAGTATAAGAGGTACGGTATCCTTTTGGTATGGGAGTTTTATATATGGGAATGGGTTATTATGCATGAGGGTTATATGATATGAGTATGGGAAATGGTAATGTTAATATAGGGGATGGTTTAGAATGAAAAGGGCGGGGGGGGAATAAAATGAATTTAATATGGTGATAGGATAATGGTATAGGGGAAGGGTATAGGATATAAATTTATATGAAACGGGATGAATGGATGAATGAGGGATAAAACTATAGAATTTTTCAAATGGCCATGCCTTGTAACCATTAGAACTTTGACTGCAATGAGCTCAATTTAGACAATTCTGATAGAGAAATGACTAAAACCCCCTTTGACTCGACTGGGAAAAAACATGTGCGACCATGACTCCCATAACTTGACACTCTTTCATGCTATTGGTAAACCCTATATAATAGGAATTTTACCATGGTAGATAGTGACCTTTGAGGCTATGACAACAGCAGTGGTCATAGGATCAGTTTATTCAAGAACCGCAAATTAAAGGACATGGAAAATGTATTTGATGATGAAAACTAATGACCCTAACACAATGGAGGAATAGCATTATATTGTTTCAAGATCTTGACGTTATGAAATATACATATAATGGGGTTTTCAGTATTTTCTTTCCCCAGATACGATCTTGTGTTGTGCGATTGATTTTCTCTTTCTGTTACTTGTTATGTGATTGTGCAATCGTGTTTTGTTTCCAAAAATTTCAAAAGGATTTAGTATTTTGTTTTAGTACAATAAAAAATCATATTTAATCTCATTGTTAGATATTTCTACATGGTATCATAGCGCTAGGAATCACAATAGAAGAGAAGAACAGAGTTTGTTTTGAACAAATTCAAATTTTCATATTTATTCTTAAGGATATAGCAGCAGATCAAGATGTCTTTCAATGGCTTGAAACTTGAATATGATCTTGAGGGAAATTCGAATTACATAGCATGGAAGGATAGGATGGAGGCAGTTCTCGAGGACAATGGACTGAAGGATATCATAGAAGTGATATTCCTGAGCCCGCAACAACATATGCTCAACTTCTTGATGCATGGAAGAAGAAGGTAGCAAAGGCGAGAAGGATCTTGTTAGTGGGAGTTTGAGATCATATTGTCTTGAGTCTCCATCGAAAGGTGACTCCATATGCTATGTGGAAGGCCTTTATAGATATATTTCAGAATATCAGTGACCACAGGAAGCTGGCGCTGAAAGACAAGCTCAGAAAGATCAAGATGGAGGAGGGTGAGATGATACCAAAATACTTGACGAATTTCACTCAATATCGAGATGAGCTTGGAAGTGTTTGTGTGGTAGTATCCTAGGATGATTTGGTGAGCCTAGCTCTTCTAGGACTTCCAAATTGTTTTCATAATTACTAGGACCTTGTGAATGGGAGGGAGAAGCTACCAGACTGTGAGCGTTTGTGGTCAAATTTGGTAATAGAAGAGATAAGGCGAAGCACCAGAGACGGGACCTCCGGCACAGAAAAAGAAGAATATTTTGCATTGGTTGGAAAAGGAAAGAAATCCAAGGGAAAGAAGTTCCAAGGAGAAGAGGGCAAGAGAGACTTGTCCAAGGTCAAGTGTTTTCACTATCACGAGCACGGGCACTATGCCTCGAAATTTCCACAGAAGGAAAGCAAGAAGGAGCCTGCAGTTGCAGCAGAAATTGAAGCGCTAGCTTCACTGTTCGAGCTTGATTTTACTCTCATTGCATTCATGGCCAACACTGTAATGGAATGCGTGTGGTATCTAGACAGTGGTGCCTCGTTCCATGTGACGGGGTATAAATATCTCTTCTGTGACTTGGAGGAGAAGGACCTCTAACAAAACATAGAGTTTGGAGATGATGGGAGGTATAGCATGACCGAAATAGGTACAATTACCTTTCAGAGGGAGTCTGGATCCCCTCTTAGACTGACAGATGTTTTTTATGTTTCAGGAATAAATAATAATTTTGTCTCTATAGCAGTATTGGAATACCATGGCTATGATGTGATATTTATAAAACGAAAGGTATTCCTTAGACACATCGCCACAATACAGGTGAAACAGATCAGTGTACGAGTCAAGAACCTATATGCTCTCGAGGTCGAAGAGGCATGCAAAGATTTGAGGAGAAAAGTAGAGGTTAGTGACATGGTGGTTGAGAGGGAGCCTAAATTACCTCTCAACTTGTAACCTCAAAAGCAGTCTCATAAGGTTGTGGATCAACCACAATTGAAGAAGCAAATAGGAGACTAAATGGAGGCATCTACTCAAGCAGAGACCTCCACAAGGGGGAAATTTTGATCCAGATGAGAAGAGGGAGCACATGCAGCATACCTCCAGGTGAGAGGTGGGGCGATTTGAAGACATAATCCCAAGAGAATAAATTTGGGCAGGGTCCATTAAGATTGCTTGTCTCATGGATCGGTCCTGGCTACGGGGGCCCATAGTACACAGTGGTAGGAAGGATCGGTAGGATTGATGTATTCAAATGTCAGAAATACATAATCATAGTGATAGATCTCATATACTAGAGTGCATATCAGAGTTTAGAAAAATGTAGAGAGCACATATGTAGAGTCAATAACAGTGCAGAATTTTCAATAGACAGTGTAGTAACTAGTAACAGTTAGAGACGATGATGACATATGCATCATACTGATTCAGTTTTTGGAGGTTATTTAGTTTCAGGAGTGGTAGGAGTAAACAACACTAGAGAAATTTTGCATGTAGAACATTCCAAAGGTACCGGATCAAGATAGATTGAATTCCTTTCTTGTTGAGATGGATTGTTGAAATTGGAAACAAGAAACATTGAAAATGGAACCTAGAAATGACACCATAGGGGGTTTCTAATTTAATTTTCCCTTTATTAAATTGGAAGAAAATTTGTAATTTATCTCATGACAACTTGTAGTAGTTAAATGAGTCATGAATACATGGTTATCTTAGGAAATTCGAGTTACAAGTTAGGGAGAAGGAATGTAGAGTTATCCCATGATTTTAGGGGTTCTAGTTACAAGTTAGGGAGGAGGCATGTAGAGTTATCCCATGATTTTAGGGGGTCCAGTTACAATTATTTGTGAGTTTTTATTAGTTAACTCAATCAATTGAGTTAAAATCAATTTAACTAGTTCTAAATGAGAGATGAGATAGTGAGAGGTTCAGTGGATTAAATCTGATTTAATTCACAAGTGGTGATTGATTAGTTAACTGATAATTCGATATAAATATTTGTTGCATGTCAGTTCTAAGGAAGTCCTAGTTGAGTTTGAGGTTAAAGAGAAGATAAATATTAGTTGTATAATTGGAAAATTGTATAGGTCATGCATGAGGTCATCGGGAACACTTGAAGGTATTGTGCAATCATTATTTGGGATTTTCCGAATCATTAGGGGCTCAATTAGCCCAATAATGCGTAGGAAAGGCACACTAGGAAGAGGTAAGAAAAAGGTTAAATATTGGACCAATTTTTCTTAGATTGTATGCCAGATTCGAGCAAGATCAGAGTGAGATAGTAAAAAAAATGCAGAGGTTTCTCAGTGGAGGAATATAATTGTATTATTTCATGAGCTTGAATTTATGCAATATACATATAATGGGGTTTTGAGCAGTTCCTTTCCCTAGATACATCATGTGTTGTGCGATTTTTTGTCTCTTTCTCTTACTTTTTATGTGGTTGTGTGATCGTGTTTTGTTTTCGCAAATTGTAGAAGGATTCAGTATTTTGTTTTAGTACATTACAAGATCAGATTTAATTCGGTTGTTAGAATTTCTATAATCCTTACATTGTAAAATGTGTACTAGACAAGGGGGGATATGAATTAGTTGACTATGGTGGTGTTTCTTTGGGAGAGCCCAGGAATGGTCTATATATAAAGAAAAATCATGCGTGATTTATCTTGAGAATATTTTTTGTACATTACTTGTATCATATTTTTATGAGTGTGTGCATTAGGTTTTTCATATTTTACGATTTCCTACTACTTCTCCTACTTATCTTGTGTTACACTTTATTTGCAGGTGTCGACGTGCATCTAGACTTACATTGGCTTTGCTGATGGCATTAGTCATAGTTCTCGAAATCTTGCTTCCGCAGCTTGGTTTATTTACTTTCCCACTAATGAGTTAGTTTCCATTCATGGGATATGCCTTGGTTGAACAATGAACAACATAGCAGAATATAGTGCAGTAATTGAACTATTATCTGATGCCATCTCATTTGGCATTCGTCATTTGAACATTAGGTTAGATTCACAGCTCATAGTATTACATTTAAATGGTGTCTACGCAGTAAGAAGCTCAACAATGTTAATAATGTTTTTACTGGTCCGTCTCTTGGAAAGACAGTTTGATTAAATTGAATACCAACATATTTCGAGAAATTTATACACATTAAATGATGCATTTAGAAACCATGTGTTAAATAAACATTTGAAATTTTTTAAATAAAACAATATTCATCTAGATATTGAACAATATAAGCTTAAATGATAAGTAGTATTCTCCATTATGTAATATAGTCTGTAAAAAGTGTGTTACAAAAAATTTCATCCAAAGACATGAGGCCCTGTGTCCTTTATAGTTAGAACATGTTGATACCAAAAAATCAAAATCTCTCCGTAAAAGACTAGCAGTTATCCATGATGATGACCCTGATAACAGACTATAGCACGTGCTATGTGTCGTAGAAAATGATTGATCGGACCTAGTAATCCAACTATGTGCCTCTGGTACAGCAAAGGAAAATCATCAAGTCTAGTCTCTGGAATATCTAGAGTTAACCTCTCCAGGTTAAGCTCTAATCTAGTCAAGGCCTCTATTGCATTAGGGTTAGGCACTACAACAACTATTGGATGATCTCCAAGTCTGTCAAAATGTCGTATTCCAGTTGGTCAAGTTGGGCCAATATGTTCATGAAAAATTCAAATAATTAGCTTTGAATGACAAAAATAGAAATAGAAAACATAAAAACCATAAAAATGAGAAATTTTTACCTAGGTCACCCCACTGCATCCATGTTGGGAGTGGGATATTTGGTTCACCTCTGTAATCAATCCCTGCATTGTTACACAGTATTTTGTCACTGTCCCTGCATTCCCTATTCCGAATACTGGCGGACCATCATAGAACCCTGTGTACTATCACGCATCATAATGAATGTCATTTCACCCCTTAACATGTCAGGAACACAATCTCTGTTTACCATTCCTGAAGTTGACCCTTTAAAACATGAAATTTTGGGTCGGCGTGGTGGTGTATTTATGTCCTCACACCGATGGCCAAATTTACACTAGGCCTCACGCCATGGTCGCTCTACCTCTGAAGAGCCCCCACGCTGATCTACTTTTGGAAGTTTTTTTAAATATGGAAATGAAGCTTCTAAGATCTAACAACTTCGTGAGTGGAGTTATGGATGTTTGTTCGACTGGATGTGGTCGAGTTTTTCTCTTTGGCCTTCTAGTTCCTACTAAAATGCAACTTCCCAAAGAGATTGAACTTTCTTCTACCATTTGTGGATCCCAAAGCTCTTCCTCCACTCCTATAAATTCCCCTTCATCCCATTGATTCATTTAGCTAGAATAGACCAAGAGATGATAGTAGAGAATAGTCCATAGTTGTAAGAGAGTGTTTGAGCCTTCTGCCTCTTTGAGCCAATTGATGAATGGATGCTTTGGAGATGTGCCCAACTGAACCCATCAAAGGAGGTCTACAACGTCAAGGCACAAGTTGTAAAATCCATTTTATATATTAATATGACATGACTGATTTATAGTTCCATCTTTGTCTATCTTAGTATTCAAAGTTTCTGACTCTCCTTGACTAGTTGGATAGTTGTAAATGAATATGTATTCTTGTATGCTTTTAGTGTTTGCTTGATATTTATGCAGGTGTGTAAACATCGCTACTAATGGAGCACAAGGACTAAAGGAAAAATATCGATGAATCGTGTCAACATACTACATCAAGAGTGTTGGATTGAGGTAGGACATCTATTCCAATCCACATTTTGTTTATGAACTAGGAATTTAGAAACTAGCATGTTTCCTTGTTGCTAGACCCACCCTAGGGCTAGAGGGATCACCTCTGTCCACAAAGGGGATTTTCCTGAACAAAAATTTGGCGAATCCATTGGGGAATTCAACTGTTGTTGTCTCTCATTGTTCATTTTGAATTTTTGATTTTCTGTCCAAATTTGGCCATTTGTCGTTTCTCTATTGTTTTTGGCTTGTTTGACTGCTTTTGTCCATTTAGACTTTTCCTAGAGTGATAAGTTTGGTTCTTCTTAGAAAATCCTTTATTTTTTCCTTCCTTTTCTAGCTCGATGTTGTTGATTTTCTGACAATTGCGCCCATCAGCGGGAGTTTTCTTGTACATAGGCGCGATTTTCCCTGTTCGGCGCTAGATACAACTGAACAGTCATGCCTATTCCTATAGGATTGGATTTTAGGTCTTTTCCACTGAGTTTTCAGTTTGTATTATCCTATAGCTTGGTTTTTCTCCTTGGATTGATCCATCTGGCTCTTATTTATTGACTTTCCTGTCTCATTCATTTCAGTTTGTGTTCTCATTCGAACAATGTGGCTTATCCATCCTAGGGTTTCTAGGTGTTTCAAACCATTCGTTTGGTCGCATGTTCATTGAGTCTATGATATATTTATGAGTCATTTTAGTCATTTATTTTCATACTTTTATGTGGTATCTTGGTCTTTTCAGTTGATTGTACGTGAATTAGGGTTTTCAAGCTTTCATTCTGTGTTTGTTTGATTCTCCTTCCATCGCCCCAGGAATAGATCACATTGCTCATTAAGTCGACTTAAAAGCCCTTTATTTTTCATACGGAAATGCATGCCTAGTTTTGAGTGCGTGTTTATGTTTGATTGGAATTGATCTCTTCATTTTTTGACGATCTCGTTCGAAGCTGCTCAAAGCTAGTATTTGTTTTCTAGTGTAGCATTGCATTGTTGCTTGTCACTTATAAAAAAGAACAAAAAATTTGCATTCTTCCTTCTCATTTGGAAATTAAAAATACTCTTTTGATTATTTTTTTCTCTTTTACAATGAAAGTGAAGACAAAAGAAAATTTTTCTTTTTATGCTTTGGCTGTGTTGGTAGCATAGAGGAAAGTGTCGTTCTTGCATTTGATTGACTGCGACTTTGTTGTGAACCTCTATCCTTCACTTAGCTAGCTTTTTCTCAAAATGAAATGGTATTCTTTCATATAGTTGCATATTAGGGATTTGAGATAACATTCGGTAGCTCCTTGAAACTTAAACTTAATTTCAAGATAAACCATAAAATTGACTCAATCAACCTAAGGAAGCATTGAACTTTACGGTCACACTTAGAGGTCTATGCTAGTGACGTGTTCCAGCGTCATTAAACCTAGCATTTGTCTCTTGAAATATTGCATTAGACAGCGCTAGTACGAACTTGTGCTCCCCATACCATCCCGTGTATAAAGGGAGACCCTTTTAGGTTGCAATACTTTATCCACAGGAAGCCGATTCTGTCGCCTTCTAACCGTGATACACCGAACACAACATTCGGGGAGAATGCTTGTACGTACGTTAAGTCCTTGGTAAATTCATTTTCCAAGGTGTATATTGCAGTTTACGAGAGCTTGTTACACCCTTTTTCCTAGAGTTCCTGAGTATTCATTTTGATCTTTCCGTGACTCTTTAAACTTGAAAAGATCATCGAGCACTTGTACTTTCGATCTCGTTCAAACTGAAAGTGACTAGAGTCACCTTTTGTCCTTTTCTCGACTCTTAAAATATGAAAAGGCAGAGCCCTGTTTCAATGTTCTAAAAAATAATTTCCCACGATTACATCACATGCCTATTAAGCTATTTCTTGGATGGATCATGAATAATTCCTTAATGATTGTTGTCAAAGCCTCGAATTAATCATCTCTTCTCCCTTCTTCATCTGAGACAAAGTCACTGTGGAAGAACCACCTTTTTTGTCCTCCTCTTCATTACCTCATGGTGAAGAGTCTCTTCTGATACACCTCCATATGTTGGGACCCTAGACCTCGAGGGTGTCGTCATCCCGAGAATTCAACCTATTTCCACTCATTCTCCCCTTGAGGAGCCATTTGATATCAACTGGCAGCCCCTAGATCCTTCTTTTTTTCTAAGAGAAGATCCCCCCAAACGCTCGAACTCGCATGTGACACCATTGTCCAGTTCTTTTCCCTTCACCGCTCGCAAGCTTTTCCCTGACAGCATGTCTTCATTCAACATGGATGCCTCGAGTCCTATTAATAGTGAAGAGACTCTCATATCTATAGGAGAATATCAATTTCCTCCCAAACATTTTCCTTATGAGATGACTCAGCCTTCTTCTCAGCCTTCCTCTCATCCACTCCTGGTTGGTTATCGTACTTTGGGACAATTGTTTTTTGGTGCTTCATCTTTGTACCGGAACCTGTTATGGTCAAGTAATATGGCTCCTTCTTCAGGGTTGTTTGTGTCGGGGCCATCCTCTTCGATTCCCATTGTTTCGACAACTGTCACGGTTGTCCCAACCCAGCCCACTATTTGTGTGGCTTCCTCCGCACCATCCGTTAGTGTGGTTACATCATCGCCGTAATTTACCACTGTTCGAGGAAGGCATCCCAATGCTTATGCAATGTCTATTGGGCTCGTTGTGAGTGGATCACAACCTCACGTATCGGGAGTCAATCAACCTATTGGTAGCCTATTAGGGTAATTTTGAAGTCTAAATTGGGCCTCCTAAGAAAAATGTACAGCCAAAATAAAATTTATAACAACCAATAGGATTTAATATGATGATGTCAACCATGGGGGATGATTCACTATTTTTTAAGTAAAAGGGTAAAAATATTTAAGAAATAACAAAATAATAAAACTACTTTTTCAAACTGTACTTTCAACTTATCTCCCAAAGTTTTTACTCAAATTTCGAGTGGGAGTACTCGTTGGATGAAAAATTTAATTCCTCATCTAAGGAGTACCCATGTTGCATACTTTCAATGGACCCTCCTACACAAAAAATGAAAAATACATTAAAAAACGTGATTGCAATTACATTTTCATGTATTTCTCATTTTTAGTGTAGCAGGGTCCATCGAAAGTATGCAACATGGGTAGTCCTTTGATGAGGAATTAAATTTTACATCCAACGAATACTCCTGCTCAAAATTTGATTAAAAGCTTTGGGAGATAAGTTGAAAATACGAATTGAAAAAGTAGTTTTTCCTTTTTTCCCTCTAAAATTTGATGATGTAATCAAATCTTATTTTATTATTTCCACTATTATTTTATAATTTCCTTAGGAGGCCCATTTTATATCTCAAAATTCCCCTAATCAAAGTGTTTATCTCTTTTAATCCTATTCCCATAGGTTTTCCATACGACCAATATATGATGGTTGTTCAACATCATAACTACCTCCCTCAAGGTTCTCAGCAGGTTCAGGCTCCGATCAATCCACCACATCTTTATGGTGAGTTCGGGAACCACATATATTACCATGGGCCTATTTGGAAAGGTCCATTGTATGTTCAAACAAATCAACCTATAATTCCTCAGAATCATTTCACGTACCAACAGGGACAACCTTCAGCCCAACCGAGACAACCCTACGGTCATCTAGGTCAACTCCATGTTCAACAAGGAGCACCTCATGTTCCTCAGGGGAAAACCTATCCACCTCAAGGACAACCTTTTTTGCAACAGAACCAACCTTATGTTCAGCAAGGCCCGCCTCTTGTACAACAAGGCCAACCCTCCATTAGTCAGCATGCTCTACCTGGTCTTCAGGGGCAGCCTGGCTTATCTCAACCATCATGCCAACCTAGTTTTCAGGGGCAGCCTGGTCAACCTCAGTATCTGGGCCAACGTTGACCCCAGGGACAACTTGTTCATCCTCAGGGCCAACCTTTAATTCCTCAAGGCCAACTGTTGGTTTCCCAAGGTCAACCTTTGATGGCACAAGGTCCACCCCGAGGCACTACTTTCATCCTGCAATAGAATCCATATGTTGCTCAAGCTAGACCTCATTGGTTCACTCATAATAAATACCTGGGTCCCCAACCAGGATATTGGCCGAATTTCCAAAATTATACCCCCTATGGAAAAAATCCTTCGCGACAGAACATGTGGGCTCAAAATTTCTCCTGACCTGGTTGGAACCCTAACGCAAGCCTTTATCAAAGGCCTACGATGCCTTTTAACCCACAATTGTCATTCCTTGCTGCACTAGAACTACCTGATGTGTCAAATTTGACCAACGATCCCATTCTTCATAATCGATATTGGCCCCCAATTCCCACCAATATTCCTGGCGATTGTCCCAAGTTCAAAGGCAAGTCCGGAGAAGACCCCTAGGCGCATGTTATGACATACCACCTATGGTGCTCCTCTAACTCCTGGATTGATGATTCTATTCGTTTAAGTATTTTCCAAAGGACTCTCAGTAGGGCTGCTGCGAAGTGGTACATTAAACTCTCTCGTGTAATCTTCCAAGATTTCAATTCATTTGCAATGGCATTTCTCACAAACTTTCAACTGTCAATTCGCTATGAAATGGGAACGTACCTCCTTACGTGCTTGAAACAAGATCAAGCCACACATATCTCTGATCACATTAATGAATGGAGGCGATGTTTTCATTTGATCAAGTTTTAAATCCTTGATCAAATTCTGACTGATTGATTCACTACCTCTCTTTTCGGCCTGATAGCTAAGGACATTGCTATGGGGGCTTGTGTTACCGAAGAGCAGGCCACTGCTCATGCCTAGTACCTTGATCTAGTTTACTCCTAGTCTAGCACGCTTTATGATCTCTTGCACGATGATCCACGACTTGGAACTTCCAAACCACTGGTGACACCATCCGTCGACGGTGTCATTGGTTCTATTTCTTAGACTTCCCGTAAGTCTTATCCAAATTCTTCGAAGCAGAAATCCACTCGTTATATCCATACTTCTTCTCAGCCACCTTCCAATCTTGGTAAAATTGTGGAATTGAATGTCGTCCAGTATACCTCGGCAGAAAAAGCTTCCAAAGGTAACAATAAGGGTAAAGGCAAGGCCAAAGACGATATCCTGAAGCAAGATTCTCCTAAAACCAATATTGATGATGGCTCGAAACATAAACCGAAGTATCCTTGTCTGATATGTGATGATGAGCATTACACCAAGGAATTTCCATGACGGGCCAAAGTGAGTCGACTGCTCAAAGGTGCCCAAGGAACTTCGATTTTTCTTAAGGAACCGTTCTTGTCACAACAAACTCAAATGGTGGAGCAACCTCAGTCCTCCACCCCTTTTGGCTCTAATTTTTTCATGATGAATGGTGTTGCACCCATATCTATTGCTACCAGATCAAAATATTACACATAACCACATCAAGCGGCTGGGAAATAAATTGCATATGCTCCTACTCCTTCCTTGCCTACTTCTGTCCCTCTTCATGTTGAAAGGCCTAGTTCTGAGCCCATTGTATGACCACTTTCCAAAGGCGTACTCTGTAAGTACTCCTATAACCTGAATTTCAATGTCACTCAGCATTATAGTATTTTTGAGGATTTGGCTCAGGTGCCATCCACTATATCCACGCTGGAGGTGCTTTAGGGCTGCCTGTCACAACGGAAGGCTTTGTTATTCGCTATCGAAGGGGTTAACCCTGTCGATTCGAGCCTTATCACTTTTGATCTAGAAAATTGTGTCCCGCGTCTCCCCCACCAACTTGCATTGATTATCCAAGTTGTTATTAATGGTAATAATATCCATCAAGAAGTCATAGACGAAGGTGCATCTACTTGCATCATGTCTGTTACATGTTGGAAATCCATCAGCTCTCTAACCCTTAACTAGTCTCCAAATGCTTTAGAGGCCTTCGATGGAAGGGAATCTCGCCCTCTTGGTATCCTCAACAACCTTCCTATCACGTTGGAAGGAAAAAATTTTAATGTTGAGGTTGAAGTTGTTGACACCAAACTCAACTATAATCTCCTCCTCGGTCGTAGTTGGACTCATGCCATGCTATGCATACCGTCCAATCTCTTTCATGTTCTTCATTTCTCGCACGAAGGAAATATTATCATTGTTGATCAGTTATCCTTTTTCACTTCCACTTCTTCACAGAGCAACATTCCATATGTAGACCACATTCCCACGCCTTATGAAAATGTGGGGCCAGGACTTTTCAATGGTCCTGCCCTTATGGGTCTCTTTTCTCTTCCTCTGCCCAACACTGCTCAGGTCAATATGATCTCCAGGTATTTTGATCCCTGGATCATCCCTTCGCTTGATCAATTTGATTCGTTTGGTGACGTAATGTCGTTAAGCCCGATAGAAATTGATTATTGTGAATTTATCTCGGCTTCGGATTCTCCTTCTGATCATACTTCTTCAAGTATGCCTCGTGACACGTATTGTCAATCCCCTTGGCTCAGTGCTTCGGATTCTCTAGATCCCTTGAATGAGAAATTTCCAATTGATGAATCCATCATAGAAACCATGTCTCTTGAGGATCCTCCCTGGGATGATAGTCATCATCGTTCCTCCTTTTTACCTAGTCTTGGGGCAATGTCTACCTGTCTTGAGAAATTTGCTTCCCAAGCTCCTTTCCTACCACTTCAAACGCCTATTTTGGCACATGAAGTTTTTGCGGAAGGAAACTTGGGAAATATCACTCAGATGATTCCTATTGACATCTTCGTTAAACTGGGGTTGTCGAGAACATCCATATTGGGGTGACCCGTTCTCCTGATGAGATCAAGGTCTATACTAGTCTCTTATGAGAATTTCGAGACGTTTTCTCTTGTTCCTATGAGGAAATGCCCTGCATTGATCCGAGTATAGTAATGCACAAGATCCCTACATACCCTGATGAAAAACTTGTTTTCCAACGTCTTCGTCCCATGCACCTTAGAAAGGAAGCTGCCATAAAGGCAGAAGTTGAAAAATTTCTCAAATCAGGCTTCATTTATTCGATCCCATTGACAGATTGGGTCTCTAACATTGTCCCTGTGGACAAAAAGCAGGGAAATATTCAAGTTTGTGTTGATTACCACGCTATCAATCGTGTTTGTCCCAAGGATAACTACCCCACTCCCTTTATCGACCAAATAATTGATGAGTGCGCTGGGAGTGATATTTCTCCCTTATGGACGGGTTCTCTGGTTACAACCAGATTAATATATTACCAGATGATCAACATAAAACAACCTTCATCTGTCGGCCATGGGGCACTTTCGCGTATAAAAATCTCCCTTTTGGCCTGAAAAATGTTGGTGCCACGTTCCAACGGGCAATATCATATTCTTTTTACAATATTAAGCACATTGTTTGACCTTACCTAGATGACCTTCCGACTCATTCCGCTAAGCGTCAAGACCACCTGAAACACCTCCATCAATTTTTTTTTCGCTGTAACGCTACAACATTTGGCTTAATCGCACAAATGTGTTTTCTATGTCAACTTCGGAAAACTCCTTGGGTTTGTTGTTTCCAAAGATGGTATTTGTCTCTATCCTCTTAAGGTCGAACCTATCATTAATCTCCCCTCCCCTTCTTCTTTGCACCAGTTGCAGAGTTTGTAAGGGAAAGCTAATTTCCTGTGTCATTTCACACTGAACTATGCTGAGGTAGCGAAAGGCTTTACGCGCTTGCTTAAGAAAGGCGTCCCGTTCCTATGGGATGAGATTGACCAAAAATATTTCGATGCACCGAAGACCATTCTCATTAATGCTCCTCTTTTGCATCCCCCAAATTATCATCGCGATTATTCACTCTATTTGGCTATCACTTTTAGCACTATCACCATGGTTTTGGTACAGGACGATGATGATGGTAATAATAATGTCATTTATTATCTTAGCCACAATATTCTTGACATTGAAACGCGTTATTCTCATGTTGAAAAATTGGCGTTGGCAACAGTTCAAGCTGTACAATATTTATGCCATTATATTTTACTCCGCACTACGACCATGATTTATGATTGCAACCCCATGAAGTATATTTTAACTCGACAATTGTTGGAGGGAAAGTACTCTAAGTGGATAGTTATGCTCCAAGAGTTTGATTTGGATTTCACTACCACCAAATCAAAGAAATCGTTGGTTTTTGCTGAGTTGATCTTCTCTTTACCCTCCGCCTCTTCTCCTTCCGGTTCTGAGGAACACATTCCAGATGCTACTCTTTTTCTGATTAGCGCCCTCAATCCATGGTATGGTGATATCATCGTTTATCTCCAAAATTCTACTTTCCGGTCTGAGTTGACGAAATATGCTTGTCGACATATCCTTCTTCATTCGCAACCCTATCGCATAGTCGAAGATATTTTATACCGCATTGGAGTTGATTTCATCCTCCATCGATGTCTAACCCTCGAGGAAGCTAAAAATGTCCTTAATAACTTCCATTCTAGCGCATGTGGCGGTGACATGTCTGGGTATGCTACTGCTCAAAAAAACCTTCATGCCGGGTATTTATGGCCTACAATTTTCAAAGATTGTATCCTAGTTGTGCCAGATCCACCAACACAACATGGGCGTGCCACTCGCTAATCTCCATCTCATTATTACTGTTGGTCCTTTTGCAAAGTGGGGCATCGATTTTATGATGTGTAACCCTCACGCGGTCGGGGGGCATGCTTACATTATTGTAGGCATAGACTACTTCACCGAATGGGCCGAAGCAATGCCTACACTCACAGCTGACGGTAAGACAGCCGCCCAATTTCTCTTCAATCACATGATTACCAGGTTTGGAGTCCCTCAAGCCATTGTCATTGATCATGGCTCCCATTTTCGCCATTATATGATGGCTGAGCTGACTACTCGGTTGGGTTTGTGTCACGACAGCTCAACGTCGTACTACCCCCAGGCCAATGACTAGGTCGAATTCATGAATAAAGTTTTAGTCACTATGATTCAGCGTACTATTAGGATGCACAAGTCCAATTTTAATCTCATGATTTTCTCATCCCTCTAGGCTTTTTGAACCTCGGTGAAGGATGCAACCAGATTCACACCATTTCAACTTGTTTACGGTCTGGAAGCTACCCTTTTGATTGAATGTGAAATTTCTTCACTCAAGATAGTTGTCGAATTATTGTCGTATATTTTCCAGAGGAATAACATCTTCCATATTTGAAGAGGCTTGATGAAACTCGTCGCTTCGCTGCTCTGGTCATAGAAGCACAGAAAAAGCGGGTCAAAGCCCATTTTGACAAGATAGTTTCCCCTCGTACCTTCGTAGAAGGATACTTAGTCCTCTTGTATAACCAAGCCCATGATAAGCTGGGGGAAGGTAAATTCGAACCCATGTGGCATAGGCCCCACATCGTTAAACATATTTTGCAAAATGGGGCCTATGAGCTTACTGATTATGAAGGCTATCCCCTGGATCAACCTCGAAATGGGTTGTATCTCAACAAATATTATGCATGAGTTTCTCGTGCATTTATTTTGTACATAAGTGTGTTTTTCATTTTTGTACATTTTTGGCTTGGTGTGCTTTGTAAGAATTTTTTCCCGTTTATTATGTCTTTTCTTACTGTGAAGATGTTTGTCACTCCTTATGTCGGTTTTGCTGATGGTGCCTCCCACAGTACCAGAACCTATCCTCTGCGGATTGGGTAATTTATGATCCTAACGGTGAGTTAGTAGACCTTCAAGGCATTTTTCTAGGACATACAACTAATAATTTCGATGAATAAAATGTAGTTATCGAACTTCTAACTGAAGCTATTGCCCTCAACATTCATGAATTAGTTGTAAACCTATACTCTCAACGTGTTTTTCTCTAACTCAATGGGCGTTATTCTATCATAGACCCTCATATTTTAAGGATGTATTTACGTGTTCATTTGTTAGAAATGAATTTTGATTATATTGCGTATCAGAATATTCCTAGAAGAATGAATACGTTAACTGATGCAGTAGCTAATATTGTATTAGATAGATATTTGCAGATTTTGTAAAACGAAATCGTCATCACATAGTAAGATTTAGACAGGAAAATAAGCATATCTCTCTCTCTCTCTCTCTCTCTCTCTCTCTCTCTCTCTATATATATATATATATATATATATATATATCGATTGTTTGCATCGACGTGTACATCATAGTTCAAAATATATATTTGTGTTTCAATTACATCCTGAGATGCCATGTCTCTTAAAAAATGCAGAAATGAAACCTAGGAGTCTAATCAGCATGGTGCTCATGATAGCACATCACTGCCCGTACGACACGTCTCAACAGTCGATGGATGCAGTTAGAAACCTCTTTAGTGTGCCGCTAGTAAGCACGAGGAATGTCCTCAAATCTCACATACTCTGAGACCCCACTTGTGATTCCCTCCAAGTTACGTGAGATTTCTTCCTCACCACTTCCCTCGCCATGAGGTGCCACTTTGAAATCTCTTGGGACTCTCCGAGCTATCGAAGACATCCCCATGGGCCTCTTTGGTCCAACATATGCAACACATGAGAAAACATACGAACACACATATATAAAAAACAAAAAAATGTAATACTCATAAAAATCCAAAAAATGAGTTTTTACCTATCTCCTCATCCCATTTGTCCCCTTCCGGAAGTGGAAGATCCGGATCACCCCTGAAATCAGTACCGGTGTATGGCCAATCCTCTACCATGATGATTTTTTGGCTCAACCAGTCAAAGAACTTTGGTCTCCATGACATGTGTTGCCCGCCTCCTGATCGAGGCATCAACTCAACCCAACAGACCATCTGTGGCTCTCGTGTTGGTGGCATAGGTACAATTACCTCCTGACGTTGGAATATCGGTAACTATTCCAAGATGAATGGTATCAAGATGGACCATACCCAAAATCGTTCAGCTTACTGTTATTGCACCTGGTCAGCTAACGTTTCATGTTGATTGACACCGCTTCCGCCCAATTGAAGATTGTCGGAGACATGCAATCTACAACTAATTGGAGTTGAGTATTTGTGGTTTCATGAGGAGCCTAAGATCCAGCAGCCTGAGTAATGGTATGCAACACAACCCTCAAAGGTAATTCGGGCACTGTCTGGATGTCTAGTTTTCCACTTTTGTGTGCTTTCCTTGCTCCAGGAAAAGCTCTATCTATCAACATGCCCATGCTCTCTCCAAGGACCCGAGTACCTATCATCAGTGGTCACTCTCCCCTCCGCGAAAATACAGTTATGAGGTATATATCGGAGACTTTTATCTCCAATTCCTCGTCATGAATGATGAATCTCTCTTGGTAAATGTCCTATACACTGATCAAGTATTGTAGCAACTCTAGCTAAGCTCTCAGACATGCGGTCATGAAGAATTCAAGGAGCCCATAGTTCCTCAGGGCATCCAAGCATGCATATTTATCAATGGCATGTTCATCCTCTAGCCCATGCTCCCGCTCTTTCCACTCTATTTCCATTTCAACTACTGATTCTTCCTGTAAAACCAAATGCAAAGATTCCATTAGCCATATGGTTAAAAAAAATGAATCATTTGGCCAAGCATTTTTTGATAAAATTGTTACGAATTGTGTGTGCCGCTTGGCTCTACTTTTTTTCAAACAGTTGCGCCGAGCGGCACCTTCCCCATGCAAAAAATGTGTAGGTTGGTGCGACTCCATGCCCGGAACCAGCACCGACCACTGCGGCCACAATTTTTCAAACTCCTCCACGAAAGGCATCAAGACACAAAAACACATAAAAAATGGATGAAATTGCAGGGGAACTTCATGCCTCTTACTTGGAAGAAGCAGATTCGTCGATGGCCTCCTCGATTGCCTGTTGTCAGCTCCCCAAATTCACAGTGGAAACCGGTAAAAATAATCACAAGAAGGTGAAAAGGTAAAAGTAAATTATTTTTACTATTGGAGTTATTTTATAACCTTTTCTAACCCTAATTAGTTTTTTAGACACATTTTTTATTATTTTTTCTCGAAAATAGGTTTTACGTTTGTTTCTTATGCAGCAACAAGTCCTAAAACTGGCAATGACGAGGAAACAAGTTGTATTTTATCACTTTTTTGGACTTCGTAAAAACACGAAAAAGACACCCCCTAGAGTCATATTTCAGCTCTTTTTTTACTCTCAAAAATTGAAAAGATAGTCAAGAATATTGTTACTTTTAACTCGTTAAATGCTACAAAACGTCATCTGCCTAGTATACGTTTACCCCTTTTTCGGGTTGGGACAGATTATTTACGAAAAAGGAATACCTTAGTCGAACATGGCTAAGAGGTTCTCTCAAATATTGTTTTCTACGTTTTAGAATCTGCGAGACTACCTATGAAAGGGACCTTCTGGAGTTTTATTTTCCGCTTCTTTTCAAACTCTCTAAACACGAAAAGATGTCGAGTTTTCCCTTTTCCAGACTTGTTAAATCTAAATGACATTGGAAGTCGTCGCCATGACGTTATCGAGTTCCTCCTTCCTAGGGCTTGTTAAATGTACTAGGATGGATTTTTCCGAACGAACAACTTACATGACAAGCATATGCTATCCCCTTCAAGCTTGTTTCAAAGAATAATTGGGATACTCGCCAGAAATGGTGGGGGGAAATGGAATTAGTTGTCAGTTGTGTTAGAAGTATGTCGCTCTTGAAACTGATACTTGTCTGCAGTTCGTGTTGGGTTGGGGACATCCCACATTCGTCATTTTTCCTCCATGGGTTTGGGTTATATGTTTTGACCTCTCATCTGCTCTTTGCCTCGTTACCATGACCTCATATCCCTTGATGTCAAATACTGCCAAATCCGAGGTCGTGTCGCCAATATGTTCAAGAGAAGTCCCTTATGTAGTTTTCAACCCCTGATCCTCTATTCAGTCTTGATTCACTATAATATTATTCCTATATCTCGTGTCGATGATGTGGGAAACATTATGGCCCTCCTTCGACCGATCACTTCCTATCGACTTCAACTCATTATCCAACAAGCTGATCCAGAGACTCCCTTCTATTACCTCAGGGTTTGCATGCCTCTACGACAGGTTTTTATCATTGGCCTTTGATCAGGTAATTTCATGGGTGTTCGACTCCAGTTCATTGTTCACATTCAGTGGATTGTACTAGTAGTACCTTGAGAACTATTGTCATTATTGGTGGTTTCTCTAGTGCCTTTTAATAGCTTCCATCATCGGGTGGTAATCAGGTGAATTTCTTGCATGTTCAACTTCAGCTCATTCATTCACATGCCTGAATTTGTACTTGTTCGAGACGAAGCACAAGACCTTGGGTTTTGTCTGATGAAATCCAAGTTGCAGGATGATTTAGTTTATAATTAATGTATACATGATTGTTCTTGTTGGATGGCTTCGACCATACCTGAGTCTATTTTATGATCCTTTTCACTGGATGGTTGTCTCCATACCTTGGGTCTTCTTTCATGTTCTCTATTTATGGGTGGTTGCGCCCATACCTTATATTCATGTATCACATATATCAGTCATACTTGATATTGTAGGTCCTCCACCGGTGGTGTTTTGGTTTGGGCATGTTCTCATAATGCATTTCACCCCTCCCTCTCTCTCAGACTTCATGCTTTAGGGGGCATCTGTTACACAGTATTTTTTCACCGTCCCTGCATTCCCTATTCCAAATGCTAGCAGACCATTATAGTGACCCTTGTGTATTGTCACACATCATAATGAATGTCATTGCACCCCTTAACATGTCAAGAACAGAATCTCTGTTGATCATTCCTGAAGTCGACCCTTTAAAACATGAAATTTTGGGTCGGCGCGGTGTAGTTATGTCCTCACGTCGATGGCCAAATTTACACTAGGCCTCGCACCATGGTCACTCTGTTTCTAAAGAGCCCCCACATCGAGCTAATTTTGGAAGGTTTTTTAAATATGGAAACGAAGCTTCTAAGATCTAACAACTTCGTGAGCGGAGTCATGGATGTTTGCTCAACTGGATGTGGTCATTTCTCTATTTGGCCTTCTAGTTCCTACAAAAATGCAACTTCCCAAAGAGATAGAACTTTCCTCCACCATTTGTGGATCCCAAATCTCTTCCTCCACTCCTATAAATTTCCCTTCATCCCATTAATTTAGTTAGCTAGAATAGACCAAGAGCTGATAGTAGAGAATAGTCCATAGTTGTGAGAGACATTTTGAGCCTTTCGCCTCTTTGAGGAAATCGACAAACGGATGCTTTGGAGATGTGCCCGACTGAACCCATCAAAGGAGGTCTACAGCATCAAGACACAGGTTGTAAACACCATTTATATATTAATATGACATGAATGATTTCTAGGTCCATATTTTTCTACGTTAGTATTCAAAGTTTCTGACTCTCCTTGACTAGTTGGATAGTTGTAAATGAATATGTATGCTTGTATGTTTTTAGTGTTTTCTTGATCTTTGTGCGAGTGTGTAAACATCGCTACCAACGGAGGGCAAGGCATAAAGGAAAAATATCGAGTAATTTCTGCAACATACTACATCAAGAGCATTGGATTGAGGCAAGACATTTATTTTAATACACATTTCGTTTATGAACTAGGAATTTAGAAACCAGCATGTTCCCTTGTTGCTAGACCGACCCTAAGGGTAGAAGGATCGCCTCTGTCCGCAGAGGGGTTTTTACTAAACAACATGCATATGGAAATTCTTTGATCATAATGATACGAAGAACTCAGGAGTATATTTTACCACCACGCCATCGCCTCCATGATGAGCCATCAACGAGACCCACAATAGCATATGAGGATCCTGAGGTCCTCTTATCTCAGCCAAAACTTGTTGTGGGGTCATAAGGGGAATATGCTCTAGAGAAAATGAAATCAAGATACCAACATATCCAAAGTTATTGAGGTTCCCTATTTTTACACTAGTCAGTTTCCCTTTCATATTGGAAACTACCCCTTCGCACCAATTGAAAATAGTGGGATGTATGCTCTCTACAACAATATCAACCTCGGCCTTTATGGCTAAGTGAAGCGTCGCACTTCCAAATATTTTGGTGACTTTAAAAGCGATGGTTCTCAAAGGGAGTTTCTCAATGGTTTTGATTTCAACCCTACCATCCTTAAGTTGAGCCCCATCAACACAATATTGCCTCAAATAATAAGTACTAGTATATCCACCTAGTCTTTGGCCATACAAGGATATGTTTGTTCCTTTGTGAGAGAGTCCAGTAAAAAAATAGATATCATAAACATATATGGTGAGAAGCTAATCTCCTAACATGAAACATTGCTCTTGGAAATTCTGTGCCCTCGCCATCCAAGTCATGAGATCCAACTGGGATTTCATCCCCAGAATTATACAAAATTTGTATAGGCCAAATTTTTTTAGGGACTATAGTGTTGTTGTATTGTTTAAAGCTCTGAAATCTTGGTTTTAACATTCTCTCTCTTTCCACTCCATTATGGATGGTCAAAATCCTGAAAAATAGCAATTGTGGAAAGTTAGAAAAGCATAAGAATGATTTTGAAAATTTTGGGTGTGTAATTCTTATTTTAGAAAACCCTCGGCGCTTGCACAACTATCTTTTACACATAGAGTGCATTTGTGCAGTTTCTCAAAAGAAAAACCGCACAAATCACAAATTTCTCTGTGTAAAAAATAGTCGGTGTGCGCAGTCCCAATGAAGGGAAACCGTGCACATCTGAGGGCCCAATTTAAAAAGAAAAACCTCCCCGAAAAAACCAAATAAATGGCTAAAATGAAAAATTAATTGAATGAAAATGAAGATAATGAAGAGTTCTCTTACATGGAGAATATTGTGCTCAATTTCGTCCACCGGTTTGCTCAGAATCAACTCTTGAAGTTTGTGGTAAAAAACCCTCCTTTTTTCTCTCAATTGGTTAAAAACTCAAATAGTAAAAATAAAATTACTTTTTGAACTTTTATAAGTTTTTTGCCTATTAAAATATTATTGTTTATGCCTTTGAATTTTAAATTCAAAATTTTTAGGGTTTTTACCATGGTTTTTCAGCAGATATGATCATTTTTTGGGTTTAATGTGCAGTAAACAAGTTATAACATAAAAATGGATCATTTTGATGTTGATCAAACTTTTATCACTTTTTTGGGCTCTCCGGAAAATAAGAAAAAACGAAACTCTGGAGTTCTCTTTTAAGCCCTTTTTAGACTCTCTAAACATGAAAATATCGTCGAGTACTTGACTATTTGAACTCACAAAATTAAATGAATAATCATCTATTCAATATAAGGTTACCCCTTTTCCGGACTGAACTAGACTATTTACGGAAGAGGTATACGCTGACTAATCATGGTCAATAGAGTACTCTCTTGCATTATTTTATCCTTTTTCGAGCTAGAGGGACTAAATTTACAAAAAATAAAATTACAAAATTTTCTTATGTTTTTCTCCTAACTCCCTAAAACTGAAAAACACTAAGCTTCACTTTCTCTGGGCTCGTTAAAATTTTACATTGAAAGAACAACATGAGTTTTCTTTTTGTGTCTTTTCAAACTCTTAAACATGAAAATGACATCGTGTTACCCCTTCATTGGACTCGTAAAATTTAAATAGTGTAGGACTCGTCAATCATGACGAGATCAAACCACTCCTTAGGTTTTGTTAAAAATACTTTAGAGGGCTCATCCAAAGGATGAACTTACAAGACAAGCAGATGTTATCCTCCTCAAGCTTGAAAAAATAAAGAGGTACTTTCCAGTAATGGTGGGGGGGAATTGGGAAAACATTGTTGTATCGGGCAGCGTGGACTGTTGAACGAATCGAGTAGCGTGGATTTCATAACGCATAGCCGTGTTGCTGAACCGTGGAATTTCATAAAGAAGATCTGTGGCTATGTTATCTATGAGCTGAGAATGCAGAGACATGGATGTGTAGAACCGTGAGTTGGTTTGTATTAACAATTACAGTGGCATCGTAAACTATACCTTGAGTATGGATCTGTGCATTGGACCGTAAGACAGTAAGTCGTGAGCTGCCAAGCTATGAAGACTGTAAGCTGTCGTTTAGTGGGTGCCAGTCTGAGATCTGCCATCCGAGAGCGTTGTAGTTGCAGATCCATTGCACGTGACCTGATGGATGTATTGCACGTGAGCTGGAGGATCAGTATCCTAAGATACATGTGAAGGTTGTGTTAACTCTTACAATGAATGGTGAGGTGGTCGATTGGTAAAGTAATGAATGTCGTGGAATGATGTTTGGTAAATGCCATTTATATCGATTTGTATTGAAATGCCAATATATCGATTTATTGTAGTATTCCATTATATTGAAATGCCAATATGTCATTATATTGGGCAGGGCCTAGGGCCTAGGAACTAGGTTTTCTTCGATGGTGGAATGGTAGACTATTATTTTATGAGAGCTATCAATTTGACGAAAAAGATTTGGTTTGTAGGAGAAAGTAATTGCATGTTTTTTTTTTTTGAAAAAGGGCATTTTTTATCAAAATTATTAATTTTGATTAAAATAAAATCTTTGTTTATTAATATTTGAAATTGGAAATTCTTGACACAAACTACTCAATATGTTAAAAACTCAAAGTGCTCGGTTTGAGATCGAGAAGTTTAATGGGAGAAATAACTTCGAGATCTGAAAAGTTAAGATGCATGATCTACTCGTACAACAAGGTGTGGCGAAGGAACTTTTGGGAAAATCCAAACAACCTTACACCATGACAGATGACGAATGGAGTGACAATGATAACAAAGCACTGAGAAAAATAAGGTTGTGTTTGGCGAATGATGTGTTATTTAACATCGTGTCAGAGAAAACTGATGTTGGTTTATGGACAAAGTTAGAAAAATTGTACATGATTAAATCCTTAACCAATAGGATTCTTCTGAAAAGACAACTGTACAGCTTGCGCATGAAGGAAGGTACATCAATAACTGATTATTTGAATACCTTTAATACTCTCTTGGTGCAGTTAGATAGCATAGAAGTAAAATTTGATTCAAAAGATAAAGCTGTAACTTTATTATGCTCGTTGCCTGAGTCATGGGATCATTCTGTTACTTCTACAAGTCTTAGTTCATCATAAACCCTTGAATTTGATGATGTTGTTGGAGCTATGCTGTATGAAGAAACTAGGAAAAGGTCAAATTTAGAAACCTCTACATCAGAAGCAATGATGGTTAGAGGTTTTTCTAAATAAAAACGCTCCAGTCAGAAAAAGCAACTCTCGGTAAAAATCGAAAGGGAAGAAGAGTAAGCTAAAATGTTGGTTTTGCGGAAAATCGGGACATTTTAAGAAGGACTGTTGGAAGAGACAACAAACATCCAAAGGAGACTCTTCAACAGAAAATAAAGAGGTAAACACGACAGATGCATGTTCAGGTTCGACATCCGGTTCAGGTATAAGTGATGAAGTTCTATCAGTTAATTTGTTAAATCATGATCAACATTGGCTATTAGATTCTGGTGCATCCAATCACATGTGCATTCATAAAGAGTGGTTTAAATATTATAAATCAAACAATGATGGAGTTGTTTACATGGGTAATGATTTCTCATGTAATGTTGTGGGAATTGGAAGCATCCAAATTAAAAATTTTAACGAGACAAATAAAATCTTAACTGATGTAAGACATGTGCCTGAACTCAGGAAAAATCTTATTTCTCTATGAGTGTTAGACACCAATGGATATAAAACTTTTATTCAAGGTGGAGTAATGAAAATTTACAAAAGGAATCCTATTAGTAATGAAAGCAAAGAAGGTTGGAAATATTTTCCAGTTAGAAGGAAGAACAGAGTCAGATCATGCTTCTACTGTATCTGAAAACGACAGTGATTCTATTCGACTATGGCATCAACGGTTGGGCCATATGAGCGAAAGAGGATTAAAAAATTTATCTGATCGTATGTTACTTCCTAGTTTAAAATCTTTTAAGTTAGATTTCTACAAACATTGTATATATGGGAAACAAAGCAAGCAGAAATTTAAAACAGGAAAACATACTAGTAAGGGAATCCTTGATTATATCCATTCTGATGTTTGGGGTACATCTCCTACATGTTAAAAATAAAGTCTGATGTATTCACAGTTTTCAAGCAGTTTAGAGAATTAGTAGAAAATATCACTGGAAGAACCATTAAATGCTTAAGAACTGACAACGGTGGTGAGTTTAATTCAAAGGCATTTGATAATTATTGCAAGGAAGCTGGGATCGAAAGGCATAGAACTACTGTATACACTCCTCAGCAAAATGGAGTTGTTGAACGCATGAACGGGACTCTTTTAGAAAGAGCAAGAAGTATGCTGAGTAATGCTAATTTGCAGAAGGAATTATGGATAGAAGCAGTATCTACGGCTTGTTATTTTATAAATCGATCACCATCAACTGCAATAGGATGCAAAATTCCTCAAGAGGTATGGAAGGGTCATCCTTGTGATTATTCTAAACTTAAATTTTTTGGTTGTGATGCATATGCTCTAATTCTGAAACATCAGCGCTCTAAATTAGATCCTAAATCAAAAAGATATATCTTTGTTGGATATGGTGATGGGATTAAGGGATACAGGTTGTGGGATCCTACTACTCACAAGATCATAATTAACAGAGATGTTAAATTTAATGAATCTTCACTTGATAATCCATATGTAGATAATAAATTGAAACAGGAAAATGTACCTAAGTTTCAACATATTCAGTTTGAAACCAGTTCAAATACTGATGATAGTAAAGATGAACAAGTTTCAGATGAAGATCATGAAGAAGTTCCTACAGATAATAACATTTACCAAATTGTGGAAGAACCAAAAACATCTTTAAGGAGGTCCACAAGAATCAGACATCCTCCTAAAAGGTATGATGATTACGTTACTTCAGTTGCTTTAACTGCTAATGATGATGAACCTTTATGCTACCAGGAAGCTGTAGAAGGTTCTAATAGTAATAAGTGGAAAGAGGCTATGAAGGATGAGATGAAGGCATTAGACAAGAATTCCACATAGGATCTGGTGGACTTCCTAAAGACAGAAAAACTGTGGGATGTAAATGGGTTTACAAATTGAAAATGGGTGTTGATGATAAAGAAGACAGGTACAAAGCGAGGTTGGTCAAAAAAGGTTTTTCTCAGAAAGCAGGAACTGACTTTCATGAGATATTTTCACCATCTGTTAAAATTGTTTCAATTTGGATTGTCTTAGCATTAGTTGCTTTATTTGATTTAGAATCACAACAACTAGATGTTAAGACTGCATTTTTACATGGAGATCTAGATGAAGAGATTTATATGGAACAACCTGAAGGGTTTGTTCAAAATCACAACAAGAAATTTGTCTGTAGGCTCAAGAAATCATTGTATGGTTTGAAGCAGTCGCCTCGACAATGGTACAAGAAATTTGATTCTTTCATGATGAGCCAAAATTATATAAGAAATGAATATGATCATTGTGTTTACTTTAATAAATTAAGTAATGGCATATTCATTATCTTAGTGTTGTATGTTGACGATATGATTTTAGCAAGCAAAAGCATAACTGAGATCAACATGTTAAAGGCTCAGATGGCTAGGACATTTGATATGAAAGATCTAGGAGCAGGAAGACAGATTTTGGGCATGAAGATTTTCAGAGACAGGAGCAATGGTAAGTTGTGGTTATCACAAGAGAAGTATATTGAGAAAATAATCTTAAGGTTTGGTATGAACAATGTGAAACCAGTTTCAGTCCCTTTATCTTCCCATTTTAAGCCTTCTTCAAGTTTATGTCCAAATACAAATGAAGAAAAGGAATATATGTCTCAAATACCTTATGCTAATGTAGTAGGAACTTTGATGTATGCGATGGTTTGTACACATCCAGATATTTTGCATGCAGTTGGGGTTGTCAGTAGGTATATGGAAAATATAGGGAAAGAACATTGGGCAACAGTGAAATGGGTGCTTTGGTATCTGAGAGGCACAAGTGATTATTGTATCACTTATAACAAAAGTAGTGAATTTGTTTGCAGATATGTTGATTCCGATTTTGCAGGTGATTTGGATAAGAGAAGGTCAACTTTAGGATATTTCTTTACTCTTGCAGGTGGAGCTATTAGCTGGATGTCAAAGCTACAAAACATTTTTGCTTTATCCACTACAGAAGCAGAATACATAGCTTCTTCACATGCTTGCAAAGAAGCGGTTTGGTTGAAAGGTTTGTTTGGTGAGTTTGGTAGGTTGCACGACAACATTAAGTTATTTTGTGATATTCAAAGTGCAATTCACTTGGCTAAAAATCCATCCTATCATAGTAAATCAAAGCATATACCTATAAAGTACCATTTTGTAAGACAAGTTATCACTGAATGAGGATTCTCTCTTGAAAAAGTGCATACACAGGAAAACTGTGCAGACATGTTCACGAAACCAGTTTTATTAGAGAAGCTACGATGGTGTCTGGCTTCTCTTGGCTTGCAGAGAAAATGAAAATAAAACAAGAACGAGGTAGCATGCTAATTACTGTCAAGGTGGAGATTCTTGAGATTTTTTTGATATTAATTTGGCTAAAAATATCATGGATATGCCGACAATAGGATTTGTTCCTAAATTGATTGCATTAAATCCTGATGAGGAGATATTCTATCCTATTTTGGTGTGATAGAATTAATTATTTCGTTTCTTCTCTCTTCTATAAATTATAAGCCTGTAGAGGAAAAACATAAGAGATGTGAGGTGTGTGGAAGAGGAAGTGCAGATGTGCAAATCTGTTGTTGTAATTTCCTGTTGATGAATAAGATTGCCGGTACCTCTGTTTGGTGGATGTAGCCCAGATTGGTTGGGTGAACCACGTTAATTCTTGTCTTCATGTTTGATTGTTGTGTGTGTGATTTTTTTTTTTGTTGTGCTAACTTTGACAGGAAAATCCATTTGTCTCACATTTAATCAAACCCCATTGAAAGTATTCAGATGGTTTTGGGTATTATTGTTGAGTCAAATTATGCCAAATCTAAGTGTCATGTCACCAATATGTTCAAGAGAAGTAAAAAATTAGTTAAAATTACCTTGCAATTTGTCGCCCTCAATCCCTTCGACCATCCCGAAGTCTGTCCTTGCAAAACAGTTCTTCAAAACTTGACATGTAGTTTCGTGTCATAGGCCCTCCTACGAAGGATCACTTTCTATCGATTTCAACTCATTATCTAGGAATATTGATCTAGAAACCCTCTTCAGTACCTTGAGGCTTGCATGCCTTAATGGATGGTTTCTCACATTTGACAATAGGCTCTCATAATTTACCTTTGATCAATCGATTCTATGAGTGTTCAACTTCAGGACATATTTTCACACTTCATAGTTTGTACTGGGAGTACCTTGAGGACCATTGAAATTAATGGTGGTTTCTATCGCACTTGTTAATGTTTCATATCATTGACCTATAATCAAGTGGTTTATACCATGTTCGACTTTAAGAAATATATTCACACTGATAGATTCATACTGTGGATCGATATTGATGGAGATCAAGACCCTGTATCTAGTTTCATCCATCCAGGATGCGAGGAGATATGTATTCATGATTATGCATACAAAATCACATTTGATGATTGCATTCATACTGTGTCTATTGTTGACATGATTCTTACTGTATTTTCATACTATTTCATTGAGTTATGTTTACATTGAAAGAAAAACATGAGTTTTATTTTCGTGTCTTTTCAAACTCTTTAAACATGAAAACGACATCAAGTTACCCCTTCACTAGACTCGTAAATTTTAAATAGTATAGGACTCGTCAATCATGACTCAATAATTATTATTATAATCCTTGATTTATTGTTGCAGGTTTCCGACCATGGTCTTCAATCCAATATTTGGCATGAAAAAGAACTTCAGTCTTTAAACAAACTTTTATGACTTCGCACTTTAGGGGGAAATCTGTTACATGTCATTTTGTCACTATGACAACTGACCATTAGAATGGATTTTATCCATCATTAGAGGAATTTTTACGTCTAAAATGGGTCCCCTAAGGAAATTATAAAATAATAGTGGAAATAATAAAATAATATTATATTACATCATTAAATTTTAGAGGGATATAAGAAAAACTACTTTTTCAAGACATATTTTCAACTTAAGGCTCCCTATGGGTTTACTCAAATTTCGAGTGGGAACACTCGCTAGATGAAAAATTTTATTCCTTATCCAAGGATTATGCATGTCGCATAATTTCGATGGACCATGATACACAAAAAATGATCAATACATGAAAAATGTGATTACAATCACATTTTTTCATGTATACCTCGTTTTGCGTGTATCAGGTTCCATCGAAAGTATGCAACATGTTTACTCCTTGGATGAGGAATTAAATTTTACATCCAATGAGTACTCTCGCTCAAAATTTGAGTAAAACCTTAGGGAGATAAGTTGAAAATACGAGTTGAAAAAGTAGTTTTATTATTTTATTATTTGTTAATCTTTTTACTTTTTTACTCCAAAAATGGTGAATCATCCTCCATGGTTAACATCATCATATTGAATCTTATTGGTTCTTATAAAATTTATTTTGGTTGTACATTTTTCATAGGAGGCCAATTTTAGACCTCAAAATTCCCCTAATGCCAATTCATATGTTCCAAAGCACTCCCTTGCAATTCAACAACTTAATCACCTTGAAGAAATAAAGAGATTTGGGTTATGTTAGAGTCAGCCTTTGCAGCCTTCCTTCAGTGATCAAACATGCTCTTACAAAGTGATTTTAAGGTGTCAAGGTCAAATTTTGTCATTTCAATGAGTCTTCAAGCAAAATTTGGTCACTAGGCATTAGGTCTAGGGTTTGCTTTCACTCCTTCCAAAGTTGTCCAAATGTCAGTCCATGTCACCATTCAGCTGAGTGTATCATCATTCAGGGGGTTTCCATCATCATGTCAAGTTCCATTGAGTCATTTTACATCTTGTTCATGCTTCAGTTGTGCCTAGGTAAGGTCCATTTCCCTCTCCTAGGGTTTTGGAGGTAATTCCTCTTGGATGGTCAAATCGTCGGAAAAACTTGTATCCTGATGTTCACACACCTTCCCCTATCCTTAATATACCTTATTAAACACTTCCCATCACTGAGATCCCTCAAATTCCTCATTTTTACACAAACCCTAGTTTCTTGCCACAACTTGGCAATTTTCTAGGCTAGGCCTGTGTTTTGCCCTTTTGGACCCCTTCCCCTCACTCAATCTCTGAGATTCCACTTTCCCCTGCTTCCTAACATCCCTCCCTACTTCCCAAAATTTCTCCAAGAATTTAGAAGCCCTTTATCCCCTTCATTTCGCTTCATTTCGACAAAATCCCTTGTTTCACACATCGGGATAAGTTTCACTCAAAAGCTGTTTCAGAGTAATAAAAGATTAATTTTGGAAAACTGCGAGAGGTTTTTGTTCAAAACATGCCAATAAAGAAAAACCTCATTCACTTTTTATATCATGTTTTGGAGAAATGTCAAAACTACCGTTGCCTTAGGAGAATTGAATGCACCTCTGAAGTGACCTTGGGAAAATCAAGATTTCTCCTAGCATGGTTGGCCAAATGACTTGCTTGATGATTTAAATGATAACTAGATAGAAAGATATTTCCAATGAGCTATCATGAGCTCAATTTTGAGTTGAGGAAGACCTTCAAAAGTTGACTGCAACAGCGCTCTGCCTTGAGGCAGCCTCATTCTGCTCATTTTGACTAGTGTTGGGAGATTTGGTTTTTGACAGGGTAAATGGAATCCAAATTGCATAATTCCACTTTTTTTGGAAATTAGACTCCAATAGCTTTCCAACGAGCTATCACACGCCCGATTTGGACACCGGGAAGGCCTCCAAAAGCTTCCTGAAAAATGCACTATGGGGCAAGAGCGACCCACTTGAGGGGAGCGACCCACTTGGGCACTTTTCACAGTGTAAAAATGAATGGGAGCGACCCACCTGGGCAGAGCGACCCACTTGTCAACAGAGGTCCGAAAAATCGTTTTGAGCACCCAGTCTTGTTTGGGATCGCCCCCAATGGCCTTCAAACAGGTTTTTAGCAATTGCTTAATGTTTTTAAATGCGTTGGTGGCATCATTGATGATTTCAAACACTTGAAATGGAGGATTTAAACCCTACAGTCATGGCAATATCGTTCTTCAGGGTTTTAAAATGAATATGGATGGTTGCATGAGTTTGTCTCCTATTTTATATCAGTGATATATCCAGCCTTACATATACTATCAAAACCATATTATTCTCATACTCATTATACCATTGTGGCCATTGCTATTACTTTACCATGTTCAAGACTTTTGTTCCATGGTGACTATGGTTATATTGTGTCTCACTGCCCAATGATAAAAACATTTTCATAACTCTGTTTCACTGCCCATTGACACTTATAACTTTGTTGTTATTGCTCATAGACAAACACATTCATATGATGCTGTGCTCCCTTTGACAAAGATTTGCTCAATATTCTGAAGGTTGCCTGCTCCCTTTGGTCAAGTTTCACTTGCATTTAAAACAGAGACTGTGCCTCTTTTCCAATCCATTTAAAACAGAGATATTATCATTGTTTGTTTCCTTATGGTGTTTTGACGGTGGGGATGTTTGTTGGGTGTTGAAACACACATCATAACTTTGTTTGCACTGCTTTCATATCAGTATACATAGTGCCAATAGCTTGGTCAGAGCCATGTCAGAGACAGAGTCAGAGTATGATCTAGGGTCAGGCAGCGATTCGGTGACTGAAGGTAATGTGCCACGGGGGTCTCACAGAGATCACAGAAGTGTTAATCATCGCAGAGAGGAGCCTACTTCTTTGGCTCGGTTGCAGGCATGTCCATTAGCTATGGATTGTTTCCGATATTTGTCATGTTTCAGATTTTGTGAGATGGTTGCACAAACCCGGCCTCATCGTGAATTGGCCCGTTTGTTTGTTCTACATTTACGGGATGGCCGGGTAAGTCTTGCCGGGGTTGATTTCATTGTGTCACCCTTGACTATTGCTCAAGCCACTGGTATACCAAACATGGGCGAGGAATGGAACAAGGGTCAGCATTTAGAGAAATTTCACTATGAGCCATATATTAAAACTGGATATATGGGTTACTTGAGCAGAGTTTTTCCATTCAGATTCTTGAGAGATGAGTATGCACCGCCGATGAAGCTCATCATTCAGTATTTTAGTTGTGAGGGCAGGTATGCTCGTCTTTTCGCGTACCATATTCGTTTGTTGATGCACTTCACAAGGGTACGTATGATGAATATCCCGTATTTCATATACCGCAACATAGAGAGGATGGTGATGTTTGTGCAGAAGAAGACAAGCCCAGTGCAGCAGTACCGGAGTATATATCATTTCGCTTTGATCAAGATCATGGTGTCGCATCAATTGGCAGAGCAGGGCATCACTTGGGAGGATTTCATTTCTAGAGACTTTTTCAGAGTGCCACAGCCGCTTCTCGAGACAGTTCATGATGCAGGAGAGCCTTCACACCAGCCGGACATACTTGAGGTTGAACATATCAGCACTCCTTTGGTTCAGACATATCAGTGAGGCCACAGGGCCTTATTTGCAGCGACACGGCGAGTATTATCTCCACGTGAGGTGGAAGGGGTCTCGCCTTCTTCTTCAGTGCAGGTACAGGTACAGGACAGGGGTAAGAGGCCCATGCATGATGAGGGCCCATCAGGAGGCCGGGACAGAGATTTGACAGTCATTGATGTTGATACGAGCTCCCCTAGCTCGAAGCTGAGGGAAGTCATCCAGGAGCAAAGGGCCGAGAATGACCAGCTGAAAGACCAATTGCAGAAGGCTCGTTGGTGATTAACTATTTGAGCAACAAGCATGCCTGGGGCCTTGAGGATGAGCTCACATTTTATGAGGTGCGCCAAATCCGTGAGGACAAGACAAAGGGGAATCGAAAGAGACCCTAAGGACATGACACCGACCGACAAGAGATACCGTACCACGTGTGTGAACATCCCTCCGGAGAAGTTTTGGTTACTGCAATCGAGACAAAGACATGCTTCGCCACATGAAAGACACGCTTCCGCATGCATGTGTGCAAAGCTAGAATGAAGACTGCGAAGAGGGTAAGGGCGCGCAAGGCACTTAGACTCGAAGAAAAGGGCTCAATCCACTTCGGATTTTGGCCGAGGCTTCATTGACCGGGACCGTTGTGACACATGATGGAGACTCGCTTCCACGAATTTAAAATTCGGAGAAAATTTTGTCATTTTCTAAATTTTTGGGTAAAAACAAAGTCATAATATTGCGGGTCGCGTTACCATGCGCTCACTTTTTTTTGGGACACTTGCTGGAGGAAATTTTTACATTTTTGGATTTTTCATGGTTAATTATGCATCCTCTGAATTCAATTTAGCATTTCATCAAAATCTGGATGGTCAAAAAGCTCAAAAACACCATGAAAACCACCTTGTTGCCACCTTTTGCACCAGCAGGGAGTACCTCTGGGAGAATGAGGTTTTGGAGGGTCAAATGAGCTCCAAATTCAGATATTCCACTTGGGTTGAAAACTAGACATCCAAGGCTTTCCAACGAGCTATCATGAGCTCAATTTGAATGCTGGGAAGTACCTCAAATTCAGCCTGGAACATGAGCGACCCACACGGCTCAGGAGCGACCCACTTGAAATTTTTCCTGAATTTTCAGCTGCCAGCTCAGTTTTTCGCCTAGTATGGACCAGTTTTGCTCATGGATAGAATTTTTGGGTTTTTATGATGTAAATTCATGTTTGGCATGTAACTTTGGCTTATTTTTATCTCTTCTAGAAGATTCACTCTCAAATGAGTAAAAAATCATGTAATGGATCAGTTTCCACTCTTTTAGAGGCAAGTTGTTAGCTGCCTAGATTGTAGTTCCATGATTAGAATTGGTTGAAACTGATCCCCGAAGAGGGAATTCGACCCCTAGAGGTGGGGAAAGGTGTTAGAGTGATCTATATATTGTAATTTCTCAATCATTTTCAGAGGTTGGAGAGGTTGGACTCTTGGGATACTTTTGATATCATTGTACATACTTTTCATATTTTGGCTAAGGAAAGATCAGGGGTTTTGCGGCACTTGTTGGGATCCTTGTGGTGTTCTGTTCTTGATGGTGTTTTCTTCTTTGTTTACTGTAAGTTTCTTCATGTTTAATGTATGCCATCTTTTCATATGCTTCCGAACTAAATTGAATGAGTGAAATAAGGTTGAATCCATTGTTTACAGTGCTTGGCCTTTGAATTCAGTTAGTTCTATATGTTTTCAGCTGTTTGGAGAGGATCCAAGTTCTTCTTTGCCCTCTTCAGCTCCTCTTCGGTCTAATCTATCCATCTATCCAATTTAAAGCATCAAGATCGTCACCTACCTCGCCCCAGCTTGAACTCTGCAAAGGTCTGACCTTATCCCCGGACCCAAAATTTGTTTTCCCATTACTCCAGCGAAAACCCAAAAAACCAAAAATAAAACATACCTATCTCTTTACTAGCCTAAAATCAGTTCTTATTGTAAGTCATCTCGCATCCTATTGCTTATTTTCTCGAGATTGACGGAGAGAGCCCTCTCCTGTCCTCGTAGGGCTAGCTACGAGGCTGAGCGTGGTTTGATGTAGCCTTGAGTTTTACTTCATTTCAGCCTGAGGTAGATTTGAGTGCTAACAGGTTATAAGGCCAAAAACCTTATTTTTAGTGACTTGCGTGCTTTCCTATCCAGTTTCTGCGCATGCACAGTTCCTACCATTGGTACTTGTGCAAAACTACACTTTGTATTACACTATGGGCTACACACATGACTCAACAAAAAATAAAAATAAAAATTTAATTCTAAAAGCCTTGTTTGGAAAATATATCCCAACTAAAAGATTTGAGTTCATGCCTATTCAAGCCTAGCCCCTCCCATCATGGAGCTAACTCCCATTCTTCAAGGAACCCTAATCCCACCTTAAGTGGATCTCATCCTTTTGATGTGGATCTATAACCTCCTCCTCTTGGCCTATAAATTAACTACATGCTAGAGGGTTGGAGGAGGTTGCTGAAGATAGACTTATGCTGGTCAAATTAGGGTTGAGAGCTTATCATCCAAGGAAAGGATTGTAGACTTATGGGAGGAGCTTCACAACATCAAGGAAAAGGTTGTAAGACTCTTCTATATCTATGAATTAATATAATTGATCTCTTTTTATCACTACATTGTTTTATGGATCTGATGAATGATTTGTGTTAAATTGTTAGTTTATCCATTGAAATGATGCTAGTTACTAATCTGTTTGAATTGTTGAATTATCTATGTTGCATATGCCTTTTATCCTTTGTTTTCTATGTGTACGAGATTGTTTCAAGCATCGAAGAAATTCATTGAGGCATAGCGAGGATATTCATCAAGAATTTCTCAATAAGGTATGGATCTCATTTCCTATCCTTTTATCTTTATGATTCAAGCAAGATAGATCCAGGGAAAGAATAGCTTGATTGTCTGCTTGTTACTAGGTTTTGTTGGAAATCTAGAGAGATTTCTTTTGTCCACAAGAGGGATTAGTCCAAATATAACAGTACATAAAAAATATCCAAATCATCAACAATTTAGTAGTGGGGGCCAACTCGGTAACTAAATCAAATCATGATATCATTTATGACTATTAACAGTTATTGTTGGTAGTTTCAAATCTAATTGTCATAATTGTCATGAGTTTTTTTATTACTGCATATATGCACTTAGTTGTTTCGAAAACTTGTACAACTGTCATATTTTGCAAACATTTCAACCCAAAATCGTGATTCCAAAAATTCGTTGAAAATATTTGGGCAATTTAAGCTGAAAAATGTGTCGAAAAACCTTTCAGAACATAGTATAGATAGAAAATAGCCGCTATATTGTATCACAAATTCCTATTTGTATGACACATATTTGAATTATATTAAATAAAGAGAAGGATATATAGTATGTGGAGAAGATGGTTTTGCAATATTGGTACTTACTTCCATTACTTTTCGTAAATGTTAGCTTTGATATTTTCAATTGATATTTATTAAGATTTTCGTATGTGGTAGTTTTTACACAAAGAATAGAAAAAGCTATTAATTGTGACTGCAACAACAAATTACAAATTTATTCGACTGATCCAAATTTATGCAGGAACACAAAAATATACACATGTAACCATAAATACAAATATGCAGCGGAAATAACACTTCATTTCATTAATATCAAAGAACTGAAATTTGCTTACAGATAAAATAGAAATAAACTAGATAGGGCGCTGGTAGCTTATCTTTGAGAAGAGATGTGGTGGCTACAAGCCTCTATACTGAGTTACAATGAGGCTCGAGGGGCTATTCATTATTTATAAACAATGGAAAACCCTAAACATCCAAAATCCTAACCCTAGGAGATGAAGCACCAAAACTATGGGCCCTGTTTGGGTAAATTGGTGTTTCAACTTCTCAGGGACGTAACTTTGGCATAAAACCTCTGTTTGACGTGCACCATACCTCGTTAGAAATATGTATCCGAGGACTAAAAATTTTGATGCAAAAAATGCAATTGACGTTGCTCTTGGTTTTCCCAAAAAACGTTGTTTAGGGCCTCAAAACGGCTCCATAGTTCAGGACCCGAAAAACTGCCAAAAATAGTAAGTTGTGCCGAAACTGAAAAACTGAAAGAGAAAATGGTGGGGCCCCAAGTGGAATAGGTGGGTGGCCACCAATATCCACCTGGATCATTCCTCCCCCCTTAGGAAGCAATGGTCCCCATTGCATTGAGTTCCTCCATGAGATGAGGAAACATCTGCTGAACTTGGTCCCTGGTGAACCACTTGCCTTGGTGTAGGAGTTGGCCAGCTTTAACAACCCGATACAGTTGGATCTTCTATTGGTGAGTGTTCTTGATTTACATGTCCATGATACAATCTGTGGTGGCATGTTCCATGCAGTCTGGGTTTAACTCTATTGTTGTGAGTTGTTATGCAATGTCATAGGTGTCCAGTAGAGGTGGGAAGTAGGGATGAAGGCGATCCACATTGAATACTAGGTGCAGACCAAGGAATGGTGGAATGCTGAGCTCGAAGGCATTGTTCCATACAGCCTTGGTGATGGTGTACGGCCCATATTGGAGTAGGCGAAGCTTGTGGTGGGGTCCAATGAGGCGCCCCTTCTCCAAATGATGCCACACTTTGTCGCCCACCTGGAAGTTGTGTGGTGCCCGGTGTTGGTCATGTTGTTGCTTTTACTTAGCATTGGCTCTGTCCAATATGTCATGAACTTGTTGGCGGATGTGTTGAATGTGCTCGATGAAGTTGTTCGCTTTGTCAGCTTCAGACTGGACATGAGCCGAATCGGCCTGAGTAGCCGCAAATATAATGGCTACGTCAATGGGACATAGTGGATGGAATCCCAAGCCCACGTGAAAGGGGTTGCGGCCGGTTTAGCTATGGAGAGCCCGATTATAACTGTTTTGTACATAGGGGAGGCTCTCATCCCATGTGTGTGGATGATTTGAATTGTACATGCGCAAAATGTGTACAATCATCATGTTGATGACCTCTGTCTGGCCATCAGTTTGGGGATGGAAAGCTATGGACTTGGTGAGCTTGGTGTCCAACATTGACCAGAGGCTAGACCAATATGTGTTGAGGAACCTACTATCGCGATATTATATGATATATTGTGGGATCCCAAAGTGCACCCACACTCGTTCAAAGAAGAGTTTAGCAGCGGCTTCTGTTGTGATATTCTTCTTGCAGGTTTCCATAATGGCCATCTTCGAGAATTTGTCGATGACCACGAAAACACAGTCGTTTCCATGCTTAGTAGAAGGAAGGCCTAACATGTAATCCATGGAGATGGATTCCCAAGGTCGACTAGGGGTAGGTAGCAGAGTATAGAGGCCTTGCTTCTTGATGGTCTGTTTGGCAATGGCACAAGAAGTGCAGGATTTGATGTACTTCCCGACATCCTGTCGAAGGTTTGGCCAATAGAAATACTTCTGCAGTACTGCCACTATTTTCTCGACCCCGAAATTCATAGCAACTCGCCTATAGTTTGCTTCCCATATCATCTTTGCACGCTCGCTTGAAGGAACACAAAGTTGTCCCAGGTGACATAACAGTGCATCTTGGAGGTGAAAATTTGGAACTTGCATACCCCCCAAGAGTGCCTTGTATGTGTGGCCGAATTCTGGATCACTCTTGTAGAGAAGTGGCCAATCAAAAGTCTCATGCCCACAAGAGTTGAGAACGGTGGTTAGTGCCATGATCGATGGTCGGCTAAGGCAGTCTGCAAAATTATTGTTGTTACCCTTCTTTTACTTGATTTTCAAATAAAACTATTGTAGATATGTGGACCAATTTTGATGGCGATCATTCTGCAACTTCCCTTGAGTCTGTATGAACTGCAGGGGTTGGTGGTCTGTGTGGATGATTGTTTCCTTCCCCAAAATTTAATGCTTCCATTTTCGATAAGCCTGCACAATGGAATACATTTATTTGTCATAAGTGGGATACTTGCAAACTGTGTCGGACAATGTCTCACTATGATATGCCACTGGATGCCCCTGTTGAGTAAGAACTGCCCCAATAGCATAGTCAGAGGCATCTGTCTCGATCTCAAATGGTTGTTGCAAGTCTGGTAATGTGAGCACTGGGGCAGAACAGAGGTGATGTTTCAATTCTATGAATTCCTTTTGTTGATATTCCGACCAAAAGAATTTTTCTCTCGCTCCTCACTTGGTGACTTGACTCAAGGGCCAAGTGATATGAAAGAATCCCAACATGAACCTGTGGTAGAAATTAGCAAGACCAAGAAAGCTGCGAAGCTCTGTTAGATTGGTTGGGGCTGGCCAATCTCGAATGACTTGGATCTTGGTTGGATCCACATGCACCCCCCTTTCATCAATAATGTATCCCATATATTGAACCTAGGTCATGCCAAAAGTGCACTTCTCCAAATTGGCACACAACTTGTGTTGTCGTAGTGTTTGGAGGACTTGTCGGATGTGGTGGAGGTGCTCTTCCCAAGTCTGGCTAAAGATCAAAATGTCATCCAAGTACACCTCTACAAATGAGTTGGTGAATGGCCTCAAGATGTCATCCATCAACCTCATGAATGTTGTGGGAGCATTCGTCAACACGAAAGGCATTACCAACCATTCGAAAAGGCCCTCCTTGGCTTTGAAGGCAGTCTTCCACACATCGGAGGGTTCGATGGGTACCTAGTTATACACAGACTTCAAGTCGATGTTGCTGAAATATTTCGCCCCTTTGAGTTGGTCTAGAAGGTCATCAATCCGTGGGATCAAGTACCTATTCCGGACAGTGATCTTGTTCAGCACCCAATAGTCAATACAGAGTCTCCAAGTCCCATCCTTCTTCTGTACTAACACGATCAGGCTTCCACAGGGCGATGAACTTGGCCAAATGTGACCTTTCTGTAGCAGCTCCTGAATCTGCCTCTTGATTTCATGGTTCTCCATAACATAGTGTCAATAAATCTGTCTGTTGGGTAGTGGTGCACCTGGGGTCAGATCAATGGGCTGCTTTACCTGAGAGTGAAGAGGCCACCCTCTAGGTGAGGTGAAAATGTCCCTGTACTACTCCACAACCTTGTCCATTTTTTGCTTTCGTGCAGAGAAGCCATGTCTGGAAGTCGTGACCACAGTCTTCTTCTTGCCCTGGGGGCGGATCATCAGGAAAATAAATTTCCTCATTTGGGAAATGAGCTTACTACATTGTGTTGCAGTAACCAAAGAGATAGTGGTAGGCGGTGGTACCACTGGTATCATGTACATCTTATTTTCCAAGGTAACAATAACAGCACTACGTCGTGACTCGTACATATCATTTCGCTTCCACAAGTATGGTTGGCCTAATAATACATCAGAAACATCAAGAGGAGCAATGTCACATAATATCTCATCTGTGAAGGGCTTGATGCTATAGGGAAGGCGGCACTGTTGGCTGACACAGAGATCCCGTCCTTAGTGAAGCCACCCGATGGTGTATGGTTGTGGGTGCGCTGTATTCGGCAAGCCCAACCGCTTCACGGCATATGCTAAAATGAGGTTCTTTTGGTTCCCATTATCAACAATGAACTATAGAGGGGAACCCTTTACCCACATCTAGGAGTGGAAGAGACGTTCCGCCTCCTCTGGATCTTATGGTTCCTCCTTCTGGATCTTCACAATGGCAACAGTGGCGTCGGGATCCGCATCAATAATAATTTTCCCTTTGTCATTCCTCTTGTCAGGTTCTGATTCAGAGTTGGAGCATGCATCTGATTCAGAAGCCCTCATCTCGACCACGAGCGACTGCTTGGCCCGACACTCACTTGTGTTGTGAGTGGAGCTCGTATGGAACTCACACCACTTTCCCATGTCCTTCTTTGGCTTCACGGTGTTGTTCTTTGCTTGTGGATTTGGCAGGTTGTCTTGGGCTACCATGCCTTGGATTTTTCCTTTGTTATGTGGTTTGGGGGCACCTTTCCTTTTCTTTTGATTCGCAGATCTAAAGCCTCGCTTCTTTGCTTGAATTTCTGCTCAATCTTGGTAGCATATCGATATGTCGTACCAAGCGAGGAGATGTCGAGGAACTCCATTTCCTCCTGAATGTATCTTTGTAGAAAACTGCGACACTTTAGCACCAAATTTTTCTCCGAATCTTAGATACCCAAATTTGTGCGCAGGGTATGGAACAAATTCTTCAGCTCATGCACATCTTGATCCCTTTGTTGCCGCAGTGTGGTCCATTGTATGTATTTGTCCTCGTATGGGATATTATTGTTCCTTGATGGCATCTCAAAAAGAATTCCAAGTGGGTACAGCTGAGAATAGAGAGGGTTTTGTATCATCCTTTTTCTCACAGTAGGTTTCCCACTAGTCCTTGACATGGGGGGTAGCTTTGAGGAGTGCAAAAATAATCTTCTCCCAGTCAGAAAAGTCATGAACCGAGAAATATCCTTCTAATAGATTCAACCTTATATATATGACATCTACATCTATTTGACCCTCAAATAAGGAATTTCAAAGTTTACTTGTACCTTAAATGGAGTCGTGCCTACAGAGTGGCTGTTGGATGCAGATGCGCCACCAGTGGGCAGTCGTTGAAGGATCTGGGCAAAGTTATCCATCATCGCGTTCCTTTTTTTTTCGAGGGCCTCCTCGAGAAATATTTTTATAGGATATCCTGATCCCTCATCTTTCTTTTCGTCCCCCATGGACGGTCGTCGGGGTTTGCGAGGTTGATCTTGCAAAGGTTGAACCAGATCAAGCCCTAGCTCTTTATACCCCGACCTCGTTGGGGACATGCAAAGAAGGATCGAGAAAAAGAAGACCACTCTGATACCAATGATCCATATTTATGCAAGAACGCAACAGAATACACATGTAACCATAAATAAAAATATGCATTGGAAATAACACTTCATTTCATTAACATCAAAGAACTGAAATTTTCTTACAAACGGAATAGAAATAAACTAGCTAGGCTACTGGTAGATTATCTTTGAGAAGAGATGTGGGGGCTACAGGCCTCTGTACTGAGTTACAATGAGGCTCGAGGGACTATTTATTATTTAGAAACAATGGAAAACCCTAAACATCCAAAACCCTAACCCTAGGATATGAAGCGCCAAAACTATGGGCCCCGTTTGGGTAAATTGGTGTTTCAACTTCTCGGGGATGTAACTTTGGCATACGATCTCCATTTGACATGCACCATACCTCGTTAGAAATATATATTCGAGGACTACAAATTTTGATGCAAGAAAAATAAATGATGTCGCTCTCGATTTTTCCAAAAAACATCATTTAGGGCCTCAAAACAGCTTTGAAAGTTCATGACCTGAAAAACTGCCAAAAATAGTAAGTTGTGCCGAAACTGAAAAACTGAAAGAGAAAATTGTGGGACCCCAAGTGGAATAGGTGGGTGACCACCAATATCCACCTATATCATCAACATTGGAGACTAATATAAGTAGCAGATAAATGAACCAAGATATTTTCACTTATATAACAACCAAGTGATATTTGAATCTGCTAATGGAAAAAATATAAACATAGAAATTTGTACTAGCGAATTATTTTTTGGTCTCACTTTTTATAAAATTTAGTAGTATTCAACTGTTTATTTTCCCAATTACTCAAGTTCTTTCATAATTCTCTCTACAATGTATTTCTTTTTTTGAAGAATTGTTTAGGGATTTGTATGTTCTCATTACATACTTTCTGAACATAGGAACTCTAGAAAATATTTCAACATATGCAGTAGTCATTGTCTCTTATCAATTCACTATTTCTTTCTCTTTTTCCTCTCATATTTTCATTTTCTTTTCCCTAATAACCTAAATTGCATGCAGAAAAAGAAACAATGCAATTTTTGGATGTCATAATCTACAAGAAAATAGTGTCTCTAAATCTTTGTCTAATTCCAAATATGTTTACACAACACATATTTTGTTACATTTCTATAAAATCAAGTATCAAGTATCAACAATGGACGCTCAAATAATACTTGAGGAAAAACAAAAACATAAATCCCTAAATCCTGCAAAACAATCTTCACCTTCCATACATGTTACTGGTGTAGCATCATCCATGACTCTAGGAAAGAAAAATATTTTTGGTTCTGGAAAACTAGTTATTAGTGACTTAGCAAGTTTTCAATATGAGCAAGATAATTTTCGTAAATGGTTTCCATACCAAACACATATAGTGCAAACATCCAAGTCCAAAAGTGTCATAAATAGAGAAATCATTCAACATGTTGTAGATGTACAAAGTGATAGAAGTAAATAACCTTACTGGGTTGCTTCTCATTTAGTAGAGAATCGGGAAATAATGGATCAAATTACAGAAGAGGACATTATTTTCGATGAACGTCCTATCACATTAAAAAATGTAAAATATGACAAGACCAACAAAAAAATAGAGTTGAAAAGGTAAAGGTTGAAAATAAAAATAGTATTGAACAAGAACGCGTGGATATTGATCTATATGACATTGATACGGTGGGACTCATGGTATTGCAACAATATACCAATGATGCAATTACTCAAAGTGTTACCAATGTGCCTACAGAAAATAAAACGTTGAAAAAGAAATTAAAAGAACTACAAGACATTGCAAATCTAGTTACTATGTTAATGAATTCACTAACAGTATGATCACCTTCATTGTCAAGTTCTACTATTGCAACACAACCAACATTTAATAAGGTTGTGAATATGGTTAATGCAGTGAAGACATATATCCTCGAGAACATATGCCAAAGATTAGATATTATTGATGATTCTTGGAAAGCATTTTTCGATTTAACGCATTTGCAAGAGAAAATGACGATATTTATGGACTTGGTTAATAGTAATTTTACGGAAGAAAGAAAATTAGTTGACAATTATTTGGATACTTTTAAGCGCAGGCCAGAACTATTTGATTTCGAAAAGAAAACCCAAAAACTACCAAATGTTGAACAAGTGAAGAAATTGGAAGCTGGATGGGCGTAAAAGGACACTACACTTAAGAATATAAATTCTTCTTGTAGTGAACCATCCGAAAGGATACATAATTCTTATTTCAAGGAAATGGATGTTATAAAAAGCTTAGACGGTTCACATATGCTACAAGATTCTGAGTTAATTTCAAACAACATGTTACGAATTCAATTACAGGAGAAAAAATATAAAATGGCAACAAAGTTTGATAAAATCATTGATTTTACAGTAGATCATATTGACACATGGCTAATTACTTTTTCCAAGGTCAATAAGCATGATTTTGACTCAGTTGCTGATGTGCAAGAAGAAACTAGGGAAATTGAAAAAGAGATTTTCACCAAAAGGTGAAAATGGAAGTTAAAGTTTCCCCCACCAATGACTGCATTAAAAAATCACTCAACGTGTTTCTTCAATGAGTCATGGACTCGTAATACATTTTACATATTGTTTTTTTTTGTGGTTGTAGATGTCGTTCAAGGAAGCGAAACACCAATTTCCGCTAAACAAATCCATTTAATTTACATTTTTCTATGGACAATTGTGATTCTATTTAGCAATTTTGTCTTTTAAGACTATGTTTTGAATATGATCTCATATAAGCCCGAGTTATGGCCACGGTCATTGACATTTCATTCTCACATATTGTTTTCTATAAATTTCCAAAAATATGCTTTCAAATTTTCTAATACATTTAGTGCTTTGTTGTTGCTTTAAGAGAAATTGAACAGTTGGCAATGGTTTGGCACCCTAAACATATATCTCTTAATAATAGAATACTGACACAATGTCTTCAAACCTGAAGAAATTTCATTCCATGGAGTAATTAATTATTTATGTTTATGTCACGCCCTTTTTCCTATAGCGAAATATCTTTGTATTAAAGTTTTGATGTTGTTGAGCTTTTTTTGTTAATTCTATGTTATTTAATTCCTTGTACACAGTTCTCATTATGCATAAGTTACAACGAAACATTTTGTTGTGCAGAACAAGTTTCTTCCACATAGTGTTTTTTATAAATTTTGTAAAAAATGCTTTCAGCTTTGTATTGTATTCAATACTATATTATTTCTTTAAATCAAATTGAACAATTGAAAATAGTTTTCTATCTTACACATATATCTCTTAATAATAGAGTATTGGTGGCGTGTATTTAGACCTGCATAGATTTCATTATGTTGAATAATTAATTACTTATGTTTCTGACTCATCCTTTCTTCCTATCACGAAATAACTCTTCGTATTGAGTTTCATTTTCTAATTCTGTGTCATTTAGTTCCTTGTATAGAGCTCTCATTATGAAAAGGTTACAACCAAAGGTTTCGTTCTGCACAACAAGTTTGTTCCGCACAGTGAAATCTCTACACAAGGAATATCATACTTAAAAACCTACAAATGCAAAAAATCATAGATATAAATTAAATTAAACTAGTTTTGATCTTGTTGAGAAAAATGGTTTTTAATGCCTGTCTTGAATCTAAACACACTGTGAACTAGTCTCTATTTACAAATTGAACTATAGGAACTATTTTTCATTCAAAACTACTTGAATATATCGATTTTATGATAACATTTTTTATTTGTATTTGAACACATGATTTGAAACATTGTTTTATATCTCATATTGCATTATTAATTAAAATAAAAATTAACGTTTTTACTAAATGCAATCCATCTGAGTTAAGATTTGATTAAATCATTTGAGTGTTGATTGCGAAACTGTTCAATGATACGAAAATTGAACTTTACAATAGAAGATATGGCACACAATGAAAATTTTACTAATAAATAAAATTAAATGGAAAAATAATACAGAAATATGCATTATTTATATCTAAAACATTACCAATAATATTAGCAAGTGTTATTTTCTCGGTAAGTTATGCACCGAACTTACATGTGATGTTATATGCAGACATCTATGATTGTATCAGTGACATTGTTGTATGTATTATTTTGGAAGCCAAAAGTGGGCTCTATATGGTTATTTTTCGAAAGCCAGTTTAGTAGTGTTAACTACCAGCAAATGTAACATGTAACTTATTTATTAATTAAAATTTACGACTTTTTCCTTTGTGAAAAAAAAATATTAGCAAGTGTGGAATTTCGTACAAAAAAACTTTATACGCATAGTGAACTCCCTTTGCATTAACAAATATTTTGCTCAATGAAATGTAGTTTTGTAGACAACTTTGTGTGAATTTCACACAACTTTTACTCAATTGACTACTAACATGTATTATCTATAATTAAAGTATTAGCAATAAAAGTTTTTAGTACAAAGTTTTTGCGGTCAAAGTTATATGAAGGTGTCTTTATTCTTCTAATATTACCGAGTGACCTACGTTTTACTCAATTGACTACTAATATGAATTATTTATAACTAAAATATAACAAATAATATTAACAGATAGTGAAAAGTGCGGAAATCTGCACAAAGAGAACTTCCCCACAAAAGCCTAAAAAACAGATATTTTAATTATTCGAAAATACGAATTATTTACAGTTAAAATATTATAAATAAGTTTGTATATTTGTCCACATTATTGAAAAATGAAACAAGAAATTCACAATTTTATTTTTCCTTGATTAATTGAGGAAATTTGAATTTCCACATCATTAGACAACTTGGATGCAGTTAACTTGTGTGACATGGCTTGTGTCACCTAGTTTACTCAGTAAAATTGAGTTAGAGAAGTTAGAGTTCAGTTAAGCATGTGTGATTGCTAATTTGTAGCAATCAAAGTCAGTTATCTTAGGTTGTTTTCAGTTACTTAGGTTGTTTTAATTTAAACTAGTTCTAACTGTTGGAGGAACTAGTGGAAGGTCAGTTAAGCAGTGAGACTTCATTCAAACTTAGAGATCAATCAACCCAAAATAGCCAATGCATGAAGATAATTCGAGTTCCCCAGTTGTGGTGGAGATTCCAAGGCATTGTAACATAAATTATAGACTAATATTTAGTGTATAGGTGTTGCATGCAGTCAAATGATCAACCCAGGGAATCACACAATCCATTTTGGAGAAATTCCTAAATGGCCTAATTTCTAAAGGAATTGCTCAAGGAAATAGGGGCTCAAGCAGAGGCAGAAATTGACTAAGTCTGGGTCAAATCTTCTTGGTGAACAGAGAGATAGGTTATTCACATGAAGGTTGTGCTGAGTTGATCAAAAAAAAATTAATACGTCTCTTTTCATCAGATTAATGTAAGCAGGATTGGGGTTTTTAGCATATAGATTTCACTAGAAAATTATTGTGTGCATGTGTGTTATTTCTTATGGCATGTCTGAGATTATTCTTCTATATTGTGCATTTATTTCTGCGGAGTAGTATAGTATTTTTATGTCTTGTGATTTTGATTAAAACTTCATAAGCAGTTGCAAATCTACATCATAATTTCTACATGGTATTAGAGTAGGATTCACATTAGAGCAGAAATTTCGAAGTTGTTTCTCAGGAGGTTCAAATTTGAAGTTCAATGCAACAATATCTCTTCAAATATGAGAAGTTTGTGCTCAATTGAGAAAATCAATTGTAATACATCTCTATTCATTAGATTAATATAAGAAGGAATTGGGGTTTTTAGCATATATCTTTTCCCAGAAAAAAGATTGTGTGCATGTGTGTTATTTATTATTTCATGTTTAAGATTATTGTTCTATATTGTGCATTGATTTATGCAGATCAGTAGAGTAGTTTTGTGTCTTGTGAATTTGATTAAAACTTCATAAGTAGTTTCAAATCTACATCATAATTTCTACATGGTACCGAAGTAGGATTCACATTAGAGCAGAAATTTCAAAATTGTTTCTCAGGAGGTTCAAATTTGAAGTTCAGTGCAGCAGGATCTCTTCAAAGCTGAGAATATGGTCTTCAATGGACTGAGGCTATGGTATTCCTTGGAAGGCACCTATAATTTTTTTGCATGGAATAATTGCATGGAGACAATATTGGATGACAATGGATTGCTAGAATACATCAAGATGGATGTTGTAAAACCACCAGAATCTGATGTCTGAAACCTTGCTCAGTGGAAGAAAGGTATATCCAAGGCAAGGAGAATAATCTTGTTGGGTGTATGAGATCACATTGTCTCAAATATCCGTGGAAAAGAAAATTTGTCTACAATGTGGAAAGCATTGATAGAATTTTTCAAGAATAATAGTGACCACAAGAAGCTGGTACTCAAGGATAAACTTCAAATTATCAAGATGCAGAATAATGACACTATTCTGTAGTATATGAGCAAGTTCAAACAATTTCGTGATGAACTTGGCAATATGGGTGTAAATTTTCCTGAAGAATACTTGTAAGCCTATCCCTTATGGGCCTTCCCAAGAGTTATCATAGTTATCAAGATTTTTTTAACGAGAAGGAGAAACTACCGAATTGGGAGTGCTTATGGTCAAATTTGGTACGGGAGGAAATAAGGCGAAATACCAGCGACGGGACTTCATCCAAGGGAGAGGATGAATACAATTTTTCATTGGATGGAAAGGAAAGAAGTTAAAAGGGAAGAAATATCAATCCAAACCAGAGCTCAGCCAAGGGGGTAAGAAGAAATATTTGTCAAAAAATTAATCCTTCCATTGTCATGAATTTGGGCACTATGCCACGAAGTATCCACACAAAAAAGAAAGAAAGAAGACCTCAAGAGGAGCAGCAGGTGAAGCCTTGGCTTCACAGTTCGAGCTTGAATTTACCCTTATTTCATGCATGGACATCACAATGATGGGGATCATGTGGTACTTTGACTCAAGCGCATCGTTCCACATCATAGGGTGTAGAGACTTTTTAGTGACCTGGAAGAAAAACATTTTCATATTCACATCGATATGGGGGACAATAAAAGGTATAAATCAATCAGGGTTGGTACAGACACCTTTCATAGGGATTCATGCTCCCCCCTCAGGCTCAAGGATGTAATGTTTGTTCCGAGCCTAAAGAAGAATATCATCTCTGTTATAGTTTTGGAAGACCGTGATTATGATGTGATCTTCAGAAAAGTAAAGGAAATCCTGAGACACATACCATGGGACAGGTGAAGCAGATCAGGGTTCATGTGAAGAACATGTATAAGCTATATGTGTAAGACTCTATTTCATTGAGCACTAAGGTGGAGAAGGTGCAGAGCCGCGATGTCGGTGAAATTTGGAACAGAACTTGGCCATTTGCATCATGGAACCCTGAAGATCATGCAACAAATAACCACATTCCCCCCCAAAGGATATCTTGAGAAACTAGATGTATGCAAAGGATGTACCTTGGGAAGTACACAAAATCCACATTCCATGATCGGGACAACAAAGAACATGCAATCCTTTAAAGGATCCACTCTGATGTCTGTGGACCTTTCTCGACAATCTCCACTTCCAGACACAAATATTTTTTCATTTTTATTAATGAATTCTCATGGAAGTGTTATAGCTTCTTCATGTGGAGAAAGATGATACATTATCCAATTTTGTAGATTTCAAGGCACTAGTTGAGAAAGAAACCAACAAGAAGGTGAACGCTCTCAAGAGAAATAATGGAGTTGAGTACATGTTGAATGAATTCAAAATTTTTGGTGACAAAAGGCATTTGAAAAAATTTGACAACACCCCACAACCCACAGCAGAATGGGGTGGCTGAGAGAAATAATCGTAGCAGTGTGGGAGAAACGAGGGTGATGTTGCACGAACAAGGCCTACCACTGCATTTGTGGACAGAGGCATGGAACGCAACAATCTATTTGTAGAACCAGGTTCCTCATCAGATTCTCGGAATGACTACATCGAAAGAGGATTTATTGGGGAGAAAGCCATATTTGTCACCCTTTAGGATTTTTGGAGCCTATGTTTACTACCATGTCTCTAAAGAATCAAGGAAGAAGCTTGAGCTGATAGTATAATTTTGGGTATTTTTGGGCTATAAAAAAACTTCTCACAACTACCATGTGTACTTGTCATCCCTCAAAATGACAGTTGTGTAAAGGGATGTAAACTTTTATCAGGAGAAAGTGATGTGGTGCTCCCTTGATAGGGAGCTTAAGATTCCACTAGAAGAGGATATTTTAGCTCCAAAAGAGAATCCTCAGGAAGTTGTGGAGTAGAAACAAATTGAGGAGTAGAGAGTGGAGACAACCACTCAAGAAGAACCTTCCAGAGAAGGACGTCAGATCAGTACACTAGCTAAATGGCGCTAATGACTGAACTTGTAGAGATTGAACCATCCTCTTTCAAGGAAGTAGTAGAGAAACATGTTTGGACTGATGCAATGGTGGAGGAATATGAATCCATTGTAAAGAAAATTTTTTGGGAAGTGGTCCTTGTTTAGTCAATTTAGTGTTCCTAAATTGCTTCCATTAATTATCAACTAGGGCTAGTAAACTGATGAAGTGTGGTGCACTATATGTGCCTAAGTGACCCTTCCCTTACTTCGTTGTTTGTGTTTTTCTTGTTGTTTTGGGTTTTTTGTATTTTTAGTCCTAGGCTATTTAGAAAAGTGAGAATAAATCTAATTAAAAAGGAAGAAAAGGAAGTATTATGAAACTAAGTTAATTTTCTATGAAAGAAACCAAAGTTTATGGACAAGTTCTAAGACCTATTTTTGGGCAAAAGGACAAAGCAAGTACTTCAATTAGTGAGTAACCCTAATCCGTGGATCTATGACTCAATTGAGATTTGAAAAATGAAAGCAGGGAAATGTGTCAATTATTGTACTTCAGGTTTTTTCAACATTCAATGATTAGGTCAAAGCCCTATGAGATGAAATCAACTGTTTTCACTTTAGTTGTTAAAATCTAAAATAGAAAACAGAGAATTCAATTGAAATTTATCTAAGATGCTTTAATTACTCCATCTACCCAATATGTGGAGAGTGACCCCCTTGAGGTAATGTATCTACGCAATCATTGCATCTGTCTAAACTAAAGAATTTTAGTAACTCAAACACTGCATTGAATCTAATCATTTAATCATCCTTGTAAAGTATATTCAAATTAGTCTCTGTCAGGTTGACCTTTAAGAAGATTGGTTTGTTGCAATGAAATGAGGATCTCCTATCTACAACCAATTAAGTGAATAATTAACTTATCAAGTCTCATCCAATTCTGAAGCTTGTGGCCCCTTGGTATGGATTTCGGATAAATCAATTGCACCCTTAATTCTTAGCAAGCAAATAACAAGAAATGAAATCTATTCAATCACTGCTCTTGTAATAAATTCAACCATTCAATATAAGATTTGGTAAATAGGAAAAATGGACTTCATAAATGCTTAGTTAGACACAACAATTGACAACTATTTTTGAAAGATGAACGCATGGAACTAGGCAACCATGTCTCTCAACACTTCAAATTTTATTCCAATCCTAAAGACAGAGTTACCTATCTCCTTGAAAATGTTTCGGAAGGAAAATCTACACATTTTCATATAAACTTACTGAAAACTGGAAATTAAGCATGAAAAAAAAATACTAAACAAAATTGAAGCAAATCTAACTATAAAACATTAAAAACATCCTTTAGCAGCAGGGGCCCTCTGCTACCAAGTTGTTTGACTCCTTATCTTTTCAAAAGTGAAATCAAACCAGCATTTGATAACTGGACTTCTTTATTAAAACAGAGTCAAGAAAAACAGAGTATTTACTGCAAATCTAAACTGCACTGTACTTTTTCTGAACTATCTCTAGGTTTTGTGGAACCACTATTTAAAGAGAGATTACATAACTGATTTTGAGATAAGTTAGCTACAAGTGTCTAGGTTGAATTACAATCAAAATAGGACTATTGGAATCTTGCTGATTCAAGTCTAGAATTTGCAATAGGACTGTTGGACTCAAATCAAGAGTCCCACTGCATTTGGATAACATAGTTTGACTCCAGCTTTGACCATGAGCTTAGGCTCACTTTTTTGTCGATATGGACCGAGTGAGTAGGATAGAATCCATGTAGGCATCATTATAGAAACACGCATGTGGCCCAATCCTCCAACTGACACCTGGAACCTATTCAACCACAAGAGTAGCTATGGAATGCACATTCATCTGCAGAACAGGCTGCATTATGTAGCTAATTTGTAAAAACTTATCAAAATAGAAAAATCATGAAAATACAATATGACAATCATTTAAATGTATCCTTGAGACAAAACATAACATTTTTCATTGATTTGGGTCTATGATCTTATGGGAAAGTGATGGAAAGATGTGAGAAAATTTGTCAAAGAGAGGGTAAATCTGAGGTTCAACATACCCCCACTGCAAAATCATTGCATGTCCTCATGCAATTTGCCAAAAATGTGAGTTCTTCTCCCCTACTGCATTTGCATTTGCTAGCAAATCTAAATTTCTTCTTTTGTTATTCTTTGAAGTGACTGTCATTCTCACCTTTTCATAAGAAGTTTGAACTTAAGGTTAATGATTGCTCTGTTCAATGAATTGTTCTTCTTCTTCAATTTCCTATTTTTCTTATGCCATGGCCCTAGATACAGAGTGGTATTAACATGCATTGCCTTGTCCAATTTGTTTTGTTCCTTCAAAATCTCATTCTCTTGCTTGATGTGCCTGTTTAATATCTCTAATTCATAAATATCCTGCTTAAGAGCATCAATTAGAGGTTCTTGTGGATTGACAGGTTGCTCTAGGTTCATTGAGGCACTTCTTCTCTACAATGATTCTATATAATCATATATATGTTGTTGAACTGGATCTATGCCAGGAGATCTTCTACTAGGGCCTTCTTCAAAATTATGAATTGGAGAATTTTGAGGACTCTATGGAGGAGATATGTTGACAGGAGATGGTATTGGGAATGCGGAGGATATGGTTGATATGTGGTATGATATATATTGCAATCAAATCAAATGGCGAGTTGTCAAGGAACATATGAATGTTCATATTATACATGTTTCATGTTTTTAACCTTGCTATTAAAAATAAATTTTTACACTTTACCTCAGAAGTTAACCTTTTTGTTTGTTGTTTGCTTGATGTTGATCCTTAGGTACTCTTTTGTAGCATGGTGTTCTTCAAAACGTAATCCTTTAGTCCCTTGAAATCATCATGTCAGAACTGTTGAATAAGATGTGGTTGTAGAATGCAAACTGTAAAAAGAAATGAAGTATCACTATGGAATATGGATGTGAAATTAAATGGAGTGAAAGTGGAATATGACTTGTGAAATGGAATGAAAGTGGAGTGAGATGGAGTGGAATTGTAAAATGAAATGAATTTTTCAATTTCTCTCAAATGGTACATCATACTTCCTTGAAATTTTCTGAGGTTGTTAGCATTAATATTATGCATCTTCCGACAAAACATCTCAGCCAATGGTTGCACAGATCTCCCGAAAATTGAGAAATGGTTGTAGGTGAAAGTGGCCAATTTCTTGAAGAATGCAAACTGAAATTTTCTGAAACTTTTTGTGTTTATTTACCCTAACTCAATTCATTTACCATAAAAATTTCAGGTCCAACAGATGCATGGTTTGAAATTATGATCAAATCAATTTCTGCTCTGTTTCACCCTTCATGCTGCCCAATGTTGCAACAAAAAAAATACGCCACGAACTCATTTTAAGGCCAAATTGAGTGATTCAAAAGGGAAACTGTGTATTTTTACCTTTTCTACTGCCACATGATTTCAGAGTTTCATTTTGATGAATAAAAGGCGTTGTTGTGCAAAATACTAAAATCTACCCTATTCTGTCAAAAATGATGAAAAATGAAAATCTACCTTAAAAACCCATCTGAAATGCCCTTCAAAATTGTTTTTTTTCAAATTCTGTCCACATCTTACTCAATTTATCATATTCTCAGAAAACCCAAAAGCTCAGAATTTTTTTTTTTTAATCCAATCTCTTGCAATATTTGCGCCAAAACTGCCTCTGGAAAAAGTTGCAAAAACAAAAACAGGCTGCTACAGCAATAGCTACAAAAACTGCCACTCTCCATAGATGTTGTTGAATTGACAAAAAGATGAACATGCTGCTACAAGAAACTAATAAAATTTACTGCTGCAAGTTGTTGTTGATTCCATAAAACCATTAGTCTTCACGAAGCTAAAATTCATGGTACAATTCTTACCATGCGAATGAATGTATCGAAGTCGAGCATGGGAAGAAATCATTGGATTACCGATCAATGATGAAAATAATTAACCAATGCAATACAAATCACTGTTAATGTAAATGAATGTCAAGGTACCTGAGTGCATCTTGACATGGACAAATGAATGTGTCGAAGTTGAGTCGCCTACAAGGTTTGACAATCAAGAGACATTGTTGTATTCCCATTGTTATCAACGAGGAGGCTTGCCATTGATGTATGCAAGCTCCAAGGCACTCCAAATAATCTTTGATCTTGATCCCAGATAAAGTGTTGAGGTCGATGGGACAAGATCTGTTGGAAGGTGGACCTTAAGGAATTCCACATCATCCAACTCGAGCATAGAACGAAAAATGATTTGAAGAACCATAAAAGATTGAAACCATCAGGAAATTGCAGAACTTATTGTGAAATTTGCTCACCAGTTGCCTAGTTTTCAAGCAAATCTCATGTCTAATTGTGCCAGCAAGCTGGTTTTCACAATAGGACTTATTTTTCTCTTTACTTTTTTTTTTTTTTTAATATATGTCCTACTCTACTTGAAAAATAAAATATTATTCAAGTATATGAATACTTCCAATGGAACCATGTCTGTAACAATATGATAGATAAACTCATATGCAGGTTTGAAATATACTCTTTGATATGTACCCGTATATGACAAACCAACTGTCTTGATTTAGATGATGTCAGAAGACACTGAAGAATTGATCATTGGGATCCGATGACTCTCCTAAACCAAGATTCAATGTAATCTTGTATTCCTTGGCTTCCTGCTATCATTTCATGCAAGTCTTTAGAGATGTGATCTTCATTTATAGAATCTGGTGATAGGTAGACATGAAACTTTTCAATCTCTGGTTCCAATAACTTATCTTTATCAACAGACATCCATGATTCTTGAACCTTATCTGAATCTTCTTCTTCTGGTCGTTGTTCTTCAATGATAGCTGGTGAATCATTTTTCACTACCTCAAAATTGTAAGTTAATTGAGGTGTTTTATTGTTGGGGATATGAAATGGTTGTGCATGTAGTGGAGTGGGAATGGATCATTGGGGTGCTTGTGTGGATGATAATGGGAAAGGTTGAATTGAGGTCAAATGAGGATGATATTGATGTTGTGGTGGAGATAAATGGTATGGATTGTTGAGATTTTGTATATATTAATTTGGCTAAAATCTCATGGATAATGCCAACAATAGGATTTGTTCCTAAAATGATTGCATCAAATCCTGATGAGGAGATATTCTATCCTATTTTTTTGTGATAGAATTTATTATTCAATTTCTTCTCTACATCTATAAATTGTAAGCCTGTAGAGGCAAATTATATGAGATGTGTGAGGTGTGAAGAAGAGGAAGTGCAGATGTGCAAATATGTTGTTGTAATCTCTTGTTCAGTAATAAGATTGCTGATACCTCTATTTGGTGGATGTAGCCCAGATTGGTTGGGTGAACCACGTTAAATTGTTGTCTTCATTTAATATGATGTGTGTGATTTTTTTTTCTACTGTGTATACTTCTACAATTGGTATCAGAGCAAGTTGAGCTGCTGCCTGTTGCAGTGATTCATGCTGTCAGCACATTTCGAAGGCGTAATTTCAAGGATTGATTGATGTGTGCATGGTTGACCTACATGTGAAGTTGTCATCCAAGCGTGGAAGATTGTTAAGCAGCGTAAGCTGCATGGAATACTATTAATTTGCATGGTTATGGTGGATGAATCCTGTGGTGCGACCGTGAGACCTGAACTCCCAGATCTGGTGTGTAACACTGTGGAGAAAGAAGTGGACTATGAGGCCGTGAGGCCGGGTCTACTGCGTGCGACTGAGAGGCCATGACACCGGGTCAGCTCACCGCGGGATCGAAGCAATATCCGGATTGTTATGCGTGCAGAGCCATGGATCAGCGTTGTAAATCTCTGTGTAGAAAATATTTATTGAATGGAGGATTTTTTGTTTTTTTGAAACAGTTTCGTTTGTAGGCGAGCAGTTCCAAATCTCATGAATAGTGCAGTTCGGAACCATAATCGGAGATGCACGTTGAAACCACTGCTAAAAATCAAACCACAAAAGTCGGGAAACGGGATCGATAAGACCAGATCTGCGTGGAAGAGACCAGATCTTTCATCTACATTTGTTGTGGATGTGTTAGCACAGACCAGTACTGAAATTGATCTACATGGACCGTGAGATCCAGAGCTGTAAGCCTGATGGTGCCGGTTTTGGTGAGTGATTCACAAAATAAATTCTATGTTTGTATTTTTTTTTGTTGAATAATTTGAGCAGAGAAATGAGCGTGGAAAGGTACTTTTTTGGGAGGCACATCGTTGTAAAACGGTGAGAGAGATTACCTATCGTGACTATGTGAAAACAATTTTCATATGCTGTGTTAGAAGAAGTTAAATGATAGTGTTGTGTTAAAATCTTCGTGTGCTAAGTGAGAAAAAGTCAGATTTAATATGTCAAAAACTCAAAGTTCTCGGTTTGAGATCGAGAAGTTTAATGGGAGGAATAACTTCGAAATCTAGAAAGTCAAGATGCACTATCTACTCGTACAACAAGGTGTGGTGAAGGCACTTTTGGGAAAATCCAAACAACCTTACACCATGACAGATGACGAATGGAGTGACATCAATGACAGAGCACAGGGCGGCATATGATTGTGTTTGGCGGATGATGTTTTATTTAACATCGTGTCAGAGAAAACTGCTTCTGGTCTATGGAAAAAGTTAGAAAAACTGTACATGCCTAAATCCTTAACAAATAGGATTCTTCTGAAAAGACAGTTGTACATCTTGCGCATGAAGGAAGGTACGACAATAAATGATCATTTGAATACCTTTAATACTCTCTTGGTGCAATTAGATAGCATAGAAGTAAAATTTGATTTAGAAGATAAATCTGTAACTTTATTATGCTCTCTACCTGAGTCAAGGGATCATTCCATTACTTCTATAAGTCTTAGTTCATCAGAAACCCTTGAATTTGATGATGTTGTTGGAGCTATGACGTCTGAAGAAACCAAAAAAAGGTCAAATTTAGAAACCTCTACATTAGAAGCAATGATGGTTAGAGGTCGATCTAAAGAAAAACACTTCAGTCAGAAAGACAACTCTTGGTCAAAATCGAAAGGGAAGAAGAGTAAGCTAAAATGATGGTTTTGCGGCAAATCGGGACATTTGAAGAAGGACTGTTGGAAGAGACAACAAACATCCAAAGGAGACTCTTCAACAGAAAATAAAGAGGCAAATACAATAGATACAAGTTCAGGTTCAGCATCTGGTTCAGGTATAAGTGATGAAGTTCTATCAGTTAATTTTTTAAATCATGATCAACATTGGCTGTTAGATTCTGGTGCGTCCAATCACATGTGAATTCATAAAGAATGGTTTAAAACTTATAATTCAATTAATGATGGAGTATTTTACATGGGCAATTATGTCTCATGTAATGTTGTGGGAATTGGAAGCATCCAGATTAAAATGTTTGATGGGACAAATAAAATATTAACTGATGTAAGACATGTGCCTGAACTCAGAAAAAATCTTATTTCTCTAGGAGTATTAGACACAAATGGATATAAAACTTTTATTCAAGGTGGAGTAATGAAAATTTACAAAGGAATCCTATTAGTAATGAAAGCAAAGAATATTGGAAATCTTTTTCAGTTAGAAGGAAGAACAGATTCAGATCATGTTTCAATTGTATCTAAAAACGACAGTAATTCTATTCCACTATGGCATCAACTTTTGGGCCATATGAGCGAAAGAGGATTAAAAATATTATCTGATCGTATGTTACTTCCTAGTTTAAAGTCTTTTAAGTTAGATTTTTGCAAACATTGTATATATGGAAAACAAAGCAAGCAGAAATTTAAAACTAGAAAACATACTAGTAAAGGAATCCTTGATTATATCCATTCTGATGTTTGGGGTCCATCTCCTACAACCTCATATGGAGGATCATCATATTTTGTATCTTTTATAGATGATTTCTCTAGAAAATTATGGGTCTACATGTTAAAAAGAAAATATGATGCATTCATAGTTTTCAAGCAGTTTAGAGCATTAGCAGAAAATATCACTGGAAGAACCATTAAATGTTTAAGAATTGACAATGGTGGTGAGTTTACTTCAAAGGCATTTGATAATTATTGCAAGGAAGTTAGGAACGAAAGACATATAACTACTATATATACTCCTCAGAAAAATGGAGTTGTTGAATGCATGAACATGACTCTTTTAGAAAGCACAAGAAGTATGCTAAGTAACGCCAATTTGCAGAAGAACTTATGGACAGAAGCAGTATCTACGGCTTGTTATTTTATAAATCGATCACCATCAACTGCAATAGGATGAAAAATTCCTCAAGAGGTATGGAAGGGTCATCCTTGTGATTATTCTAAACTTAAAGTTTTTGGTTGTGATGCATATGCTCTAATTCTGAAACATCAGCGCTCTAAATTAGATCCTAAATCAAAAAGATATATCTTTGTTGGATATGGTGATGGGATTAAGGGATACAGGTTGTGGGATCCTACTACTCACAAGATCATCATTAACAGAGATGTTAAATTCAATGAATCTTCACTTGATAATCCAGATGTAGATAATAAATTGAAACAGGAAAATGTACCTAAGTTTCAACATATTCAGTTTGAAACCAGTTCAAATACTGATGATAGTAAAGATGAACAAGTTTCAGATGAAGATCATGAAGAAGTTCCTACAGATAATAACATTTAGCAAATTGTGGAAGAACCAAAAACATCTTTAAGGAGGTCCACAAGAATCATACATCCTCCTAAAAGGTATGATGATTACGTTACTTCAGTTGCTTTAACCGCTAATGATGATGAACCTTTATGCTATCAAGAAGCTGTAGAAGGTTCTAATAGTAATAAGTGGAAAGAGGCTATGAAGGATGAGATGAAGGCATTAGACAAGAATTCCACATGGGATCTGGTAGATCTTCCTAATGACAGAAAAACTGTAGGATGTAAATGGGTTTACAAATTGAAAAGGGGTGTTGATGATAAAGAAGACAGTTACAAAGTGAGGTTGGTCACGAAAGGTTTTTCTCAGAAAGCAGGAATTGACTTTCATGAGATATTTTCACCAGTTGTTAAAATTGTTTCAATTCGGATTGTCTTAGCATTAGTTGCTTTACTTGATTTAGAATTAAAACAACTAGATGTTAAGACTGCTTTCTTACATGGAGATTTAGATGAAGAGATTTATGTGGAACAACCTGAAGGGTTTGTTCAAAATCGCAACAAGAAAATTTTCTACAGGCTCAAGAAATCATTGTATGGTGTTACGCAGTCGCCTCGACAATGGTACAAGAAATTTGATTCTTTCATGATGAGCCAAAATTATATAAGAAGTGAATATGATCATTGTGTTTACTTCAAGAAATTAAGTAATGGTATATTCGTTATCTTAGTGTTGTATGTTGACGATATGCTTTTAGCAAGCAAAATCATAATTGAGATCAACAGGTTAAAGGCTCAAATGGCTAGGACGTTTGATATGAAAGATCTAGGAGCAGCAAGACATATTTTGGGCATGGAGATTTTCAGAGACAGGAGCAATGGTAAGTTGTGGTTATCACAACAGAAGTATATTGAGAAAATACTCTTAAGGTTTGGTATGAACAATGTGAAGCCAGTTTCTGTCCCTTTAGCTTCCCATTTTAAGCTTTCTTCAAGTTTATGTCCTAACACAAATGAAGAAAAGGAATATATGTCTTGAATAACTTATGCTAATGCAGTAGGAACTTTGATGTATGCGATGGTTTGTACACGACCAGATATTTCACATGCAGTTGGGGTTGTTAGTAGGTATATGGAAAATCCAGGGAAAGAACATTGGGTAGCAGTGAAATGGGTGCTTCGGTATCTGAGAGGCACAAGTGATTATTGTATCACTTATGACAGAAGTAGTGAATTTGTTTGCGGATATGTTGATTCCGATTTTTCAGGTGATTTGGATAAGAGAAGGTCAACTTCAGGATATTTCTTTACTCTTGCAGGTGGAGCTATTAGCTAGATGTCAAAGCTACAAAACATTGTTGCTTTATCCACTACAGAAGCAGAACACATAGTTGCTTCACATGCTTGCAAAGAATCGGTTTGGTTGAAAGGTTTGTTTGGTGAGTTTGGTAGGTTGCAGGAAAACATAATGTTATTTTGTGATAGTCAGAGTGCAATTCACTTGGCTAAAAATCCATCCTATCATAGTAAATCAAAGCATATACCTATAAAGTACCATTTTTTAAGAAAGGTTATCACTGAACGGGGTGTCTCTCTTGAAAAAGTGCATACAAAGGAAAACTGTGCAGACATGTTCACGAAACCAGTTTTATTAGAGAAGCTAAGATGGTGTCTGGCTTCTCTTGGCTTGCAGAAAAAATGAAAAGAATAAACAGGAATGAGGCATCAGGCTAATTTTTGTCAAGGTGGAGATTTTTGAGATTTTGTATATATTAATTTGGCTAAAATCTCATGGATAATACCAACAATAGGATTTGTTCCTAAACTGATTACATCAAATCCTGATGAGGAGATATTCTATCCTATTTTCTTATGATAGAATTTATTATTCAGTTTCTTCTCTACATCTATAAATTGTAAGCCTGTAGAGGAAAATTATATGAGATGTGTGAGGTGTGAGGAAGAGGAAGTGCAGATGTGCAAATCTGTTGTTGTAATCTCATGTTGAGTAATAAGATTGCTGATACCTCTATTTGGTGGATGTAGCCCAAATTGGTTGGGTGAACCACGTTAAATTGTTATCTTCATTTAATATGTTGTGTGTCATTTTTTTTCCACTGTGTATACTCTTACATGGATAACAATGATGATGGTATTGAGGATAGAGAGGGAAAGATTGAGGATATGGTGGTTTTCCTTTGTAGGGCCTTTGCCAAATTTGTTGCCAAGATTGATTTTGAGGTTGGGATTTAGATGGCCAAGGTTTCCAAGGTTGGTTTTGAGGTTGGGATTGAGATGCCCAAGGTTGCCAAGGCAAGGGTGTTTTCCAATTACCTTGAGATTGTTTTGCATAACCTTGAAACTGTGCATAAGAATATTGCATCATATTGGGTTGATGAGGCTGTCATAGTCCTCTTGGAACTACATAAAAAAGTTTCTCTTGTGCTTGATTTGCTCCATTATCATTTTGGTAAACTACCTTCAACCCTGGTAATGATGGGCAATCTTCAGTTGTATGTGATCCTGCACAAATTTTACAAATTTTAATGTTATCAAGTGGACATTCATGCAAAGCATGTTTATTTCTACATTTAGGGAAAAATATAAATGAAGCAACTTTTTTCTTGTTTTGCATTCTTAGCATGTCAGTTTGTTCATTTAACTTACCAAGAATGTTTAGAAAATTGTTAGGTTTAGTGTGACTTACCAATCTTGATGTCGACTTACTTACTCTTGTCATAAATGGACCTTGAGGGGATCTTACACACTTTGCTTTTCCCCTTGATATGTTCTTGCATAGTTCAAAAATTTCTTGAAATGGAAATTGATAGACATCTCCTTTTCCCACAAGATTAAGAAGATCAATCCATTCATCCTTTATAGCATTTAGTAGGAGATTTTTTAATGCATCTGATCCTAAATTATGCAATTTAGATATTTTGATATTATAAGTAAATCTCTCCACTAAATCTTCTAGGCTTTCATCCTCTTTTTGGTTCATCTTAAGAACTTCATCCCATGTCCTTATAGAATTTGTTCCTAAAGTCATGAACCATCTAAGAGCTCTATCCTTCAATGTTGCCGGAAACAAATTCAATTTTTGAATATGCAATGAATAGCCATAAGATCTACAAATTATTTCAAATTAAAAAAAGAAAGGTTTCTGGGTCTTCTGATCTCATAGCTTTGAAGTTAGGAAGTACAGATGGATGGATGTTCTTCATTTGAATGTTGATATTAGTTTCTTGAATGGGAAATCTAAAAGGATCTTCCTCATTGTCATCATCTCCATCCATTTATTCTACCTCCTTTGTCACCTATTCTTCTACCTGCAAAAATATGAATTCATGATGTGGATGTGTGGCTCTTACTGCACCACATGATATAGTGGATGTGGTAGGTGATTAAATCTCTCTCTCTCTCTCTCTCTCTCTCTCTCTCTCTCTCTCTCTCTATATATATATATATATATATATATATATATATATATATATTAATGTAAGAAATAAGGTTACTTCCCCGGAAATGGTGCCAAAAGTTTTAGTCAATTTAGTGTTCCTAAATTTCTTCCATTAATTATCAACTGTGTAATAGTGCAAATCCGATGAAGTACAGTGAATTATATAAAAAGTGAAGTGACCCTTCCCTTACTTCATTGTTTGTGTTTTTCTTGTTGTTTTTGGGGTTTTGTATTTCTAGTCCTAGGCTATTTAGAAAAGTGAGAATAAATATAATTGAAAAGGAAGACTTATGAAACTAAGTTAATTTTCTATGAAAGAAACTAAAGTTTATGGACAAGTTCTAAGACCTAGTTTTAGGCAAAAAGACAAAGCAAGTACTTCAATTAGTGAGTAAACCTAATCCATGGATCTATGACTCAATTGAGATTTGAAAAATGAAAGCAGGGAAATGTGTAAACTATTTGACTTCAAGTTTTTTCAACATTCACTGATTAGGTCAAAGCCCTATGAGATGAAATCAACTATTTGCACTTTAGTTGCTAAAATCTAAAATAGAAAACAGAGTGTAATGTTCCCATTTTAGCACATTGCTAAATGGAACATTAGAATTTTGATTTTATATTATTGCAGCTAAATAAATGGGTAAGGAGGCCCATGATTATGAAAAACATCAATAAAATCCCTCACAATATGAAAGAGGAGCATTATTAGAGCTTGTTTGCACACTCCATGTGTGAAAAGGGTTAATTGCTAAGAGGGCTAGGTCATGTTGACCAAGTCAAAATGCGCAATAGATAGAGGTGTGGCTTTCTTAGGAAGCCTATGAAATTGCATGAGGAGGAGAAAACCCTAATGTGCGGGGTCCATGGCTAAGGAGCCTTCATTGGCATAAAACGAGGGGAAAGCAAGCATTTTGAGCTAGCTTGGATATTTTGAATTGCTTTCCATAGTTGCACACTGTGATAGCTATGCTGCTCAGCACAAGGGATTTCTTGTTCAAGAATTCCCTCCCTTCTTGAGAATATCTTGAGGGTTTGATCTTCATCTTCTCCACATCTTGGCTCAAGGCCAAAGCTATTCCTTTCAGTGCAGTGATTCTTGTAGCAAGAGCCATTGTGTTGCTGGGGTTGCAGTGGAGGTTCTCACACCATCATTCCGGAGCTCAGATTTCAGAGGAAGAAGCTCTCATGCATCTAGGTGATCAGTAGGGGAGATATCAGCTCCATTTCTCATATCTTAGCAGGAGGCCAAACTCTTCCCATCATCTACAGTGCAGTTCCTCTCCTTGACTGTGCAGTTCTTGAGTGCAATGGCAGTGAAGGGTTGCACCGGCATTTTGGAGAGTGAGATCTTTGGAGAAAGGATCAACCTTTCACTATAGATTTCCATTGGAGGAGGTCTATACATTTTATGCAGCATTATTCAGCCATCTCCGTCAGGTTCTCATTTTAGAGTAGCAGCTACTCCAGCTACTTCAGCATTTCTGTAGAAATGCCATTTTGTATGTATTGTAGCCAATCCCTTTAGGGATTGTTTATTATAGTTTCCAGGGGTTGAGATCCATCTCCCCCTTCTTTATTTGAGCTTATTATTTCCATATCTTCATTGTATCATTATTTTGTAGCAGTCTTCCTTCAGTGACTGCGCAGTCATAGTTGGGCATAATATATGTAGCAGTGTATTTCATGTTCATTGTACTTGTGTCTTCAGAGGAGGAGTTGCTTTAGCTTGAGTGATCATTTCCTTAAGATCTTGTACACATTTATTCTATCATATTATTAATAAGAAGACTATGAGGGTTTATTGCATTTTCTGAAGTTTCTGCACTCACTGCTATTTCCAGCTCATGCTTGTGTATTGTTGTAGCTCATCTCTTGTGAGAAATATCTTCCTGAAGGAAGGAATATTTGCATAGCTATAGGCAGAGTCTGAGTAAGGGCCAGGAAGCCTCTGGTTCTCATTCTCTCTTTAGAGGTGAAATAACTGGTAAAAGCCCTCTCAGTCCATCTCTGACATAGCCTTGTTAATATTTCCGACAAAGGAACACTTCAGTGAAGAAAAATTCTGTTGATTTCCATTTCGGGACATTACATAGAGAATTCAATTGAAATTTATCTAAGATGCTTTAATTACTCCATCTACACAATATGTGGAGAGTGACCCCCTTGAGGTAATGTATCTAAGCAATCATTGCATCTGTCTAAACTAAAGAATTACATTATATCAAACACTGCATTGAATCTAATCATTTAATCATCCTTGCAAAGTATATTCAAATTAGTCTCTATCAGGTTGACCTTTAAGAAGATTGTTTTGTTGCAATGAAATGAGGATCTTCTATCTACAACCAATTAATTTAATAATTAACTTATCAAGTCTCATCCAATTCTGAAGCTTGTGACCCCTTGGTATGGCTTTCGAATAAATCAATTACACCCTTAATTCTTAGCAAGAAAATAACAAGAAATTAAATCTATTTAATCACTGCTCTTGTAATAAATTCAACCATTCAATATAAGATTTGGTAAATAGGAAAAACGGACTTCATAAATGCTTAGTTACACACAGCAATTGACAACTATTTTTGAAAGACGAAAGCAGGGAACTAAGCAACCATGTTTCTCAACACTTCAAATTTTATTCCAATCCTGAAGACAGAGTTACCTATCTCCTTGAAAACGTTTCGGAAGGAAAATATACGCAATTGCATCTAAACTTATTGAAAACTGGAAATTAAGCTTGAACAGAAAAAAAAATACTAAACAGAATTGAAGCAAATCTAACTAGAAAACATTAAAAACCTCCTTTAGCAGTAGGGGCCCTCTGCTACCAATTTGGTTGACTCCTTAGCTTTTCAAAAGTGAAATCAAACCATCATTTGATAACTAAACTTATTTATTAAAACAGAGTCTGGAAAAATAGAGTATTCATTGCAAATCTGAACTGTACTGTACTTTTTCTGAACTGTCTCTAGGTTTTGTGGAACCACTATTTAAAGAGAGATTACATAAATAATTGTGAGATAAGTTAGCTACAGGTGTCTAGGTTGAATTACAATCAAAATAGGACTATTGGACTCTTGCTGATTCGAATTTAGAATTTGAAATAGGATTGTTGGACTCAAATCAAGAGTCCTACTGCATTTGGATAACATAGTTTGACTCCACATTTGACCATGAGTTTAGGCTTTCTTTTCTATCGATATGGACCGAGTGAGTAGGATAGAATCCATTTAGGCATCATTCTAGAAACACCCATGTGGCCCATTCCTCCAACTGACACCTGGAACCTATTCAACCACAAGAGTAGCTACTGAATGCACAGTCAGCTGCAGAACAGGCTGCATTATGTAGCTAATTTTCAAAAACTTATCAAAATAGAAAAATCATGAAAATACAATATGACAATCATTTAAATGTATCCTTGAGACAAAACATAACATTTTTCATTGACTGGGCTCTATGATCTTATGGGAAAGTGATGGAAAGAGGTGAGAAAAATTTTCAAAGAGAGGGTAAATCTGAGGTTCAACAATCCCAAGACCAACAGATAAATCAGTTGTGGGTTCGAGATGGATATTCAAGGTTAAGTAGGCATGATATGGAAGCATAGAGAAGTATAAGGCCATATTTGTGGCCAAGGGGTACTCTCAAGTTGAAGGGATTGAATATGAGGAGACATTTTATCCTATAGAAAGGTACTCATCCATTAGATCAATTATCGCTCTGGCTTTGTAGATGGGGTGGAAGATCCACCAGATAGATGTAAAAACAACATTCCTCAATTGATTTATTGAGGAGGAGGTGTACATTGAGAAACCAGAAGCCTTTGAGAATTTTAATTGAGAGTATAATGTGTGCAGACTCAAGCGAGCATTGTACAATATCAAACCTACATCCCGTGCTTGGTACACCTGGATCAATAGTTATCTCACCGGTTTGGGCTTCACCAAAACTGAAGTGGATGCAAACCTCTATCATATCTTGGTAGAAGTTAAATTTCTCATTATTGTATTATATGTTGATGATTTAATTTTAACTGGTGATAAACAACTGATCAGATCTTTCAATGAGGACATTGTAAGAGAATTTGAAATGAGGGATATGGGTCTGATGCACGACTTCCTTATCTTGGAAGTATGGAAAGGCGGTGGGGAACTATTTGTCTCTTAAGGAAAGCATACAAATGAGATACTGAAGATATTCTGCATGGAGAATTGCAAACCCATAGAGATATCTCTAGCGAACAACTGGAGAAAGGAGGATGCCACTTTAGGTGAGGAAGTGTATGCTACCATTTATCGACAGATAATGGGTTCATTGATGTACCTTATAAACACACAACCAGATATGTGCTATGAAATCAACAAGTTGAGCCAAGATATGGTTAGTCCTATAAAATTATATTGGAAGGCAACTAAGCATGTTTTACAGTACCTCAGAGGCATCGCCTAGTTTGGAATATGGTATAGACAGACAAAGGGAGTGAATTTGTATGGCTTCATGGATGTCGATTGGTTAGGGATTCCATCATGTTGAAAGAGTACATCAAGTGGAATTTTTCGTCTTGGGCCTACAGAGCTTTCCTTGTACAACAAGAAGAAAATATTTGTGGCACTCAGCTCAACATAAGCATAATACATGGTTGCAAGTCAAGAAACATGTGAGGTAATTTGGATGAGAAAGATACTTGTCAGATCGTTTGGTTAAATGATGGATCCAACTATGATATATTATTATAATGGTAGTTGCATCAAGCTCTCTGAGAATCCTTTTTTTCATGATCAATTCAAGCACATAGATACATGGTATCACCATTTACAGGATTATGTGTAGAGGCAAATAATGTTGCTACAATACATTTTGACAGAGGAACAAGATGTTGAGATTTTGACAAAGGCCTCGTGAAGAGGGAAGTTCAAGTTACACAGGTGCAGGATAGGGGTGGTTGATAATCCCTTTATTGATGAGAGGGATTGTTGAAAAATGCAACAAGAAATTCTCAATTTGATTTTGCCTTGATTAAATTGAGAAATTTTGAATTTCCACATTAGCATACAACTTGGATGTAGTTAACTTGTGTGACATGGCTTGTGTAACCCAGTTTACTTAGTAAATTCGAGTTATAGGAGTTATATTTCAATTAAGCGTGTGTGATTGCTAATTTGTAGCAATCAAAGTCATTTACCTCAGGTTGTTTTCAATTGAACTAGTTCTAGATGTTTTAGGAACTAGTGTAAGGTAAGTTAAGCAATGGGACTTCTGTCAAACTGAGTGATCATCAAGTTAACTGATCAATCAACCCCAAATATCTAGTGCATGTAGATAACTCAAGTTCCCTAGCTATGGTGTAGATTCCAAGGCAGTGTAACATCAGTTTTAAACTAGTCTTGTTTGTACAGGTGTTGCATGCAGTCAAATGATCAACCCAGGGAATTGCACAATCCATTTTGGAGAAATTCCTAAATAACAGGGACCTAATTTCTCAATGAATTAGGTAAGGAATTAGGGGCTCAAGCAGAGGCAGAAATTGACTAATTCTAGATTAGAGCTTCTCAGTAAGTAGAGAGACAGGTTATTCAGTTGCAGGTTGTGCTTAGTTGAGAAAAGCGATTGTAATACATCTATTTTCATCAAATTGACGCAAGAAAGCATTGGAGTTTTTAGCAGAATTATTTCCCCGAAAAAAATATTGTGTGCATGTGTGTTATCTCTTATTTCATGTCTGATTTTATCGTTCTATATTGTGAATTTACTTTCGCAGATTAGCAGAGTAGGTTTGTGTCTTGCAATTTTGATTAAAACTTCATAAGAAGTTTCAAATCTACATCATAATTTCTACACAGATAAAGCGTGTGCAGAGGAATTAATGCAGAATAAGCATAAGTTGAGACAGAAATGTAGACTAAATGTGAACCCCGCTTACTTATTTATTGTTAAAATATTAGCAACAATATTGTATAAGTCCAACACATTATTTAATACCAAAATATTAGCAATAAAATCCTTTAATGCCAAGTGTGTCGATTTGCAAATTGAAAGCTTCCTTCGCACAATGGACTTCCTCTCCACTTCCGCAGATATGCCTTATCTAAAGTATATTTGGAAACACTAACATATGCATTATTTTATTAAAATATTATTAATAATATAGGCATAAAGTGTGTATTTTTAATGCTAAAATATATAACAATTAAATAATAATCAAAGCATAGAAAATGTTATTGAGAAAACATGCATTATTTAATACTAAAATATTATAAATAGGCAAGCCACATGCATAAAAGTAATCATAAGTGAAACAAATAACATAATAATGTAAATAGAGTTCCTATGCACTTGTCCACATATGCCTAATTTGAAACATATTCAAAAATATGAACCCATGTAAATTATTTACAATTAATATATTATCAATAATATAAGCATAATAAAAAGCCTTTAATGCGAATGTATGTTGACCAACATGCATTATTGAGTCTGAGGATAACTTCCACTTTGAAAAAAGGTTTATCCATAGAGAATCAATTAAATAATGGTAGAGGCAAGGACTATGCGGCGATTTACGCATTGAAAGCTTCCTCTGCACATTGGACTTCGTTCGTTCTCCTGCACACATTCCTAATTTGAAACATATTCAGGAATATGAACTTATGCTTTATTTACAATTAAAATATTATAAATCATATGTGCATAAACAATTTCATTATCCATATAATGGAAACTTAAAAGATGTGATTTTGTACATAACTTTTACTAAATTTCTTATTGAAATGCATTATCTATAACTAAAGTATTAGTAATAATATTCTAAATTTATATTCTAAATACTCGAAAATATGAGAATAAGCATAATTTATGATTAAAATATTATCAATAATTTTGTATATGTCAATCGTTTACTAAAATAGCTACTCACTATGGTGAAGCCTAACCCAAATCATGTGTGCAAGAAACGTGTTCAGATATAGCGTGTGGAGCAAGATCTGTAGATGTCGTTGCGCAAAACAACCAGTGCTGAACATGCATGGTCTGCCACATAAATGTAGGAAATCACTTAAATAGCAATAATTTTAATTAAAATATGAGCAATAATATTAGCAATTAGTGTAAAGTGCGGATATCCACACAATGATCACTTCGACACAAGAGTCTAAACAAACAAATATTTGAAATATTCAAGAATACGAAAATAAGCATTATTTACAATCAAAATATTAGAAATAGTTTCGCATACATAAAACCACTTACTAAAATAGCTACTTGGTCTGGTGTAGTCTATCCATGTGCTCAGAAAAAAATGTGGGTGGAATGTGGACCCCATTTAATTAGTTGTAGAGACAGGGAGATACACATTATTTATCCCACATTGAAAGCTCCCTCCGTACAATGGACTTCCTCCACACTTCTACACATACCTTATTTGAAATAATCTAACCATAAACAATTTTATTGAGCAAATATGCTTTACTAAATACTAAAATATTAGCAATAAAATCCTTTTATGCTAAGTGAGACGATCCACACATTGAAAGCTTCCTCTGCACAATACAGTTCTTTCGCACTTCCGCAAAAATAGGTAATTTGAAACATATTCGAAAATACGAAAACATGTGTTATTTAAAATTAAAATATTATCAATAACATGACCATAAATTAAGCATTTTTAATACTAAAATATTAGCAACCAAATTATTTAATGTGCACATAAGCTGACCGACAAGCGTTATTGAGTCCAAAAATAACTTCCACACTACGAAAATATGTATGCAAAGAGAATAAATTAATTAGTGGTACATACAAGAGAAGTGACACAATGCAAGCTAGAAAGATTCTTCGACACAATGGGCATTTTTATTATTATCTAGGAATGTTTTATGTAACCACGAAAGTAGTTGTATGAAAGGAGATGTGTGAAGATGGTTGTTCGTGTGAGGAAAATTCATGTGCGGAATTAGGGAAGTGCATAGGAGTATTTTAATTGTAATGTTTTCTGATATTGGCTTTAATTCAGGTAGTTAAATGTGGAAGTCACTACTACATTTGGCGGAAATTCTGACACTTGGTTCCGACGCTTTTGACCAAATGTCGGAAATTTCCCCAAATTTTTTCCATCCCGCCTGAAACCGTCGCTATACCGACGTTTATAGAAAAGTGTCGCAATACCGACACTTAGAAAAGTGTCACAATTGCGACGTTTGGAGGAAGACGTCGCAATTGCGACACTATGGCCCAAAGCGTCGCTATTGAGACGACACCAATCGTCGCAAGTGCGACACAATGTCTAGGTGTCGCCATTGCGACGTTTAGGTTCCCGTCGCAATAGCGACGCTTTTTCCGCCGTCGGTATAACGACACTTATATGCGTGCCACATAAAAATACGAAACTTATATGCGCGCTACATAAAAATTCGAAACTTATATGCGCGCTACATAAAAATGATTTTATTGTTTCGTATGCGTCGCAATAGCTACATTAACGTCTGATATGACGCGCGCATTCTCCCTCCGCTCTTGCAGAACATCATTCGCCCTCAGCTCATGTAGAACAGCATTTGCCCTCAGCATTCGTGCTCAGCTCTTGCAGAACAGCATTTTCCCTCAGCATTCGCCCTCAGCGTTCACCCTCAGCTCTTGCAGAACAGCATTCACCCTCATCTCTTGCAAAATGGTAAGTTCTTACTACAGGCCCTTCCTCCTATAGTAGGGTTGAATCTATTTGGGTTTTTTTGGTCAATTCCATTGGATTGTGTTAGGATGTAGGGTTCTCTGTAGATGTCAAGAATCAAGATTCAATACCCTCTATTATCTTCATCACCCAATACAAGATTTAAATTTTTCCCAAAGAAACGCTTATTAATTTGGCAGTCATTATTTCTCCCTGCTTTAAAAGCCCTACATTTAAATGAAAACAAGCATTGCATTTCAACTACAAAAATCTATTAGTGTTCAAATGTACATGTGTGCTACATTAACGTCTGATATCACGCGCGCATTAGCCCTCCGCTCTTGCAGAAACGACGTCGCCCTCGGCATTTGCCCTCGGCTCTTGAGCAGTCGTCTCGGCATTCACCCTGAGCTCTTGCAGTGACATTCGCCCTCGACATTCGCCCTGCTCTTGCGAGAATGGCATTTGCCCTGGATCGCCCTCGGCTCTTTCGAGAACGACGGTCGGCACCGCATTGCGCCTCGGCTCTTGCGAACGATTTTCCCTCGGGGTGCGCCCTCGGCGTTGAAATATGACTCTTACCAAAACAAACTCAGCCTCGCTCTTGCAAAATGGTAAGTTCTTACTACGGGCCCTTCCTCCTATAGTAGGGTTGACTCTATTTGGGTTTTTTGGTCAATTCCATTGGATTGTGTTAGGCTGTAGGGTTCTCTCTAGATGTCAAGAATCAAGATTCAATACCCTCTATTATCTTCATCACCCAATACAAGATTTAAATTTTTCCCAAAGAAACGCTTATTAATTTGACAGCCATTATTTCTCCCTGCTTTAAAAACCCTACATTTAAATGAAAACAAGCATTGCATTTCAACTACATTCAACTACAAAAATCTATTAGTGTTCAAATGTACATGTGTGCATCACTTGTGTAGGGTATTCCTTTCCACTTTCACATTATCCAAGAATGTGTGCAGTATAGTTCATATTTTTTGTGATTTAGATTGTCTTGAAAAAGGAAAGGTAAATTATTTCCCATGGAAAAAGAAGGTTTTCCCTTTTTATAGGTTGTTTGGACTTATGTGGAAAAATTTATGGTATGCCTTTCATATTATTTAGTTTAAATTTGAATTAACAGATTATTCTACATGAAAATATAATTGCCTATGTGATGTCCTTCATCACTAATTAAAATTATAGGGTTTCAATTTCCTAGACTCTAACTCATCTGATGCTAAATTCTAGGTTCTCATTGGTGGATCACTCTTCCATTGATTTCCTTTCCCTCTGAATCTTGTCATACTTTAAAAGTAATCAATGATACATATATTATTTCAGGTATCCCAAAAGGCTTTATAGTAGAACATATTGTGAAGTTTTTTTGACACTTGAGGATTCTTTTTAGAACTGCAACGCGGTCTATGCTATCGAGTTATATATCAAGCAACTTGTCCATAATAACCACACTATGAGGTAGGTTCAACCAGTTTGAAATTTTTGGGACATAGCATATGAAGTTGTGTGATGAGTCCATATCACAGGTCTATTATGGTGACAAAAGTGAAGACACGTAATGATAGTTATTATGTTAACATTACTAGAAACATTTTCGAAATTATACATGCTATCAAGATGTCAAAATTCCAGGCATTAGGTGTCAATACTCGTAGCTAATAGATAATAATAATAATATAAAAAAATCACAACTTTATTCTTGAAATATGATTGTTACACATTGGTAACCTATTTCATGAGTTACTATCACCCAAAGATTGCAAAACAAACTTAAAATATAAATTAAACCAACATGAGAATCCAACTAAGGGTTTCTTGACAAAATCATGCCATAACCTGGCATTTTGAAACCCAAATTTGAATCCATCATAAGTAATACAAGGCAAACTTAGATGGATTTTCAATGCATGTTTGCATGCTACACTTATTCTCTATCTAGATATCATTTTTTAAATGGAACCATTAGTCAAGCCCACAGTCCTTTTTATGTGAAAAATTTCAGCTCTATTTGAGCTCTTTTTTGCTCCACCACCTCCATAAAACAGTGTTACACGGGGTCTCGCCCCCCCACCTAGGGGTCTAGATTCCTCGCCCCCTCGCGCTCCGGGGTCTTGGGGACTTCTAGGGGATGTTTCCCTCACGCCCCCTCACGCCCCCGCACACCCCCTTTCACGCCCCCTCACACCCCCCTTCACGCCCCCTCACGTCCCCTCACCGCCCCTTTTAGTTTATGGTTTCGTGTTAAAATTTGATGTGCCACTTAGCATATTTGAGAATCCAAGTGATTCTGATTCAGATGGTGACATGGTTGATCTTGATATATTCGTGCAGAAGTTGGATACAGAGACTAGTGGGGCATTAACTTGAGCATTTATGCTCATTTATCAGTATGATGATATCATTTGATATTCATATGTTATGTTTTATGTTTTATGTTTCAGACATAACTTATTTGCGTTTAAGTTTTATGTTTCAGACTTGAGTTGTAAACTTGAGTTTAAACTCTATTTTGAATCTTGATATAATATGTCATATGATATCTTAAACTTTATTTTCATTGTACATTGTTAGTAGTTACATTAATGATTATATAGTTACAAACTTACAAACTTACATGCATGATTGTATGATGTATTTTTTAACTTTTAACTTTTAAATTTGTTTCAATTATATGATTCATCATTCATCGATTTGTAATTTTATCATTTATGATTTATCTTTCATGATGCAAGTGTATGATGACTGTATATACATTCCTTGGAAAAATATAGTTACATTTTAAATATTAAATTTTATAATTTTTATGACCCCGACGTCCCCCCACGTTTCCTGAAAATTGGTAGGGAGCTTTTGCATAGGCCGCTCCCGCGCTCCCTCGCCCCCTCGCTCCCACCTCCAGGGGACTTGGTGGAAAATTTCCATAAACATATGAAAAAATATATCATGATCTTGGAATTCCATTACATATGTATGTGCCAATGTTCCATAATCATGCCCCATCATCAATTTAAGAAATTTCCATTGAATATCAAATTATGGAGGGGGGCAACTTTTTGCTGCAACATTTGGCTCAAAATCAGGGATCATCTCCGTATGAGGTGAATGAGAACTATAGATATTTGAAGAAGTAGATTAGTGCCTTTTCCTCTGGCCATGGAGTCATATACAATCATCCATCACAAAAATTTGTCTTTGTTCATTCTCACCTTGAAAGTTTCAAAAATTCATGCCCTAATTGAAACGACACTAAATTTGAAAGATATAATAAAAATGTAAGCTAGAAGTGCCCTATTAATACAAAGGGAAAACCTTCCTACCTACCCTAACTGAGATAAATTTTGATTGAATAGGAAACATGATATTTCCTATGGAGTTGATCCAACAACTTGTTAAATGTATGGGACTAAATCATGGATTTGATTTCCAGGGAAACATGCGCATGAAGAGAAAAAGTGCAGAATTAATGGAAAATCCATACATGCCACTTATAAAAACTACACCGAAAGGTCAAAAAAACTTAAGGCCTTAACTTAATTTGAATCCAAAAATGACAAAACAGGATTAGTGAAAACACGAGAGTGGTGTGGGTGAACAACATAAATAAAAAGTGAGGATACCTTTCCCCAAGATGCCTTTGTCACCGTTGTATGAAAACATGTTTTCCTTTCCCTTTATACATGCAAGTGAATGCATTATAGGTATGGTGTTTTCCCAGAATAGGAGAAGCCTACTTAAATATATCATTCATGGATTGAATGTTTGGGTGCCTTAATGTGCAATGACATGTTTCCAGGACTGAATTCAATGCAAGGCATATTTGAAACTCTAACTCTATCTTCCGATGTCTTATTAGAAATTATTTCAGTTTTCATTTTGTGTTTTCAAGTTAGATATTGCTTTCAAGTTTTTACATTTATAATTTTATTGCAATGTGGCAGACTGATCAGAGCAGTGCAGGAACAACCCCGAGACGGGATGATCGCGGAAAGAGGCCAGCGGAAGAACATGTAAAGTGCCAGCATTTCTCTATCTTCGGGTATTTTAGTTATTTACATAATTGAAATAATATTAATTTTGTTCAAATATGCAGACACCTAGCCATGGTACGCCTGATGATTCCCTCTTTGAGGAAGAGCTTTCTTCATCCATATCTCCAGTGTTCTTGTTGCAAAAAAAGGCACGAGATGCAAGGTCGGAATTTAATACTTTGATAGACGCGCCTCAAACACCTGAAACAGAAGAGAGGATACAACATCTTATGAGGCAGCTAGAAATATATCAGGTAATAATAAAAAGTTAAAAGGATATTTTTTTTGTTCTGCATGAGATGAATTGTGATAGTTTGATTTTTAATTTTTACATTGACTAAACTAACAAAAAGTTCTTTTGTATGTAGCGTCTTCTGGCATTTGCTGAACCCGGTGTTGGTGGTAGTGGGACACAAGGGCAAGAGATTTCCCAACAAACCTCTCGTACACCTTCTACTCCTTTAGGTGCTAGCCAAGAAACACACCCTGCCCAAGCTGACACCCAGCCAACTGCTGAACGTGTTGGCAATGATGAGGCTGATATGGCCAACTACATTATTGCGTTTCCTGGAGCTACACGTGTCAGCTCCACAGGGACCATTAATGGCACATTGTTGGTGAACGATGAGGGTGTCCCTATAAGGCATGTACAACTCCCAGGTAAATTTTAATATTTTAACTATTTCATGTACTTTATCTAAAACATATTTATCATGATTTTTATTTTTAAATTAATGATAATATCTTCTTCTTTTTTTGGTTTTATTCTGTGTAGGAAACAATGGGTTCTACAGGATTCTGGAGAGCCATGCGTTGGTAATTTTTGGCCCAACCATACGTACAGGGTGGAATTCCCAGAATTCCAACCTGAAAAAAGAACTTCTAGATTATCTAGAAGCCCTTTTTGGGGTCGGCACATTTGACAGAAAAGCGGTGGCTCAGGTAGCCGGAAAATATTTGAAATATACCGGGGACACCTATAGGACGCAATTGCAATTTAACCCTAGATATGAGCGTCCTCTCGCAGTTTCAGAGAGTGAGTGGAGAGCACTCATCCATGACGGAAAAGAGAAAAGGGCAAAGAAAGAAGGGAAAATGCCAACTGGACCCGCAAGGTAAATTACAACTTTAATTCAATAGCTTTAATTTTCTTTATGTCTAAAATAAAAGTGTGCTACGTCATATCTGACTTCAATCTTTTGATGCTAGGTTGCCTGACACCTCAAAGGCAACCAAAGCTAAGATTGAGAAAAAGGGCCATCACAAGCTCGGCCAGGGTGGCTACTTGAAATTAGCTGCAAGAATTGTAATTAAGTAGCTAAACATCTTATAATTAATTGTATCGCCTTCCAACGTTTTTGTAATCCTATCATATATGATTAAAAATACACAATCATATGTAATGTAGGGTGATGACTTCGGAACAGAAACTACAGAGGAAGATAAAAATATCGCTTTCCGTTTTGGCTATCAAGCTGTAGTTGAACGTCGCAGAAGCTTGGGGCAGGTCCCAAGATCTAGAATGCTTGATAAGGTAAAACATTAACCTTTCAATATTTTTGTTTTCGTCCATAAATTTAATGTCTAACAACTTTGTTTAAATCAGGGGAGCAACACTACCGACGAGGCAAATAACCCGGTTTTAGAGCCAGATGTAGATGATCCTCTCGTGCAACCTGATCATTGTAGTGGGGACCAGGCCGACAATGCTGCTATCAGTGAGGGCCGTGACGGTAATTAATTTCCACTTATAATTTTTTCTAATTATACCTTGATGGTTGTCCTTATAACGTTTTTGTTTAAATGACAGAGAATGTTTCCCTTGAGGATCTTACCACCAGAGAGGAAGACAGGGCAACAGTCCCAACGGCGACAACTGGTGCACCAGGTAAATAATCTCATTGCAATTTTTTTTATTAATATTGCCGAACTAGTTCAATGATATTTAAAAAATGATAATTAAAATTTAATATTATCTGTTTTTGGAGGCGATGCCCCGTCACTGGATGAGACCAGACATCGTGACAATGCAACTAGGTCAGCGGCGACAACTGGTGCACCAGGTAAATAATCTCATTACAATTTTTTTTATTAATATTACCGAACTAGTTCAATGATATTTAAAAACTGACAATTAAAATTTAATATTATCTGTTTTTGTAGGCGATGCCCCGTCACTGGATGAGCCCAAACATCGTGAATACACAACTAGGTCAGCAGTGCGGGTCGAAAGGCACGAAACAGGAGCAGAGCACGATGATATTGATCATGTAATTAGGAGCTTTAAAAATAGGAAGAAGAAAAAGAAAATTTGACAATGTAAAATATTGTATTATTATAAGACAAACGTTACCATACTTGGAACGTTTTTTGCGTTATATAAAAAACTCATTTATCATACTATTTTTATGTCAAGCATTAATTGCAATGTTTCCTTACGTACTTTTTGTTGAATTGTTTTTTTATTAGTTATTGAATATTTTTTTTTATGCTCATGAAAGTAAAAAATGAAATATAGATTAGGTATTGGGGAATTGAGAGTGATGTGAGGGGGGGAGGGGCCATAAGAGCTTCCACCTTCACGTGGTTGGCCCTGTTTAGTAGAGAATAATTTATTGGAGCGATTTAATCTTGGATCAAACCTCCCTCGATCCAGTGTAGCAACAAAAAAGTCACTGTTGACTTAGTTGCTACTCTTTCAGATCATGGGAGGCTTGTTCCAAGTTCATGCGACTCCAATAAATTGTTCTTGAAACGAAGAGGAGCTTATTCGGGTATGTTTTGACATTTTCAACATATGTTCTAACATTTTCATAAGAATGCATCTTAGAGTAAAAAATACTACATCAATTACTTGTATTTATTGTATAGATAATGATGGATTTTGATTGACTTGGCAGTGCAGGTACAAATCCTCTTGCATCATGAGCAATACAACTTGTCAACCAGGGTCATGTCCGGGATATTTTTGCTTGTGCGCTTGACCAGGTTCGTAATGTCACATTTTGTAAGTTCCTTTACAGTTCATAATTCAATATTAAGCTTGTTCACGATTATTATCTAGGTTTTTTGTATGTGTTTTTTCATCTATTTGATTGTAAGCAGCTATGCATGTTTCCTGTTGTTCACTATGATTTCTCCCATTACCACTCCCAGGATGAATCCGACTTTATTGTTACATAGGTTACTTTATTGTTACTATTATTTCTCCATTTACGATTTCATAGGTTACATCATGTAAAGTTGTCAATCTCGGGTTGGTGATGAGCTTTAGTTCTCCAGATTTGGGGCTTTTCTGATATTTTCTCCCTCATGTCATTCCTGCATCACCTCGTTGTTTGAGCATGCCAATTGTCTACCACTTGTACCAATTGGCACATGTCAATCTCTGAGTGGTGCCACATTTCACCTATTTTTCAGTGAGAGTTTAGGGTTTCTCTAACATAGCTTCAGAAATCCGATTCAGTGCCTGCTTGAATATTGTCACATAATACTCATGGTTTGGATTGATGAGCATGTTCTGAATGGTTGGTTGATTCATAAGAACCACCCATATAGTCATCTTGAGATATTTAAGAAGGTTTCTCGGGTTTCCTTTTTCACCGTTTCTAGTGGGTGGGATGGTGTGGGGTGATCCATCAATACTGGTGCTCTTGTAGTAAGGAATTTGTTTTTGGGGATATAAAGGAGCATTTGATGTAGATATCCCATTGGATGCATTCATAGATGGGCACGAGAGGTCAAGAATTTAAATTAAAAATATGCAACCTCTAGCATGGCGACCTGAAGGCCGCGAGAGACACTGGTTAAAGATTGTTTTGTGCTGGCCTTAATATACTCGTGATTTCTTTCTATTATCTTAATGCAAATATATAGTCCGGTCTCATTAAAATGAGGATTGTGGTTGTATTTCTCTTTGGTTTTTTCTCTCTTAATGCTCCAGAAGTTGCCAAAAGTTGCGATAGTTGTTTAGTTTGCCTTTTACAACTTAAAAGTGGTTTTTAGCAATGGGAGTCATGTTTTTTAATGTTCATACTAATATGAAGATCTTGTAATTCTATATTCAGCATAAGAGAAGATGGCCTCTGCTTTGGGCGGTATGACAACAATTGCCACATCTACCTCATTGGGTAACAATGGAAAGGGGAAGAAGTTGGGTACAATGTTTGATAATTATGGCAGACAATTGTCTTCTCTTTCAGTTTTTTCACCCATTTCCTTTAATCGCTCAAGCAGAAGAGGGACTCTGAGATTACGCGACAGAGAGAAGGTAGTTAATACAAGAGCTATGGAAAAGGAGTTGTACTTCAACAAGGATGGCTCATTGACAAAAAAATTGCAGGTCAGAGAAAAAATTATGTTTAAAGGAAGGTCACCTGCACGTGAAACTTCACTGCGGTGGATCTTTCCTTGTCCACTTATATTCGATTTTAATGTGTTATTTTAATTTTCATGGAGGGTTGTTTTGGCATATGGTCTGGCATTCAATTGCACACTTACTGAAAGCATTGTCAATTTGTCTTGCAAGCGGTGTGAACAAACTTGCTGATCTTGTTGGAGTCACCCTTGGGGCGAAGGGAAAAATGTTGTCTTGGAGAGCAAGCATGGTTCTCCGAAAATAGTTAATTATGGTGTGACAGTAGCTAAGGAGGTAATTTGTAGATGTGTGCTCTGGTTTTCTTTTTAATGTTTTATTAGTTCCCCCTCTTAAATGTCTTAGATTTGGTAGGCATAATTTGAAAACTCAAAGGTGAAAGGAAACATATTTGTTACCCAGTGGTCTACTTGGCCTATGGACTAGCCACATTAGAGTAATGCATAAATTTTTTCACAACAATAAAAGGAAAGGGTTATGGCTGAGTCAAATTTTATTGTTATTGACAGTGTAATGAAATGTATCTCAATGCTATGGTTTTGGCCTTTTTATTGGTTGAATTAGAGGACCCAGTTGAAAATATTGGGGCCAAGTTGGTAAGGCAAGCTGCGACAAAGACAAATGATTTAGTTGGGGATGGAACCACAACATATGTTGTTCTTGCACATGTTGGAATATTGAAAAATTCCAGAACAATGAATGGAGAATAAATCTCCCTTCCTCTAACACGGAGAAAATAAAAATTTCTTTGACAGGAGACAGAGTTTCAATACTTTGAAAACAAACTTCTATTCCCTTCAATAACTCAAAAAAAAACTATTACACTACTTCCTCACTGAGAGGGATTACAAAATTATGACTGCTACAAAACGCATTGCATAAAACCAACTCACTGTCTGTTCAAAACAAACATACTCTGTCTCTAAGACACTCTGCTGTGTTTTTCCCTTTCGCACTGCTGTGCATACACACTTAAAAAGTTACACTCAATTTTTCACTTTTTACACACTTCTATGTAATAAAAAATTTACGTACTGTCTATAAAAAAAACTACCAAGCTTTTTCGACCTTTTTATTTTTATATGCCGGAACATATAAAACATATTATAATAAACCCTCTTTTAAAAAAAATAAAATTAAAACTAAATTCTATGGCCCACCTTTCATTTTGCATATGATATATATATAACATATGTTTAAAACATATGTATATATTAAAGCATACATAAAATTAAACTATCAAAACATTAAAGAACCCTTTCCGTCGGACTTCAAAAGTCTGAATAGATTTAATTTCAAACCAAATTCGCGTTCCAAAATGGGATGCTGACGTCTGCCTAATTTTAACTCGAATTCTCAATCCAATGTGCCCTATAAAAAATTTGGGTCCAATTTTCAGGTTTTCAGATTCCCTTCAATTTCATGCGATCCAATATTAATGCTCCACGTGTCCTCCTTTTGAATTTACAAAACTGTCGGGTAAATTTATGTTTGTTTAATTTCTGGTTGGTGAATTGCGTTAATGCTGGCTGTTGTGTTTAAATACAATCCTGTACATAAATATGGCTGTGGCCGTCTACAAAAAAAAACTTGCAGGAATTTTAAATGCTGAATTAAATTTCTGGATGGCATGCAAGCAACCTCCAAAAAAAAATGTTGCTGCTGCATCCGTCCTTCTGCTGCAGCAGTTGAAGTTAAAATTCAACAACATAGGGTTTAATAAGTGAGGGTGTAAAGGTAACTTTTTGTCGATAGTACTGGATTAAGATCATCTATTCATTTTTGTAGGGTCTTATGGTGTTTGGTTTTTTAGTTTTGGGTTGGGCTTATTGAGTCTAAGATAGTTTTGAGTGAAAAAATTGCTATCAGGTATTAAAAAATTTTGGTTCTTTTGTCAAAATTTATGAGCTTGTTAGGAAATACAAAACTGACAATGGTTGTATCTTAAATTTGTGGAAAATAATTTGAAATGAAACCTTTTGTTTAGGTTGTTGTAGCAGGTGCAAACCCCATTCAAATTACTAGGGGCATTGACAAGACAATAAAGGCCCTTGTTTCGGAACTCAAAATTTTGTCAAAGGAGGTAAACGCTTGCCTTTTGAGTAGGCTGGTTTTCCTTTTTGCTGATGGTTTGGTGTATCTAATTGAATTAGTTGCCTAAGGTATTTTTGGTTGCAAACTCTTTTCATTTTTCATACAGTATTGGCCTTGTGGAATACATTTGATTGTGTGGTCTTGTTAGATCTACAACATTTGTAGTTGTTTAGTCTTATGGCCAAGGTGCACTTTTATTATGGAAATAGTTGATGAAATATTGTCATTTAATCCTTACTGCAAGGTAGCATGTTGAGAAGTTTATTGTGAAACATTTGTTATTCAAAATGACACTTGATCCTATACAGTATCATGCACTTGACTTCAAAATTCATATTCAAAGTGTGCCAGACAATTCTTGCAAAATTTCAAATATTTATGTTGTTTTAAACCATTATCTTTTTCATGTATTGGATGCTGAAAATATGAAAAAGACTTTCGTATGAAACCAACTGGTGAATAATTTCCAGCACAACAACCACTTCCAAGACATGATTTAGAAGTAGAACAAATGTGCTTATGAAGCATAGAAAGATATCCTTGATGCATTGTCAATGTTTGGCTAGGGTTATTTTTCGAGAAAATAACTCCTTATTCCTAGAATAGTGATCTTCAATACAAGTAAATGCCGGAGAAGAGAGATCATCGTGTGACGCAACAAAACTGAAATTGGACCCCCAAGGAGAGCTGGTGTGTCTACAATCGCTCTGTCAGCATTTTCCCTTGGTGTACCCTGTTCTTTTCCTCCAGCCTGAGTCTTAATTGACTTCTTATTTGGAATATGATTTCTGTGATCCATAAATTAATTATCACATCTTTCGGTGAAAATCACAATAGAGAATTTTTTTGTGTGGTTCCTGATGATGAACCACACTGGCTGGTTCGAAACGCGTCCACACAAAAAATTCTCTATTGTGATTTTCACCGAAAGATGTGATAATTGACTTCTTATTTCTTCGAGTTTATTTATCAAATTCGTAGAATTTGATAAATAAATACTATCCACAATGGTTGGAATTTAATTTATATTCCTGACTTTATATTATCTCCAATCCTTATAATCAATGTTTAACTTTCAACACTTTGTATTTATACTCCACGTTTCTTTTTAAATAAATAACTTGTAATGAACTTTCGGCTCTATATTTCACCACCCAGCCTTACAACAATCACGCTCCATACTTATACTAATTATCCGCCAATCGTTTAATTAAACAATTTCATTATACTCCGGCCCCACCTATATATATCAATAACCAATCAAACACTCGTATCATACCTGGCTATCCTTCGCACACCTTAGTTAACCTCCGGGCAAGTTCAATGTGCGACCACCGTACGATGGCCCTTCTCCAAATCAACGACTCTTGGCAATTTCGCTCGGCTTCCAACGTCGGGCTTTAACGTGCGATGGCGTGGGTTAAACGGTTGTTTTCCGGGGTCACTCCGCCACGTGTCGCATTCCCTATGGAATCGCTCGCGAATAGGAAATACCGCCTACTCCGCAAAAGCGGTGCGATATGGGCAACCCGCTTTTGTGATTCCGCTCGTGGTTTTGGTAGAGGGCTTGACCACGGGTGCATGTCTGGTTCCGCTATCCTTTTGTTTTTTAACTCATGTCCAATCCTCGGGTCAGGTTCCGAAAGCACAACAATTTTTTCTCTTTATTAAGCGGGATTTTTATATTTGAACAGTTTTCACGACCCCGGTTCTCTACACAGACCTCGCCTTGGATATTTTTACATAAAAATGATTGTTCTCAATAATTATTTATATAAATTTTCCACATGTTTAGTGTGGTATTCCCATGATTTATTATAAATATGTGTATTATCAAAGAAAAACAACACAAATTTTATAAGATGGGATCAAACAAAATTGTTCTTAAGTCGAGCCCGCCGGACTTCAAACGGCGATAAACCATAATTCAAACCAAATTCGCGTTCCAAAATAACCTGCTGACGTCGGCCAATTTTGTGACGCGAATTTCTTATCAAATTCGCCCTAATATTTTACGGGTCCGGATTTCCACTGCGCGAGCGGCCCAAACAAAGATCCGCTCCAATCAATTTTTGCCACGTGTCCTAAATAAAAACTTGCCCTGCTCCCGGCTGCGGGTGCATTCGATGGCGTTTAAGGTGATGGGACATGGATATGGCGATTTCATATCAATGGCATTAACATTAGCATTGCCAGTCTAAGTTTCCACATCAAATCCACATTAATTAATTTTTAACACTGTTCAAGATCAGACCTCCACTCCTCTTAGCGATTCCGCACGCTCCAATTTGATCCGACCTTCTCTCATTATTAATGATCAGAGATTAATTATGACGGGCGTCCTATGATTGCATTGCAGACGGGTCGACAAAATGGCATTTAGCCATGGTTTTTTAGAAAAATCGGTTGCTGGATTACACTTCCTGCTAACGGTGACGATAAGGAGAAGTGGCCAGCTGAACTGCTGCCTAGACCTTTCTGCATTTCTCTCGGTCTGGTCTGTGTCTGTCTTCCTCTGTTTCTTGGAATTCTGCTTCTCCGTTCTCACTTGTGCCCACTGTGCCTGAGACTGCACCCATGCCTCGCCAGTGTCAAAGAATGCATTGCCGCAGGGGGAGCACTAGAGGCCAACCCCTGCGCGCTCCCTCCAGCCCCTCAACTGAGTCGACTTCCGGCCAGTCCAGTGATTATTACGCAGGTCGATATCCAAATACTAGGAGTGGGCGGGGTCAGGTTGTAGGATCTGGCCACCGTATGGATTCCCCTGCTCCTCGCTTCCCCACCGCTAGTTCACCTTCTCCCACGATGCGCACTGCGCAATTTTCCTTTAATTGCTCTCTCAACCGCCCGCGAATCACGGCTTTAGTCACTGTGGTCTTCCGCGAGGAGGCCCAAACGGAGGAAGAATGCACCCGTCCGGCGGGTCTGAGCTCGGAAAAAGCCGGCCAGCATTCGGGCCTTCAGGAGGGGAGCCGTGGCATGCATGTGGAGGTAGCACGTAGCGATCCTGGACCTTCCGAAGGATGGTGCCGAATCGTGGAGGAACCAGCGGAGGATTAGTTTGGTTAATTTGTTTTTCTTGCTTAGCAGGCCCAGTTAATTGGGCTGCTTTTAGTTTATTTTACTGTGCTGGACCTTTAAGTAATATTTTTGAATTCTGTAAATTAAACGTTCAAGATTGGTTTCCCCGTATGAGGGCAGTCTTCTTAATTTTTTGATTTTTTGATGACAAATTTGCCATGAGTATGGCCAGGCAATGTTTTTGACTTCGGTGTAATTTTATTTGCAATGTTAATAGATTAACTTTACTTTGAATTCTCACATGATTAGCATTTTTCTTGATCTGTTCAAGGATTTTGGGTACTTTAATTTGTATTTGGAACAATGGACGTCGGTACTCTATCTGTTGCTTTATTGTTCTACATACTACTATTTCACTTTCTTATATATGCCTCGGGCATATTTGAATGCTTTCTCAGATTGTCGATAATCTCCATGTGGACCGTTACTAGATTTTATATCATGTCCCTGTATGTGACATGGGGTATTTTTCTATCATTGTCTGGGGTGGGACTTCCACTTTTCTGGATGGATATTTGGGTTCCAATCTTCAGATGTGAAAATGTAATGACTTCATGGACTGTTTTTCTTCATATAATATATTCAAAACAACGTTTTTTCTCTTGTGAAAAAAAAATGATTAATGTTTATCACTCTGCCTTCAAAACTAGCGATGCTGGTCTATGTTGCTGGTTTATTGTGATATGGTCCGATAGTCTTTTTATATTTTGGACATATAACACTCCTTACATGATTAGCGTTTTTCTCTGTTGCAGGATTTTGGGTACTTTAATTTGTATTTGGAACAATGGACGTCGGTACTCTATCTGTTGCTTTACTATTCTACATACTACTATTTCACTTTCTTATAGATGCCTTGGGCATATTTGGATGCTTTCTCAGATTGTCGATAATCTCCATGTGGACCGTTACTGGGTTTTATATCATGTCCCTGTATGTGACATGGGGAATTTTTCTATCATTGTTTGGGGTGGGACTTCCACTTTTCTGGATGGATATTTGGGTTCCAATCTTCAAACGTGAAAATGTAATGACTTCATGGACTGTTTTACTTCATATAATATATTCAAAACAACGTTTTTTCTCTTGTGAAAAAAAAATGATTAATGTTTATCACTCTGCCTTCAAAACTAGCGATTCTGGTCTATGTTGTTAGTTTATTGATATGGTTTGATGGTCTTTTTATATTTTGGACATATCACACTCCTCACATGATTAGCGTTTTTCTCTGTTCAAGGATTTTGGGTACTTTAATTTTTATTTGGAACAATGGACGTCGGTACGTACTCTATTTGTTGCTTTACTATTCTACATACTGCTATTTCACTTTCTTATAGATGCCTCGGGCATATTTGGATGCTTTCTCAGATTGTCGATAATCTCCATGTGGACCGTTACTGGGTTTTATATCAAGTCCCTGTATGTAACATGGGGTATTTTTCTATCACTGTCTGGGGTGGGACTTCCACTTTTCTGGATGGATATTTGGGTTCCAATCTTCAGATGTGAAAATGTAATGACTTCATGGACTGTTTTACTTCATATAATATATTCAAAACAATGTTTTTTCTCTTGTGAAAAAAATGATTAATGTTTATCACTCTGCCTTCAAAACTAGCGATGCTGGTCTATGTTGCTGGTTTATTGATATGGTCTGATGGTCTTTTTATATTTTGGACATATCACACTCCTCACATGATTAACGTTTTTCTCTGTTGCAGGATTTTGGGTACTTTAATTTGTATTTGGAACAATGAACGTCGGTACTCTATCTGTTGCTTTACTATTCTACATACTGCTATTTCACTTTCTTATAGATGCCTTGGGCATATTTTGATGCTTTCTCAGATTGTCGATAATCTCCATGTGGACCGTTACTGGGTTTTATATCAAGTCCCTGTATGTGACATGGGGTATTTTTCTATCACTGTCTCGGGTGGGACTTCCACTTTTCTGGATGGATATTTGGGTTCCAATCTTCAGATGTGAAAATGTAATGACTTCATGGACTATTTTACTTCATATAATATATTCAAAACAACGTTTTTCTCTTGTGAAAAAAAAATGATTAATGTTTATCACTCTGCCTTCAAAACTAGCGATGCTGGTCTATGTTGCTGGTTTATTGATATGGTCTGATGGTCTTTTTATATTTTGGACATATCACACTCCTCACATGATTAGCGTTTTTCTCTGTTCAAGGATTTTGGGTACTGTAATTTGTATTTGGAACAATGGACGTCGGTACGTACTCTATCTGTTGCTTTACTATTCTACATACTGCTATTTCACTTTCTTATAGATGCCTTGGGCATATTTGGATGCTTTCTCAGATTGTCGATAATCTCCATGTGGACCGTTACTGGGTTTTATATCAAGTCCCTGTATGTGACATGGGTATTTTTCTATCACTGTCTGGGGTGGGACTTCCACTTTTCTGGATGGATATTTGGGTTCCAATCTTCAGATGTGAAAATGTAATGATTTCATGGACTGTTTTACTTCATATAATATATTCAAAACAACTTTTTTTCTCTTGTGAAAAAAAAAATGATTAATGTTTATCACTCTGCCTTCAAAACTAGCGATGCTGGTCTATGTTGCTGGTTTATTGATATGGTCCGATGGTCTTTTTATATTTTGGACATATCACACTCCTCACATGATTAGCGTTTTTCTCTGTTGCAGGATTTTGGGTACTTTAATTTGTATTTGGAGCAATGGACGTCGGTACTCTATCTGTTGCTTTACTATTCTACATACTGCTATTTCAATTTCTTATAGATGCCTCGGGCATATTTGGATGCTTTCTCAGATTGTCGATAATCTCCATGTGGACCGTTACTAGGTTTTATATCAAGTCCCTGTATGTGACATGGGGTATTTTTCTATCATTGTCTGGGGTGGGACTTCACTTTTCTGGATGGATATTTGGGTTCCAATCTTCAGATGTGAAAATGTAATGACTTCATGGACTGTTTTACTTCATATAATATATTCAAAAAAGCGTTTCTCGTCTTTTAAAGTTTCAAATTTTTTTTTTAAATTGAACCCTCCTTCGGTCTACCGACGCCTTGTAGACGTCGGAACTGCGACAACCTAGAAACGTCGGAAGAGAGACAGTATAAAAACGTCAGACCACATTTCATCGGAATTGCGACAGATTACAAACGTCAGAAGAGCGACGTTCTAAACGTCGGAAGAGCGACGTTCCAAACGTCGGACCACATATCGTCGGCATTGCGACATCTTACAGACATCGGAAGAGCGACGTCCAAAACGTCGGACCACGTTGGGTCGAAATTGCGACCGTTTACAAGCGTCGGAAGAGTGACGTTCCAAACGTCGAACCACATTTCATCGGAAGTGCGACAGTTTACAAACGTCGGAGGCGCGACGGTTTGTGAGACGTCGGAAGAGTGACGCTTGTTCGGAAGCGACGAAAGAAGTGTCGATAGTGCAACACTTTTTACGTGCGTCGGAACTGCGACGGCATGACAAACCACGGTTTGTCCGCCCTCGAACTGTCGCTCTTGCGACGACTATGTGTCGGAATAGCGACGAATTGGCCGTCGGAATTTCCGCCAAATTTTCTAGTGAGTGCATACAATGAAAGCTTGAAAGCTAAAATGACAAAACGACTAGTTGTGCGGACGAGTAAATGTGTAGAGGACGTAGTATGGGCAAGAGAACTAAGGTCTTTTGCATAAACATGGGTGCTAAAAAACTATGTTTTCAATCCCTGTGAAGAACAAGTGTTGTGTGGTTAAAGCTTTTCCTTTTTTAGTTATTATTTAGGAACATTTTTCAGAAATACGAAATAAGTTGTACGAAGGTGGTTGTGCAAACGTAGCTTCTCGAAGGTATCATGTGCACAGTTTCGAATGTCAATGATTGATCAAAGGTCGTTATTGAGTACACAAGTAGCTGTGTGAACGAAGTTGTGCATAGATGGTTGTGTGTCTGCGAAGATGGTAATAACAAAATATAGCTAATGTGGAAAAATAAAAATGAAATGTGAATCTCAGATGAATGATTCACCTTTGCTTATTTTTTGTTCGCATTTTCCACTTTCTTAGCTGATGAACTTTCTTTTTAAGGTAAATACAAATGATGGCTCATTTTGAGAAATATCTTCCACTCTGCAAAAAGCTTTATGCAAATAGCGGTATAGATAGGGCAATCTCTTTGACATAATGGAATTTTTAATTATTATCTAGGAATGTTTTATGTGACCATCGAAGTAGATGTGAAAAGATGGTTGTTCGTGTATGGAAAAGGAATGTGAAGAATGAAAGAAATGCATAGGATTATTTCCATTATAATGTGTTTTGATATTGGTTTTAATTTGGGTGGTTAAACACGGAATTACATACAATGAAAGCTTGAGAGCTTAAACAACAAAACGATTCATTGTGTATATGAGTAAACGTGCGGAGGACATAGTATGCGTGGGAAAACCGAGGTCTCATTAGGGGAATTTTGAATTCTAAAATAGGCCTCCTAAGGAAATTATAAAATAATAGTGGAAATAATAAAATAATATTAGATTACATTATTAAACTTTAGAGAAAAAAAGAAAAAACTACCTTTTCAACTTATCTCCCTATTGGTATACTCAAATTTCGAGCGACAACACTTTTTGAATGCATAATTTGATTCCTCATCCAAGGATTACCCATGTTGCATACTTTCGATGGACCCTGCTACACGAAAAATGAGAAATACATGAAACAATGTGATTGCAATCACGTTTTTTCATGTATTTCTCATTTTTTGTGTAGCAAGGTCCATCGAAAATATGTAAAATGGGTACTCTTTAGATGAGGAATTAAATTTTGCATCTAATGAGTACTCCCGCTTGAAATTTGAGTAAAACCTTATGGATATAAGTTGAAAATACGAGTTGAAAAAATAGTTTTATTATTTTATTGTTTTTTAATCATTTTACTTTTTTACTCCAAAAATGGTGAATCATCTCCTATAGTTGACATCATCATCTTGAATCCTATTGGTTCTTATAAATTTTATTTTGGTTGTATATTTTTCTTAGGAGGCCCATTTTATACCTCAAAATGTATCTAATATTTGCATAAACGAAGGTGCTAAAAAACTGTGTTTTCAATCCCTATGAAGAAAAAGTATTGTGTGGTAAAAGGCTTTGTCTTTTTTAAATAGTATTTAGGAATGCTTTTTATAAATATGAAAGTAGTTGTACGAAAGTGGTTGGGCGAAGGTAGCTTCTCGGAGGTATCATGTGTGGAGTTTCAAATGTCAATGGTTGATCAAAGGGCGTTATTGAATGCGGAAGTAGTTATGCAGACAAAGTTTTGTGGAGATGGTTGTGCGTCTACGGAGATGGTTATGCATCTGTGAAGATGGTAATAACGATATATATCAAATCAAGTAAACGTGCAGAGGATGGAGTATATACGAGAGAACTGAGGTCTTTTACATAAATGGGGATGCTAAGAAAATGTGTTTTTAATCCCTGTGAAGAAAAAAATTTCAATCCCTGTGAAGAGAAAGCGTTGTGTGGTAAAATGATTTGTCCTTTTTAAATATTATTTACAAACATTTTTTGAAAGTGAAAAAGTTGTTGTATGAAGGTGGTTGTGCGAATATAGTTTCTCGAAGGTATCGTGTACGGAGTTTTGAATGTTAATGATTGGTCAAAGGGCGTTATTGAGTGCAAAAGTAGTTGTGTGAACAAAGTTGTGCAGAGATGGTTATTCGTCCGCGAAGACGGTAATAACAACATATATAAAATAAAAATGAAACGTGAATCTCTCATGAACAATTCACCTTTATCGATTTTCTATTCACATTTTCCAATTTCTTAGCTAATGAACTTGTTTTGTAAGGTAAATACATATGATGGCTCACTGTGTGGACAAGTGCAGTTGCTCCACACTGTTATATTTTAGCAATAAATAGTTTCATTTTAATTGTGTGAAAGAAGTTATGTGGAGGTGACAATAACGACATATTGTAAGTTAAAAAAAACACTATCGAATAAAGATTTAATAACGTATATACATGCAAAAGAGGTGGTTGTGCGAAGGTAGCTGCTCAAAGGTATCGTGTGCAGAGTTTTGAATATCAATGATTGATCAAAGGGTGTTATTGAGTAGGTAAGTAGTTGTGCGTCTGTGGAGATGGTAATAACAACATATAGAAAATGCGGAAAATTAAAAATGAAATGTGAATCTCACACGAACTATTCAACTTTGCCGACATTCGGTTCGCATTTTCCAGTTTCTTATCTCATGAACTTGTTTTGTAAGGTGAACACAAATAATGGCTCATTGTGTGGACAAGTGCAGATGCTTCACATTGTTATCTTTTAGCCATAAATAGTTTCATTTTAATTGTGTGGAAGAAATTGTGCGAAGGCGGCAATAACAACATATTGCAAGAGTGAAAAGCACTCTCAAATAGAGATTTAATAACGTATATACGTGTGATAGTGGCTTTCATTGTGTGTAAGCGGAGGTCGCAATAACAACATATTGCAAATGCAAAATAAAATGTCAACCCCACACTAATGATGAAATACACAACATATTCTCACTTGATCAATTAATTAACGATAAAAACAAAAACTATGTTTCACCTCAACTATTCCACTTATTTTATATAATTACATAAAATTATGTTAAATTTTCATTACAATATACAAAATAAAAATTTCATTATAATATACAAAATAAAATTAAAAAAAAACGTGTGATTTAAAAAGATATATAATTTTTTTTTTTTTTAATAAATCCAACTTTTCCTACAATGTAATTTGGTTTATATTAATAAAATTATAAACCTTTTCTTTTAATAAAAAAATATGTAACCCTTCAACAATAAATCGTTCTTATTATTTCAAAATTCAAAATTCAACATAAATAAATAATTAAAAATAAAATTATTATGAAGTATGTCTATGAAAAACATTAACATTAAGGATCATATTATTTTAAAATTACTTAAAAACAATATTTTTTTATTAATTTTTATACTTTTCCAATTTAATTTTCAAAATAAATTAGTCTAAAAAAATTATTTTTATAAATTTTAATATAATATAAATTATTTTTATAAATTTAATATAATATAATAATAATAAAATTATTTTAAAACTATATAAATAACATTATATATTATTATTAATGTTTTTAAATTTTTTATTATTTATTTTAAATAGTATTGTCACAATTTACTGCTTTTCTTTCTTTTCATGATAACCACTTGTCATTAAACCATAGTATCAAAGGCCACAAAAATATCTCGATTATAATTAAATCTACCAACCTTTCATTTTACATTTGTGAGAGTGGTGTGCTTCAATTCTATAACATCTTTGTTTGTTCATGTGTCATATAATTTATATGGATGTCAAAGCTGTATCTATATGATGACAACATGTTGCTTTTTTGGAAAGTAGTGTATTTAAAATCAATAGCTTTTGGTAATATATATATATATATATATATGTGGGGTGGGAAATTTTTTTCTTTATCTATTTTTCTCGATTAGAGAAATTGTGTTATTTTATAAATATATTTGTTAATTATTTTATATATAGTGACTATAATTTTACTTGAGGTGGTTTTGCAATTGATTGATATAAAGTTGATTTATTAGCTAGCACTAAATAGAGATTAATAAAAAATCCAAAAAAAATAAATATTTAATATGAAAATTAATTAAATAAAAAAAAAACTATTATAATAAAGATGTTATCAATAATATCATATTAAGAAAAATCAAATCTATGGAAAATTATAAATAAATTCAATTACACAAATACAAAATAATTCAAAAGAGTTCATTAAGAATAATAACTAATGATCACGGAGTGAATCCAATTTAACATGAAAAGTCCCATCACTTCATTATTTTCATGTGTAAAAATTTATATTCATAATTTTGTATTGAAATTTTTAATAATTTAGTCTTTAGTAAATGTTATTTATTACTTAATTTATTAATTTTTAAATATATAAAATTATAGAAAAATTGGAAAAAAAAAATCATAAATTCGTTGTAATATGTAAATTATTAAAACTTACAATGTTGAATCATTTTATATTCATTTTAATTTAATTTGATATTAAAATCAATCTAAATACAATAAAATAGTATTAAATTATTTTAAAACTAAAACAAATATTAATTTAATATCAAATAACAAACATTAAATAATTTACAATTCCTTTGTTATGTTTAAAATTGATTTTTAGTTTTTAAAAATTATATTCATTTAAATATGAATTTATTGAAATACAATGAAATTTTATAAAAATGTAAGTTTTTAATTATTTATTTATGATATATCATGATTTTTTTATATTAAAAAGATTAAAAAAAGTATTTTAAAAAATTTAAGTTCTGTAAATTATTGAGAGTAGTTTGGATTTGGAGCATGTTTTAAAAACATTTTTGTTTTGTTAAGAGTTCGTTTTATTTGGACTTAAGGAAATTGGTTAACGATTCAAGTCTTAGAGACATCTAGCACGAGTGAGACATCTAGCATGAGTGAACACATGTCATGTTATAGACCACTAATGAGGTTGTTCGAGGTAGCATGATTTTTTTTGAATAATAGTTATTATTCAATTTAAATTGGCCAATAGCAACCAATGATGGCTATTCACACTACTAATTTGACAATTAAGTTATGAAAGATTTTCTCACTATATAAAAAAAAATAGTTTATTTGGCAAAACAATTAAAGGTGTTATATGAAATATTATGAAGCTTTCCATTTAATTTTCCCATCAATCTATGTCCATGGTAGGGAAAGGCATACTGCACCTAGTGGTATGTTAGGGGAGGCTTGGTACACCTAATAGTTATAACCTGTATACATGTTAGTGATGAAAAGCTTGAAGGATGGAAACATTCTTATCAAGAAGCGAGTACATCATTAATTGATATGACAACATTCCTTTGGGAAGTTGCATGTCTAATTGAATGCAATCTCAACCTACTAGGGGCCATAAGAATTGAAAATAAATTGAAAAATGGGCTTCTTGGGCTGCAATGGAATCATTGACAAAAGCAGGAATTAATTAAGTTTTGGGTTATGACTAGAGATAAGCAAGAAACTACAATTTCCATTGGTCTTTCATGTAAGTCTCTTACTCATAATATGTAGCAGATTATTATCAATAACAACTCTAAAGATGGTTGCAAGAAAACTTTAGAAGAGGAAAAGGCTACATATGGAATAACTCAAGAAGAGACAAGGAAAAGCTTTTCAAAACATAGAAAAGTATTGATATTACTCAGGCTGAGGGTATGCAAGAAACTAAGGGTATACAAGAATTTCATGAGTCCAGGTCACATGTCAGACAGATTACATATATCAATGATATCTCTAAGGGACATGGTATGATAGGTGCAACAGAGAGGCATCTAGCCTAGGCACTTGTAATTGATGGCACCATCCTTATACACATACTGGAGGCTTGGAGCAAGAGCTCTTCGATTTGGCAACATCATGTAGAGTAGTACTTTGTTGTCGAGTTGCTCCTTTGCAAAAAGCTGGTGTTGTTGACCTCATTAAGAGTGGGAAAAATGACATGACAATGGCCATTGGTGATGGAGCAAATGACATTTCTATGATTCAAATGGCAGATGTTGGAGTAGGTATTAGTCATCAAGGAGGATCAACTCTTGCAATATCAAATTGGCATCAGAATCTATAAAAACAACAAATGAAAATGAAACTTGGCTTCTAAGTGTAGAACATCTAAGCATCTTCACAAGCAACAATCGTTATCTCATGATGGTACTGGTGCACCTTCTCAAAAACCCAAAGAATTAATGCTCATAATACCGAAGGATCCTAGATTGCTAAGACGCTGGAGGAAGAAAGATTGATTAAAAAGATGAGGAAGATAATGGTTCCTCATGCTCGACCAGTGCCAACGTTTGAGAAGCCCTTTTTTCCTAAAAGGTCATCAAAGGAACTCACAAAACCTAAATCTCCAAATTTGAGGGTTAATCATAAGCAGCGAAAGCATTCAATGACATTGAGTTTGAAAAAAAAACATCGAAATGTGATGATTCTTTCTTTTATTTATTGCAACTTAAAATGGATGATTGCATCCATTTCATTTTTGCACCATAGATGCTTCGTGATGCTTTCCTGTTGCTGCCAACGAATAAGTTTCTAGTGAAACAAAGAATATGTTAAACCAACATAGATCCATCTTAAGCACAGATCTAACGTGAGTCTAGAGGGATCGAATTTCTTAAGGTGCAAACTTATTTTACAGTGCAAAATACAATATGTAATTTTATTTATTTATTTATTATTATAGCTGACATTTCATTTCTATTTAGTGAATATTTTATTTTATTTCCAAAAACTGTCAAAAGAACCCCGAGAGGTGGTTTGCGGTTTTCAAAAACCACTTATGCTTAGATTGATGTATGCTTGGCGAAGGCTCGGACCCGAATAACTCTCAATTGCCAAGGAGGCCTAAACATGTCAACGCATCTCCACGAGGCATCTGACAAAGACTTGGGTTCGCCTAATAATATACTCCAAAATTGTTTTATACGACGGAGTTCAAGTTCAATTATTTAAAATCAAACTCCATTATATTCATATATGGTGGGGTGGGGCTTTCTCTATTTAAATGTAACCAAATTGTAAAGGGAAACATATTTTGAAGTTATTATTTTCTGTAAAATGTGAATGTTAAATATTATATATATCTATATATGTATAATATTTAAAATTCTATAATTTTATTGTAACTATTTTCAAATAGGTAGTTTAATAATTCTTTCAAAATTAGTTTTAAAATTGATAATTATTATTTTGAAATTGATAAAAAATAGTTAGCAAATTTTGAAACTAATAAAAAATAGTTAGTTTAAGAAGAGGATAAAAAAGTTAGAAATCAATATTTTGTAAGGGATCATAGATCAAATAATTTTGGGCAAAATGTAATGTGAATTTTTTTTTTTTTGGAGATTAATGAAAAAAAAGATGAGTGTTATTCTAACTTTTTGATGCATTGAGGTATGTTTTGTTTATTTCTTATGTGTTTTTTCAATGGTTGTTCTTCTTCATGTGAGGTTGATGTATGATGTAGTTGGTTTTTCTCTGAGGCATAAATATTTATTTATGTTATGGTACATAGCAGACAATACCTTTGTTCATTCAAACAAAGTTTTAAAGGGCACTTCATGGCCTCAATAATCTCATTTTCCGTGTTTGTGTTGTTTCATTGGCCATTGCCTTCTCATGGTGTAAGAATTGGATTCCTTTTGGCCCAATGTGATAAATTATGTTCCAAACTATTTATTCTTCCATTTATAAATTTAGAATCTGCAATCATTGAAGTAAAGGCCCTTCTGGTCCATTGAGTTTGTCTCCAAGATTACGCTGACATTACTCTCAAGGGTGTTCTATCTCTAGTTAAATATTTAATCTCTATTGGTTTGGTGGATGTCCTAGGGGTTTTCTAGAGGGTTACAAAGTTGCCTCGGAACAAAGAAACCAAGTTATTTTTCCCTAGATATTAAAATCTATTTCTTGAAGGTGAACAAGATTTTCATACCAAATATTGGTTGTTTCTTATTCACCCAAAAGACTTTACTGGATAAGAAAATGAGAAAGCATCATGGAAAAACCAGATATCACACTCAAAGACTTTTCAAGGAAATTCTATTTTTTCTTATCATCTTTGTCATCTACTTTCCCTACACATTTAAAAAAATTGTTTCTTCCTTTATACTTTTTCAAATTTAATTTTTTTAAATAAATTAATAAAAAAAATTATAATTTTTAATATAATATAATAATAATAAATTTATTTAAAAAATAATATTATATTTTATTACTATTATTTAAAATAAAAAATTATTTATTTTAAATCATATTGTCAAAATTTCCTTATTTTCTTTCTTTTTCGTGATAACCACTTGTGATCAAACCATAGTATTGTCTCACTCAATTCTACAACACCTCTATTTGTTCATGTCATATTTTACATCGATGTCAAAGCTTTATTTATATGTTGACAATATGTTGTTTTTTTTTAAAGTAGTATAATTGAAATATATAACTTGAGTGGGCCTAATGGTTAAGAGCATGTGTTTCCTCCGAAGAAGTCACATGTTCAATAGCTTTATATGGGCCCAATGGGTAAGAGCATGTGTTTCCTCCTAAGAGGTCACAGGTCCAGAGGGGGTAGAGTATATATGCCTTCATAGAACTAGCAGTGAAATCATTACACGGAGGTGGGTCCCCTGTCCCACAAAAAAGGGGGTCTCATACCTTAAAATTGGATTATTATTATTGGTAGAGTATGTATGCCTTCGTAGACTTAACAGTGAAATCGTTGTTCGGAGGTGAGTCCTTTGTCTTACAAACAAGAAGTCTCATACCTTAAAATTAGATTATTATTATTATTATTACAAAGTGTTGTTTTTTTAGTATGATATTTATTTTTAGGATTTTTTTAAAAAAAAAAAATTGTATTTATATATATATATATATATATATATATATATATATATTTTAATTTAAAGATATTATATATATATATATATATATGGTTATAATTGAGGCGGTTTTGTAATTGATTGATATGAGTTGACTTTATTAGTTAGCATTAAATATAAATTAACAAAAATAATTAATTAATTAAAATAAATATGTCGTCAATAATATTATATTAAAAAAAATCTATTCAATTAAATGTAAAAATATAAATCAATTCAATTACACAAACACATAAAATAATTTGTAAGAGTTCATTCAGAATCACAACTAATAATACTATAATTTAACACGAAAGGCCTCCATCACTTCATTATTTTCACGTGTAAAATTTCTATTCATAATTTTATATTAAATTTTTTAATAATTTAACCTTTAGTTAATGTTTAAAGTGAATGTTATTTTGTGTTTGTTTTATTAATCTTAAAGTGAATGTTATGTTTGTTTTATTAATCTTCAAATATATAAAATTACACAGAAAATGAAAAAATAAAAAATTATTATTATTATAAATTTATTGTAATATTTAAATTACTAATATTAATTATATTAAATTATTTTATATAATTTTTATATAGTGAGAAAATTTATTATAATTTAGTTGTTAAATTAATAATGAGGAAAATCAGCGTATTCTCAAATGCAAGTTGATTTATCAGTGGAATAACTTGTTGAGGGGCACTGAAATAATTTGTTGGTGGTTAGTAAGGGGACAGGTTTTCAAGTCCCATTAACTTGTTGGTGGTTAATAAGGGGGGAGGTTACCCCATTAACCTGTTGGTGGTCAATAAGGAGGGAGGTTTTCACTCGTGCAAGATGCTTCTTGGTCTTGAGCCATTAACTTTTTTCCTTAAGCTCTTAGCCAAGAAAAAAAAATTTAAAGTATACTCGAGGCCCAAGTATTTTATATTCATTTTAATTTCAAATTATACAATTGAAATTAAAATAAATCTAAATGTAATAAAATAGTAATAATAAAATTAAAATAGATATCAATTTAAAATATTTTACAATTCTTCCCTTATTTTTATTAACCAATATGATATTATAAGTGGTTTAAATAAAATTAACTTTTAGAGTTTTTAAAATTTATATTCACTAAAATATTAATTTATTAAAAGAGAAAGAAATTTTATAAACGGTAAGTTTTTAATTATTTATTTATAGTATATGATGATTTTTTTCATATTAAAAGATGAAAAAATATTTTAAAATATGTATTTTTTGTAAATTATTGAGAGTAGGTTTGGAGTATGCTAAAAAATTGTTTATGTTTGACTAAGATTTTTTTTTCCACTTAAAGAAACAAGTGTTCAAAATCTAGATGTATCTACTATGAATAAAATTATGAACCAATAACCTGCATTGTTTATAGAAAGTGATGGTTTTCACCACCATTGGTTTGACAACTGAGTTATGATAGGTTTTCCTGTTAAAAAAAATTAAAAAATTATTGAGAGTAGTTTATCTGCAAAAACATGTAAAATTGTTATGTGAAATATTATGAAGTTTTCCATTTGATTTTCCCATCAATTCTTGTCCATGCTAAGGAAAGAGGTGATGCACCTAGTGATATGTTTGCAAGAAGCCTAATGCACCTAATTATATGTTAGGGGGAGGGTGCAATTTCCTTAGTGCACCTAGTGGTATGTCCTAATGCACCTAATGGTATGTTAGGGGGAGGGTGCACTTGCCCTAGTGCACCTGGTGGTATGTTAGGGGGAGGCGTGATGCACCTAATGGTTCATATTAGAAGAGGTTTGGTACATTTAGTAGTTATAGTAACAGTGCGTCTATAGTATGAATAGTAGTTATATTGGTAGCCCATGAAATTGATCTGATATCAAAGATTTACTAAGAAATTAGAGCAGGTTTGGTATATTTAGTAGTTATAGTAATAGTGGGTCTATAGTATGAATAGTATTTATATTGGTATCTCACAAAATTGACCTCATATCAAAGTTTTACTAAGAAAAAAATGAAAAAATGGAAAAAATAAATAAATAATGTTGTGTCGAGAAGCTCGTAATGTTACATTAAATATATATTTGCTAGAGACGTTAATGTTACATCAAAATTTATATAGTGAGATATATTAATTGAAATTAAAAATTATATTTGAGTATGAGTGATATATGTAATTGGGGTGAGCATCTCCATCCTAGTTTGATTAATGTAATGTAAACATTTTAACTCAGTCAAAATTAAATAAAAATAAAAATGACCCACGGTATTGACCCATGGTATTAATGTGGAATGTAGTCTATTTAAAAGCGGAAATGAAATCAGCCTAGATCCATATTAACTCTAGATCTACCAAGAGTGGGTTAAATATCTCTTGATATGCAAATCTCAAATCTCTCTTGATATACAAAACTCTTTTACAGTGAAAAGAAATTTGATCTCTCTGGGCTCTGGTAGATCTGGGGTTAAGATGGATCTAGGTTGGTCCCTTCATTGAGCTGAGATCTAATGTATATTATGATAGAAATGTGTATGGTAACCTAATGTTATGTAAACATTTTAACTCGTGAAAATAAAATAAAAATAATCCTATAAAAATTATATAATAAAAATAAATAAAAATGACCCATGATATTAACCTATGGCTTTAAGAATCAATAGTATTGACCCATAGTATTCATGTGGAATATAACCTATTTAAGGGTTAAATTAAACTATCCTAGATCCATCTTAGTTTGATGTAATATTTAGATACATAATTAGTTGTAGAAAATGCCATTGAATCCATGTAGCTTATAAAGGTGAAACTTTTTTATAGATATGTTCATACTGGGAATTTTTCTGGATATGATCGAAAGTGAGGGAATTATTAGAAAAAATGTAATTACTAACAATTGCACCATATGTTGCAAAAGAAACATTTTAAAACAGTAGAAAAAGAAAAAATTAGTATTAAAGTTAAATCTTATAAGGAAACCAAAACTAAAATATTGTTAAAGTCCGGGGATATAATTAAAAAAACACAAACAAAAATCAACAAAGAAATAAAAAATCTAATAAAAATAAAACAAAATAAGCAGAGACATGAACAAAGATCATCGAGATAGGTGTAAAAAAAGGATAATAGAAAGTATAAATTTTATAATAATTCATTATAAGCGGAGAAAATAAAAGGAGAGCAAAACCAATTAAATAAAAAATATATGAGGAAGAAAAAATTAATGATCAAGGCCATGAATAATAGGCAATGAATGATGGCTTTTAAGATGGGTCTAGTTTATAATCATTTTTTAGATGAATTTATTTGGTTATTTTTCAATTTATAGATAGAGATGTCTAATAAGTTATTATATTTAGATAAAAAAAAAATAGTGATTTTATTTAATAGAAGGATAAAAAAAATAATTAATTTAGAGATATTATTGTTGGTTGTGTTAATAATATTCTTTTTAACACACAAGCTAAATGATGTAAGATTTTGACTAATGTGTAATTTGTCACATGAGCAACTGGAAACTCTAGGACCTAGCATTGGGTCCAATTTATTGGAAGTTCATAATAACTTTTTAAAAATGTATATATTATTTTTGGCAAAAAATTAGATATGTGAGTAGTGATTTTAAATCAATAAAATGGTTATATTTTTTTTCATTGTTGAAATACTTCTTTGTTATTCCAGAGTAATAAAAAAAAAATTATAGATTTGCTTTCTGAAGCATTTCTCCATGAGATAAACTGAAGAGTCGTCAAAGAATATAACTGAAAGGAAATTGCAGTTTGGAAATTCCTACAAAATTAAAAACCTGCAATGTAGGGCAACAAAAACTAAAACAGGCTGCTTGTTATATTTTTAGAAATGTTGAAATATTGGATTAGATTTACATAGCTTGAAATTTTAGTGAACAAAAATAGAAGTAGAACAAAGAGGTAGAACAAATCGATATTGTCCACTGGAGCTAAAAACAATCAAGATTTTTGCTAAATCTAAAAAACATCAGTTGAAAACCGGAAAATGTTCTTCCAGTCAATATTTCTAGATTTTTGATTGGCTGCCACAACTGCTATGATAGGAAAACTGTTCTCTGAGAGGTTTCCACTGCTGTTTTTGGGAGCATAAAACATGTTTACTATAGGAATGAAATGCACTTTCTGAGCTTTGTTGTTTATGAAATCATCATAAATATTATCTCCTGGATCTAATAATAAAGTGTTTTTTGATAATGTGTTTGTTGTTCTATTGTACTGTTGTTCTATTTTACTCCTTGTAAATAAGTCGGAATATGATTACCTGGAAAAGGTATTTAGATATTAATTCCTGATTCCGTAGCTATTTAACAATCAACTCATCTATTATCCTTGAGAAAATATTGTGATATTAGATGTAACATATGAATGAAGAGAAGAAGGAATGACACTTCCACACTCCTTCACTTTCCATTTCCACGATCTTTCTATTTACCTTCATTGTTTGCTTGTGATTCCTTTATCTGCAAGTTATCCACACCAATTTCATCTCTCAAACAATTCACATTCAATTTAGAAGCCCTTTTTCCTACGCAATTAAATTGTCCCCTCACGTTTCCTCTTCGATATAGTTGGAGTATGTTCTCGAATATTTATTCCTTTTGTAAATTGCTTGCAGCATTACTCCACTGGTTTATTGAATTTTTCTCTATGTGGACAGAAAGGAAGGTTAGTATTGAAGTTATAGGAGAGATCGCATTATCATTCTTTTGGTTTATTGACTTATACTTGTGTAAACAAGGAAGCTTAACATTGAAGATGGAGTAGACATTACAACATGACCACAGTGGATATATTGTATCTGACCTCCCAAGCCACAAAGTTGTTACAGAGTCAAGGAAGAGAGCACCCTATTGAGAGTTCGAGATAACTTTGCAAGATATGCAGCAAGGGATTCATTTTGGGAAGAGCTCTTGGCGATCACATGAGATCCCACGTCCCTGCCTGCATGCTTACATACAAATTCATTGAAACTGAATTTTAGAAGAGCAAGAGGCCCAGAATTTCAAATGGAAAATCAATGGAGGAGAAATATGAAGAATAGCGATTGGATGGTAATGGAAAAAAAAATAATGTTTTCTCTGCGTAGGAATCCGAAGCGTACTTTGAAATTTTCATTTTGGGATGGTTTGTTTCCTTTCGGTCAGAGGATCGACTCCAATTCCATCGATTCTTCTCTAAATTGTGATATGTGCAGGAAGGAATCTAGTTCCTGGAAAGGCCTGTTTGGTCACATGAGCTGCTGTTGTGAAATGCATCAAGAAAGTGGTGATGCATGTCTTGAAGAATCACATACAGATGACACTCAAGACGAAGAAGAAAAAAGAGGATATAGTGATGCTGAGATTGAGATGGAGATTGATCACCCCGGTGGGAATTTATGTAGGTTTTATAAGTGGGCGAAGGAAAATAGATTTAAAAAACCTAGGTATACACTCCAATGTAATCTGCATGAACAATTTGTTTTGGTAACAAAAAATTAAGAAGAGGGCTTGGCCCTATGTATTGTACTCCTAAAAACCCACAATTTCAAGTTGGGGCAGCAGATCCTGAATCAATTTCCCTCAAGCTTCCCAATAATGGTTCCCACCTTCTAAAATCCATGAGCAAGAAGGTAAAATATAAGAAAAGTAATGAAGATACCAGTCTTTATTATGATGATGAGGCTGAGAAGGGAATGTACACGTGCACCACTTACAACATGGTTTTTCATTCCTACCAAGTTCTGGGAGGCCATTCTCTGCAACGTATGCAGAATTAGTTGTCTGATCGCTCCACTAAGGAACAACCAACATAAGAACCGTGAGGCTGAGGCTTTCCAATGTCGAATTCCATTCACAACGTGTCATAAAAGACAACAGACGCGTGAGAAATAACTTGCATCGGATGACACTATGGAACGACTAGCCCTTGCCCAGATGTTTCGTTCAAGAAACCCGCAGGCGAGTTCTCTATTGAAAAAAATAATGTTTTGGATCCATATGAATAGAAGGAACGGTTCCAAGAAGGAGTTAGTTAGGTATTTAGCAGAGCTTAAATGAAGGAGGTAGTGGATTTAATGGCCTAAAACATTTCAATCGTCTAAGATTTGATCTAATGGTGCAGACAGGAAAAAAATGGCAGCTAGAAGACTTGTTTTCAAAGAGGGGCGCCTTACAACGTAATTACATTTGATCTAATATTTGATAAAATATACATTTTACCCAATATTTCCTGTCAACAAATCCACTCTTATTGTATTTTTTCTGTATATTTGAAGTTTAAAAGTAAACAAACTCGAAGGGATGAGGGGGAATATTCAGTCAAATGTAATATTCACGTTGGGGTGTGATGGGAAGTAGTAGGTAAAATGTAATAATATTACGTTTTTACACCGAAGGTGTCCTTTTCTTTAAATTGGTCAGGTTAGGAATTCCTCTACCCTTTTCATCTCCATTTGACATATGTCCCTCTGTTGTTTTTCCCATTAAATGACATATGTTCAAAATTTGATTAGAATTAAATGGATGATATTATAAATAACATGTTTTACACATTGGAGTGTGGCTTAGCCGATAATGTCATTTCACACATAAGGGAATAAGTTGTGTAGCAAAGGAATGAATATTGCAAAGGAGTGAAGGCATGCAATTTGAAATTGGTAAAATAATTTAGATGATAAAAGTTTATTTATTATTTATTCTGTTTATATATATATATATATATATATATATATATATATATATATATATATATATATATATATATATATATATATATATATATATATATATATATATGCTAAGATAAAGAAATGAAAAGAAAGACTCCAAGAAAATGGAATCTTGAGTTTCTAGGTAGTTAGACCGTTATTCCCTTCCTTGGAGAGACTTAAAAGAAATTATGGTAGTTTTGGAAGCCACGAGTGGTTGGGAAGGAAAATTCAATGAAGAAGAGAGGACCTCAACATGATGTTGTTAAAGTGGCAGGTGCGTTTCCAAATTCTCTTGAGATTGTGGAAAACCAGTGAAACCCTGGAACCAATTTCTGGACTAGACTGGAGGTCCTGAGGTCACAGAAAAGTTGTGTAGAAATTTTAATACAATTATGTATTGTCATATTCTCCTGATCTAACAATTATATGCTACTGTTAAGTACAGAATCCTTCTACTTCAATCTTTACAAAAATTTAATCACCAATTGCAAACACATGAAGAAAGTTCAATCACACATAACACAGATGATTTTACTGGGAAAAAATAAAGCTAAAAACCCCACTATCATATATTATGTATATATCATGGATCATGAAACAATCTCATACAAAACTCTACTCCAAGAGCTTTGAGTACAATATACAATCGTCTCACACTGTCATACAAAAATTGGCAAATACTTACTGCCTCTTGACAGCTTGCCTCCACTGCGCAATCCCTGTTGATCAGAACCCCTAAATGAATACGATATTACCTTGCCTTTATTACGCAATCCTCATTGGCATCTCCAATGTGTGTTTGGTTTCACTTGTGCACCCACTATTGTCACAACTGATAGTCAAACTGTCCCTTTCACCTATCTCTCAACTCGGTCTCCACTGGATCTGACATGCATGTAGTTAAAAATAGTAAATCGTTAATTGCATGTGAGATCACTCCATGTGAATTAATTTAATATTTAATTCACTGATCTGTCACTAGTGTATCTTTAGTTACAACTAGTTATAACTAGCACAACTGAGTTTAACTCACTTAACTGAGTTAAACTATTTTACAACTCACATAACTACACATCCAACTCAGTTACAACTTTGTATCACTCAATTACAACGAAGTCCACTAGCATGTCCCACCAACCAACCTTTGAACTCGAAATTCCTTCAGTTAACTAGTTTGCCACATCAGTTAACTGAAATCAAGTGCTTCAAGAGAATAGATTATTATTTATTGTCTAATTATTTTTAAGGGCTAACAATAATCGACATGCATTCTATTTTTAGACTTTCATTCCACGAAACAACTTCGCACATGCATTCCAAAAATAGATGCCCATCCATCCATATAATTTCCTCAACCATCTATAAATATATTATTGCTAAAAACAGACTTTGATACAAATTATAGAAATAGGCATATCACCTAAAAATAGCTTGCAAGCCCCACCTAATGTAGGTGCTTAATTTTCACTAGGATCGTCATCTTGTTGAATCTCAACAAGTTGTTGTTTGAAATTACTCTGGAAACTAAGGAGGCTTGAGGGGAGACCTAAATGTAATTTCTAGTCTCAAGGTCAGGTGGACAAGGAGTCTTTATGGTTGTTTACCAAAAAGAGCTATAACTGAGACAAATAAGTAGTAATTTAGTTTAAACTAAGCTTGTTTAACTATTTATTAGTATTATTCCCAAGAAGACTTTTGGAATTCACAAAAAGATTACAAGATTTCCTAGCTTTTAATTCTTATGTTTTTCTTTTAAGATGAGCGAATGAAGTAATGGAAGCATGTGAATTATTGAACTAATAGAATCTGGTAATTATTGCATGCAGAAAGCAAACCTATTATTTGTATAAATACTGAACTTCGTTAAGGTAATCTTTTTCGTGTATTAACAAATGTGGTTTGGTGCATGGATTCTTCTTTATCACGAAATGCAAGAATAACCTTGATATTGATTACATTAAACTCTATATTGATAGGGTAGAGAGACCCTAGGAGAGAACAAAGTTTTGTTTCATTGAAAAGAATAGAGGAAAATTCTAATACACGGTTATAGACAATCAATCATGTATATACATGACAATGGAAAAGGTTAGGTTCTCTTTACAAGCTACACGGTTTGATTAGAGAAGAAGTCATTTCCCTACCTGAGACTTAGTACCGAGACAAACAAACAGGATATGTGACCAAAACCCACAACCTAGACGATAACGTGTGAGGAATAAACAATACGCTAACAAATATGCCCAATATATTGATAACAGACATAATTATTATAGTGACCAGGTGAATGGTGATAACCTGAGCACATGATGTTAAGTCCCTATATTACTAGTGTAGTCCCTTATTATGTTAGTGTAGCCCCCCTTATTGTTATTGGTGTACCCCTGTAACCCCCATATTGTTATTTTTGTGCCCTTAAATTATTATTGTTAGGTCGGCTAAGATTATATTGTGACCCCATGGACTCCTATATATAGAAAAGAGGTTTTTTCATTTGTATCATCCAATAAATTTTCATTTATGTAATGTAAAGGAGGTTTCCCCCTCAAAGTGGCTTATTTCTAAGGCGTTGATCTCTCTTTTCTTCTATTTTTGGAGCTGGTTTCATAACATTTGGTATTAGAGCTTGGGATTCTAGGGTTTCGCTGCTCCAAACAAGTCATCGTGGAACTTTTGCTTTAGATTTTTTTCTACGAAGGTTCCGAAGATGAAATTTTTATAGAGCAAAGAAAAAATCCTGAGGAACGTCGTGTACAAATTTTAGATCTTGGTTCATAAAATTTTCATAGATATGATCTGTGGAAGTTAGGTTTTTTTCAGGCTCTCGAATTTCACCTAAAACAGGTCATCGTGGAATTTGAGCTATAACTTCTTTTCTACGAAGGTTTAGAAGCTGAAATTTTTGCAGAGCAAAGAAGCAATCCTGAGAAACATCCTGTACAAATTTCTAATCTTGGTTCACAATATTTTCAGAGATATGATCTGTGGAAGTTAGGGTTTTTTCAGGCTCCTTAATTTCATCTCAAAGAGGTGACCGTAGGAAAATCATCATAACTATCTCTTTAAGAATCGAATTGGAATTCTGTAAAAAAAGTGGCCATAAGTACACAGACTGTAGTTTGTTGTATATCAATTTGAGAGGCGAAGGAGGAAACAATGCCATGTGGTACACCGTACAAGTTCGCTCTACTGAACCATTCCATAATTAGTTCATTGTGGTAGATTAGGTGTAAATTTGCCTTGAAGAATCCAAATCAGGTCAGACCTATGGCAGTCGAAAGAATATTTAGAGGGCTACTATAGGGCCGAATTTTAGATATTGATGATCCAAAATCACAGAGATAATTCAGTTGCAATATCAATCTCCTCAAAAGAAAGATAAAGGTGTGTATTTGTTTTTTAAAATTGCATAATGTTTGTTTGAAAAAGCAATTTGAAGTGATTCCAAGGGCATATTGAAGAATTTTTATCAGTATTGGGTTCTATAATGCCTCCAAAAAATAATTCCATACACATTAAGCCCTCAGAGAGTTATACTATGACGCATGAAGAGGAAGAATTGCAATATGAGATATCAAAATTACGGTACCAAGTGCAACAAATCTTGATCTTACGAAGAGCAACCGAAGATGACATAGATGGTTTAAAAGAAAAAATGGAGGCTAAGTTGGATGATTTGAAGGATCAAATAAAATCTAATATGGATGATAAAGTAGTGGAAGATCACATTGAGCATCAACAACAATTTCTCTAACTCTCAAAGGATAACCTAACTTTGGTGCAGAATCAAATGAAACAACAAAGAAGTTTTGAAGCAGTCACAAAAACAAGAACTCGACAAGTACGATCAATTTTAGATTATCTTGACAAGTGGAAGAAATTTCTTGTAGAAGATTCCACATGGGAGATTGAGAATTTTATACAGAAGCATCAAGAAATAATCAAGCATTGAAGACAACACTTTTTTGAAGGAGAGGGGCATGTTAAGTCCCTATATTACTAGTGTAATCCCTTATTATGTTAGTGTAGCCCCTTTATTGTTATTGGTGTACCCCTGTAGCCCCCATATTGTTATTATTGTGCCCTTACATTATTATTGTTAGGTTGGCTAGGATTATATTGTGACCCCATGGACTCCTATATATAGAAAGGAGGTTTTGTCATTTGTATCATCCAAGAATTGTTCATTTATGTAATGTAAATGAGGTTGCCCCCTCGAAGTGGCTTATTTATAAGGCGTTGATCTCTCTTTTCTTCTATTTTTGGAGCTAGTTTCATAACACATGAATAATACAAATACTAAAGTCGAACACCGATTTCAACCATATGAACAAACAAGTATCCATACGTTTGGTATTTAACGAAAGAGACCCGAGTTCATAATTCATAGATAAACATTCTAAACATTAATGATAATTGAAAAAATAAAATTTGAATCGTGTGCAAGAGCCATTATTACCCACAGAGTGAAACATCAACAACACAAATTTATATGTTAAATTGAACCCATAAAAGGTGTTTTAGCATATTCATTCTAGAAAAGTCGAGAGGGAATGCTCCTAAAACTTGTACCAAACGAAAATACAAAACATCCACAAAATAAGTCTCTTGGCATTCTACAATAAAAATATTGCAAATGGTTTGTAAAGACCCTTGTTTTCAAAAATTATAATTATAGAGCTCATTCTGAGTTATTTTCCTTTGCATAAAACAAATATCAATATATAACCCTAGCCAGTATATTTAAGCGACGGAGACAGCCAAATAACAAGGTAAGGATTCTAGAAAATTGGGCACAGTAGAAGCATCCAGGAGTAAGAGTCAAAGCCATAAGTTTGTAACCTCCTGTCACATAGCAATTTCAAAGAGTTCATTCAGAACACACCTGTAAGGTAAGAAAAGAATGTGCAAAAGTTATGGGTTATTATAACTATGTAAACATTAATTAATAAACATAATTTCAAACTATTTATGCCAATATTCCAAAGGAAGCAATATGGAAGAAACCCTAATGGTGTTCAAAGCCATATTTACCTTAAATCGCTTGATTAGGGGAACAATAGAATGCAGAGGACGTCTCTGGAAAAAAAATTTGTGTTAGCATTACAATGCGGGGGTTTGTACCAAAAGAACACTAAATAGAAGAGAGGAAGGATACCCATAATGTAAGAAGTCTATACCTAGACAATTACCAATGATATTGCTCGCCAGGACATAGTATACTAAAGACAATGATTTATACTACATGTGTTGCGAAATCAAGACACAATTCCAAGCAAGAAGCCTATAAGCATGCAGAAATATCACCAAGCGACATAAAAAAATTAGTTTCAGCTATATTTTTTCATGTTCGACTTACTAGAGAAGGCATCTATGATAGAGCCGAGATTCCCAAGGCATGGAGATCTCAACAACAGCAACAGAGAAGTAGAATGAGACTGTCGGCGAAGAGCTAGGGTAGGAATAGTTCCATCAACCGCTACCTTATCATCCTCACCATTTGATGGAGAGTGTGGTATGTGGACGACAGGGATCAGCCTGAATCATAAAATCAATTAAATTAGAGATCATGTCAAATAGCAAGTGGGTGGCATCCAGATATTTCCTCAAACTCTTGTCAGTTTAACTATTAACCTAGGTTTTCAAATCGTGGGGGTGAAACCATATTATTTGAAGGACCCTAAGCTCTTGTTGATCAACGTCAACGAAAACACTACTATCTATTTATATGTATATACTTTATATTTTTTTTCAAACCGATAGTTGCATCAACCCTGTGATAAAATGGAAATTTTCGCTTAACCCTGCCTTGGAATCATCACCAGGGTTTTGTGTTATTATGATTAACGAAATAAAAAAATAAAATTATTTTGTTGTATGAGGCTCATATAATATTTTGTGGATTTGGGGTGTTACAAGTGGTATCAGATCCAAGTTTCAATAATGTGTCCCAGTTGGGTAATTGATTAGAATATATGTATATATATATATATATATATATATATATATATATATATATATATATATATATATAGATACTATGTTCACAGAGGGAGAATAATGCAGAGCATCCGATAAATCCACCTATCGAGTTTGGTTCCATGCCAAGTTTAGCAGTCAATCCAGAGATGTGGTTCCAACTGGAGGGAGGCCATCAAAACCCCACTGTCATGATGTTGGAAACTGTGCAATAGTTGAGAACTAAGATGGATAATATGTGAGCGGATAATGAGAGATTAATGCGAGATCATGAAATAATACTAAAAAGTGTTTCTGATCAACAGAATCATAGAACTTCTATACCCAACTATGGAAATGAGGATAGGGATGAGGAGCAAAGATAGCCTGAAGTAAATCACACTCAACACCTAGAAGGGGATAAGGGTGGAAATGAAGAAGAATCTAAAAATGTGTCAGATCATTAGAAAAATAAGATACATAAGATAAAATTAAAAGGAGAATTCAGGAATATTAAACCCTCAATCTTCGACTGGGAAATGGAAGAAGTTGTTGAAGCGTGGTTGATTAATATTAACAAATACTTTCAAATTTACGAATATGGTGATAATCTAAAGCAAGATTAGTTATCTATCAACTTCAAGGGAAGGCCATGCTATGGTGGGAAAAGGTTAAGGATGTACATGCATTTGATGAGAAGGGAGTGACATGGGGATATTTCCATAAACACTTTAAAGAAAAATACTTGATTGGACGATTTTATGATGACAAGGCAAAGGAATTTCATGACCTCCAGCTAGGACAACTTTCCATGGATGAATTTGTGACCAAATTCACATCTTTGTTGAGGTATGTACCTTATAAATGGGAGGAGAAAGAAAAGGTACAAATTTTCATGAGAAATCTGCCAACATTCATGAAAGAACATTTGGAGTTTGATAAAACCCAAAACCATGGATGAGGCAATTAGGAAAGCGTGAATATGTTATCAATAGATGAAACAAAAAGGAGAAGGAAGTAAGGGATGGACTAATCAAAAGATTAAAAAAAAAAAATCAGAATATGAAGAATGTGAAAAGTGGAAATGCCAGGAATTCGCACAAAAATCAACAGAATAAAATTCCTCGGAGAAGTCAGCGGAAATTTAAACCTCAAAGTGAGACTAAAAAAGTGGAGATTTCCAGTAAACTTGAATTCAGTAAATCACGGAAACCCCCACTGCAGTGTTGGGGATGTGGGGAGACTCATTATTACAAGAACTACCCTCACTGCACCGAAACAAAATAGGTTTCCAATCCTTAAGAGATTTTACAGTTGTTGAGGTGGCGAGATACATACCTAAGATTAATGTTGATTTGGAGGATAATTAAGTCGAATATCAACCCACTATGATCGAGTTTGAAGGTAATATGCATAACCATATTGTGTCAATTTTAATAGGCCCAGGAGCCAGCTTAATTTATGTCAATCCTAGAGTTGTGGAATTGTTTCATCTATAAACCTGTAAATTTAAAAATTCTTGGTTGGTACAACTGGCCATTGAGGAAAAAAGAAGGGTGCATTAGAGAAATTTTGAGGTTTAAAATGGACCTCCTAAGAAAAAAGTACAACCAAAATAAACTTTATAACAGCCAATAGGATTCAATATGATGATGTCAACCATGGGGGATGATTCACCACTTTTGGATTAAAAAAGTAAAGAGAGTAAAAAATAATAAAAAATAAAACTAATTTTTCAACTTATCTATCTAACATTTTACTCAAAATTTCAGGAGGATTACTCATTGGATGCAAAATTTAATTCCTCATCCAAGGAGTATGGCATGTTGCATACTTTCGACAGACCATGTTACATGAAAAATGAGAAATACATGAAAAAACGTGATTGCAATCATGATTTTTCATGTATTTCTCATTTTTCATGTAGCAGGTTCCATCAAAAGTATGCAACATGCATAATCCTTGGATGAGGACTCAAATTTTTCATCTAACGAGTGTTTCCGCTCAAAATTTGAGTAAATCCATAAGGAGATAAGTTGAAAATACGAGTTGAAAAAATAGTTTTTTAATTTCTCCCTCTAAAATTTGATGATGTAATCAAATATTATTTTATTATTTCCACTATTATATTATAATTTCCTTAGGAGGCCCATTTTATACCTCAAAATTTCCCTAATGACAACCAAAATATATGACTTCCCTATTGAGATAGGAAGTCACTTAATTAGTGTGAACCTAAATGTGTTACCTTTAGGGGCTTATGATATTTTAATTGGAATGGACTGGTTGGAAGAACACTGGTCGTCGGTAAACAACAAAGAAAATACTATTAGCTACCTTACTAAGGAGGGAGTCATGGAAGAAATTCAAGGGGTAAGAAAACCAATACAACTATGACCAATTACTGCCTCCCAGTTAGGTAAGTGTATTAGGAAAGGATGTCAAATATATTTAGTACAAGTGGGTTTTACTAACTCTAAAGATAAGTCTACTTTCTTGGAAAGTCTACCAATTATCTAGGAATTTACTAATGTGTTCTCGGAAGAAATTTCAGGGTTACCTCCCAAGCGAGATATTGATTTTACCATGGAACTAATTCTAGGGGTTGCACTTGTGTCAAAGACTCCTTAGAGAATGAGTATTCCTGAATTAACTGAGCTTAAGATGTAGCTACAAGAATTACTTGACAAAGGCTATATTCGCCCAAGCGTCTCTCTGTGGGGGGCAACTGTCTTGTTTTTCATAAAGAAGGATGGTACTCTGAGATTATGTATTGGCTATAAACAACTTAATAAATTGACTATTAAAAACAAATACCTTATACCAAGGATAGATGATTTTTTTGACTATTTCAAAGGAGCTACAATGTTCTCTAAGATGGATTTATGATCCGAGTATCATCAAATAAAGGTAAGGGAGGAAGAAATTTCTAAAACAACTTTCAGGACTTGTTATGGCCATTATGAATTTGTGGGTTTTCTATTTGGTCTTACTAACACTCGACCAAAATTCATGAGTCTTATGAATAAAGTGTTTCACCCTTACCTTGATAAATTTGTTGTAATTTTTATTGATGAAATTCTTATATACTCCAAGAATCTAGAGGAACATAATTGTTGGAAATACTGAGAAGGGGGTGAATCAATATTTCTTTTCAATTGTTAATTTTACCAGTTAGATCACTTATATTTAGAACACAAAATGAAGAATGATGGAATAGATACTTTTATTAATTTCTTATTTACAATAAGTAAAGTACAATAATGATATAGGTCTCCAACCACTTGCTTCAATTCATCAATATATATTTGGTTATACTTCACGGCTCCCAATGTCTTATTTAACGAGCCCTAACAATCTTCAGCAATGCCTTCACTTAGTCTCCACATCACATCATCATTGATAACGTTGTCTTATCATGAAGGTGTATCCATTTCTCTTCATGTCACCCAAATGATCTCCAAGGTCACCTCATGAAGACTTTAAATAATACATTATGGTCTTCAATATTAACTCCAAGGTTAGTCAACACTTCTCAACAATGTGTCTACAATAGCCTGCTCAAATGAAGTTAAAATTAATACTCTTCAAAAGTGTGTTCCAAAGAAACGTTCAAGATCAACTCCAACAAGATTTCAACTCCAAAAAGGTTGTTGTAGAGTATCTTCTCCAAATAGATCTTCAATAATGGTCACCAACAAGTTTAGGTTTTCAATATTTTCTTTAGTTTGTCCTAAGAATGTTCCACATATTTCAATATGTTATATATTCAAGACACTTCACTGCCCAAGGGTCTAATCACTGTCCATGACTTCTCATCTTATTCATTGTCTTCAGCATTGATCACTAAGCTTGATTTTCTACTACAATTCAGTTCTGAGGTAAGGTCTTGTCCAAGCCTTCAAGGATAACTCCACAGATTAATATTTTCTAGCCACAAGTCCAAAGCATATAAGAGGCTTGTTTCACTTAGTTCTCACAACTGTCACTACAATCTGAGCTGACTATCCAATTATTCAAAGTATATTTACTATCCTTCCATAGGTGACTAGTTACATACAATGATCATAGGTTTCAACTTCAGGCCTTAGCTGTTTTGATATTCCATAGAAACATATCTAAAGCTCTTCCACATTAAGCCTTTGCCTGGCCTTTTTATTATACCTCAACTGATTTAAGGAAGATCACTTGATCAAAAATCCAAACCAACAATCGAAGCTTCAGATCTTGGACACACTCCACAATACAAATTGTAATCTTAACATACTTCTTATCATCGGTCAAGACAAGAAAACACAGGTTTGAAATAATATATCACAGGTCCAAATTGTATGGCAACTCCTTGTCACGTCCTGAAGTCTTTTTAGCTCTTTGTCATAGGTCTGAAGGTATTGCAGACAATTCCAAAGTCATTTTGAATGATTTTCGCAGTTTAATCACATAATTTAACCCAAAAACGAAAAATAAAAATATCCTCAAGTTCTTTCAGCCTTCTCCAGTTCAGTAGGTATGAATTCCTTTCTGGTTTTGTCCTCTGAGATATCTTCACCGATTTAATTTTTCAAAATTAACAGTCCAACCTTGTATTTATACAAATTTTGGCTTTAGAATGAAAGGACACGTCATATGGAGGTAGGCCAACATGAATTCCAAAGTGTAGGTCGGCTCACAATCTATTATATTTTTCTTATCTTAAAAATTCAATATCTCATCAACCATTGGGAGTTTTGGGGCAAGTAAGGGCTCATTAGAAATAAGAAAAAGTCCTCTTTAAGATGGTATAGAACGTATTGTGTAAAGATTCCTCCAAGGTGTCCAAAATATTTTTTCAGCATGAATTCTCCTGCAATTTTTTGTGCAAAAGGTGATTAGGACATCAAGGTCATTAGGGCTCCTTCATTGTTATGACTCAAAGTTCTTCATCATAGTGTTTTATCATGTTTTTCATCAATTTTATCTATTTCATCATGATAATGTAGCATCCAAGTCATGACATGTAATAGTGCAATGATATGTCATCCATATGTCAAAGTGAAACATCCATTAATTTGCTATCAAGAGAGCTTCAAGTCCTTCATGCCATGCAATCATTGTCCATGCCATAAAATGGTCCTCCATGTCATCATATAGTTTCCAACCATGTCATCAAGACCTTCATTAAGAGACCATCATCAATTATGGTCATTCATTTAGTGTATGACATCATCAAGTGTATGACTCCATATGTCATCAAGAGTTAAGGTCTAGATCATCAAGGCACATGCAACATTATAGTTAGTTCAAGGACTTCTTAGGACTTCTTCATTAGTGATTTGACATCTTCGTGGTTTGACATCTTCATTGATGGCATCCTTGTCAAACAAGAGTTATGTCATCATCATCTAGAACCAGGCATCTCAAGAATATTTTCCATCTTGGCTAGTTCCATATTGACATCAATGACAACCTTGATTAACAATATCCCCCTTTTTCATTGATGGAATTATTCTTGCCTTTCCAACATTCTCTCCCCCTTTGAGATCAATGCCAAACAGGGTGCCCAGGTACTCCCCCTGTTAGGCTGCTTTTTTTTCTTCACCAATAGTAGTTCTTCATGGGTATGTTACTCCCCCTGTCATGGTGCTTTTCATTATGGAAATGTGGTCCATGATAGATGAGTCTACATTTCTTCAATGGAGTTTCTCTCGAGAGATGATCCATCAAAGGATGATTTTCCATGTGTGACTCATCCAGGATTTCATAGGGCCCATTCACAAATATATTATGCGAAAATGCTTAAGAATCATAAGCTTAAGAGTCAAAAATCCCCCCCTAACTATATGGTCTCTTTTTGACAGAGTCTCACCATCAAATACTTGGAATATCAAGGATGAATTCATCAAGTCAACAACATGTGTTTTTAGCTGGAGTGTTAAAGATACTTTCAGACCCACTTTGCTTCCTTCTCCATACTAGTGTAACTTTCTTCTCTGGCTTGGCTGTCATGGTTTTAGGGACCCAATTCAAGTTACAATCACATGCCATATGTCCAATGTTATGACAATTGAAGCACTCCATATTTTTCATGAATGAGTAATCATGACTTCTTGCAAAATTTCTTCTAGAAGATTGACGGGGACCATTATATTTGTCTTTGTGATATGCCCTACAATATTTTTCCATGTGCCCAAATTTTGTACAAGAATAGAAATGACCAAGAAATATACTTTGGTACCTAGGAGATGAATATTTCCTTGGTGTAGTTATGAAGTATTTTTTCCTTGGTATTCTTTGATGATATTCATTGCCTTTTGTATTCTTTACATCATCTGCAAGTCTCCTTGGAGTAGGATTTCTTCCATTGTCATCTTGACTCTTGCCTTTGCTGGAACTAGGAGTATCATTTCTTCATGGATTCCTCACATCCTTGTTGTTTGACGCATTATCATTCTTTCTTGAGGGTTCACCTGCATATCTAGGACCTGATTTATCAAGAGGAGATATTTGATGACTTAGGATGCCATCTAGGGTTCGAGAGATTTTCAAGTTCTTATTCAATGAGACAACTTCCTTTTTAAGAGTGACAATTTCTCCTTTCAATTTTTCACAATCATCATCTTTCATGACTAGTTTCTTCTTCATTTCTTCTTTTATTCTTGTAGCTTCATATGTTTCAGCCTTGAGAAGATTGATTTCTAATTTTAGTTTGAATATTTCTTCATCCTTTTCTTCTAGTTGAGATTTAAGAGAGGGTACTTCTTCCTTGTATTGACCAATCTATGCTTCAAGATTGTTCGAGCTCTTAAGTCTTTGTTCAAGGTGACTTGAAAAAGTTTCTTACCTTTTCTTTGCCTTATCCAATCGATTTTTCATAGATATGACTTCTTCATGATGCTTTCTTTTGTTTTGATGAAATTCCTCTTTAAGTTTGGCGAGCTCCTCATCTCTTTCTTGTACTTGAATCTTGACAAAGTCAACTTCCTTCCTTGTCTTGTCTTGGTTACCATCTTGTGATTTCTTCTTAAGTTCCTCATTTTCCTTTTTCAAACTGTTAATCTCTTCCATGGAAGCCATAAGTTTATTTAGGAGATATTCTTCAAAGTCTTCTTTGTTCTCTTCATCTTCTAGGTCTTCTTTAGCCTTATTGTCATTTCTCTTATCTTCAGCTTCCTTGATGGATTCTGGAATTATTTCTTGTTTTCCATCATCTTCTTGACTAGAGATCATTCTTAGCGCTCCTTTTGAGTGAAGATCATGATCTTTGTCCCGTATAAATTTTGTTGACGAACATTTTTCAAAATTGGCCTTCACAGAATTTGGTAACCCATTCAAAATTGCCTTCATTTCTCTTGTATTGTACTCCTTGGATCCTTTGTCCATCGTGTCATTAGTAATCACTAATTTCCAATCTTAAAATCCTTGAGTCTTCAAGAAATTTCTCATTCTTTCCTCCCATATATCAAAATTTCCATTGTACAATGGAGCCTTTGCAAATTGAACGAATTTAATTTCAATGGTTGAGGAAGACACATCTTTAGGAGGATTGGAGACTTTCTTCCTTGGATTTTCCATTTGTGTTCTAATGATCAACCTTCAAGCTGTTAGGCTTTGAGTGAAGGTCCTGGCTCTGATTTCGATTGTTGGAAATACTGAGAGGGGGGTGAATCAGTATTTATTTTCAATTGTTAATTTTACCAGTTAGATCACTTATATTTAGAACACAAAATGAAAAATGATGGAATAGATACTTTTATTAATTTATTCTTTACAATAAGTAAAGTACAATAATGATATAGAGATCCAACCCTAGATGAAGACTCCAATCTTCTAGGCTCCAACATGTATTGTGCCAAGCACTGACTTGGTCTTTCCAAGGCTCCAACCTTGTCAATTTGAGGCACCAACCTCTATGGCTCCAACCCTACATCTAGAATAGGCTCCAACCTGGTTTCTTGAGGACTCCAATCCTCTAGGGCTCCAACCCTATCTTCCAAGGCATCAAACATGTCTCTATGAGGCTCCAAAATCCTACTTCAATTCATCAAGATATATTTGGTTATACTTCACAACTCCCAATGTCTTCTTTAATGAGCCCTAATAATATTCAACAATGCTTTCACTTAGTCTTCACGTCACATCATCAATGACAACCTGGTCTTATCATGAAGGTGTCTCCACTGCTCTTCATGTCACCCAAATGATCTCCAAGGTCACCTCATGATGAATTTCGATAAAACATTATGTTCTTCAAGATTAACTCCAAGGTTAGTCAATGCTTCTCAACAAGATGTCTACAATAGTCTTCTCAAATGAAGGTAAAATTAATACTCTTCAAAATTGTGTTGAAAATAACCTTCAAGATCAGCTCCAACAATATTTCAACTCGACAAAGGTTGTTGCAAAGTATCTTCTACAAATATATCTTCAATAATGGTCACCAACAAGTTCAGGTTTTCAAGATTTTCTTTAGTTTGTCCTAAGAATGCTCCACATATTTCAATATGCTATATCTTCAAGACACTTCACTGCCCAAGGGTCTAATCACTGTCCATGACTTCTCATCTTATTCATTGTCTTCAACACTGATCACTGAACTTGGTTGTCTACTACAATTCAGGTCTGAGGTAAGATCTTGTCCAAGCCTTCAAGGATAACTCAGATTAATCTTTTCTAGCCATAGGTCCAAAGCATATAAGAGGACTGTTTCACTTAGTTCTCACAACTTTCACTACAATCTGAGATGACTGTCCAATTCTTGAAAATATATTTACTATCCTTCCATAGGTGACTAGCTACATACAATGATCATAGGTTTCAACTTCAGGCTTTAGCTGTTTTGATCTTCCACGGAAACATATCCAAAGCTCTTCCATAGAAAGCCTTTGCCTAGCCTCTTTATTATACCTCAACTATTTTAAGGAAGATCACTTGATCAACAATCTTAACCAACAATCCAAGATTCAGATCTTGGACACACTCCAAAATCCAAATTGTAATTTGACCATACTTCTTATCATCGGTCAAGATAAGAAAACACAAGCCCGAAATAATATATCATAGGTCCAAACTGTATGGCAACTGCTTGTCAAGTCCTGAAGTCTTTTTAGCTCTTTGTTACAGGTCTGAAGGTATTGCAGACAATTCCGAAGTCTTTTTGAATGAGTCCTGCAGTTTAATCACAGAATTTAACCCAAAAACGAAAATAAAATTATCCTCAAGTTCTTTGGGCCTTCTCCAGTTCAGTAGGTGTGAACTCCTTAATGTTTTTTCCCTCTGAGATATCTTCACCGAATTAATTTTTCAAAATGAATAGTCCAAACTTGTGTTTCTATGAATTTTGGCTTTAGAATGAAGGGACACGTCATATGGAGGTAGGCCGACATGAATTCCAAAGTGTAGGTCGGCTCACAATTTATTATATTTTTCTTATCTTAAAAATTGAATATCTCATCAAACATTGGGAGTCTCGAGGCAAGTAAGGGCTCATTAGAAAGAGGAAAAAGTCCTCTTTAAGATGGTATAGAATTTATTGTGTAAATATTCCTCCAAGGTGTCCAAAATATTTTTTCTTTGTGACTGCTCCTTAATTTGTTTGTGCGGAAGGTGATTAGGATATCAAGGTCATTATGGCTCCTTCATTGTTACGACTCCAAGTTCTTCATCATAGTGTATTATCATGTTTTTCATCGATGTCATCTATGTCATCATGATAGTGTAGCATCCAAGTCATGTCATGTAATAGTGCAGTGATATGTCATCCATATGTCAAAGTGCAACATCCGTTAATTTTCCATCAAGAGAGCTTCAAGTCCTTCATGTCATGCAATCATTGTCCATGTCATCAAATGGTCCTCCATGTCATCATATAGTTTCCAACCATGTCATCAAGACCTTCGTCAAGAGGCCATCATCAATTGTGGTCATTCATTTAGTGTATGACATCATTAAGTGTATGACTCCATATGTCATCAAGGGTTAAGGTCTAGATCAGCAAGGCACATGCAACATTATAGTTGGTTCAAGGACTTCTTAGGACTTCTTCATTAGTGGTTTGACATCTTCGTGGTTTGAAATCTTCATTGATGGCATCCTTGTCAAACAAGACTTATGTCATCATCATCTAGAACCAAGCATCTCAAGAATATTTTCCATCTCGGTTAGTGCCATATTGACATCAATGAAAACCTTGATTAACAATAAGAAGCATTTACGAATAGTTTTGTAGACACTATGAGAAGACCAAATGTATGCTAAGTATAGTAAGTGCTATTTCTATAAGGATCAGATTCAATATTTAGGACATGTAATTTTTGCAGAAAGGATAGACGTAGATTTGGAGAAAATCAAAACTATTATGGAATGACCAGTTCTTGCTAATGATGCTGACATATGATCCTTCGTGTGTTTGGTAGGATACTATCATCATTTTATTAAAGGATTTTCCAAAATAGCTTATTGTAATATTTCCAATTAGTTGCAGCTAATTGGCAATATTAATTTTGTTCAGAATTTTCCTTTCTAATGTTAGTCAGTCAATAAAGGGGGTGATGGGACCCATAACCCACACTTAGGAGATAATAATTCCCTAAAGTCACTTAGGAAAATTTAGTTGGCAGCGTGGGGCCCAGGAGAGCCAAGTGACAGCGCAGGGAAGGGACAGTGTGGGCCACGCAGCGTAGTGGCAGCGTGGGCCAGGACAACGCAGTGGTAGGGACAACGTGGCCAAGGAGGGACAATGCAATTGAGTGGGGCCCAAGGGAGAGCTAGGCTCTCCAGCATAAAAGGGAGAGGAGGCTCACCATTCAGTCATTCTATTATGCATATTCCGATTTTCTTTCTTCAGACATTGAGCACGCTTTTTCTATTTAGCGAAGTCTGCAAGTATTGTTCAGCACACGAGTGTCTCCGATCGGAGATCCCAACCTCAGCCTCAGGGGACTTCGAGTGCTCTCTCAGGTAAGGAGATCCACCATTGTTTTTCAGGACTTAACACTCAACACTCTTCAGCGAGGAGAACACAGTCACTAAGGCAACGCAGTCACACTTAGGGTTTACGCAGTCTTGGGAGGAGGCAGCATCGGGAGAGAAGGGAGATCAGGGATTTCATCCCAGGAGTATTGTGAAGGTATCAACCCTTCACAAATAATATTTTGCAGTAGGAGGAGGCTATCATTTTCAGTCTATCATTTCAGGGCCAGCGTACTCACCTGGAGTGCATGATTTTCCAAGGGAGGTAAAATTCCGAGGTCAACCATTCCGGGATTCCTTCCTAGGTTTTTCCGTGTTATTGGAGGAGAGCTTATATCCCGAGTTTCATATTTTTTTGAGCAGGGGAATAGCCCCAAAGAGAAGCTCCATTCCCGTAGTAGCAGCAATTCCGACGGCAGCAACTTCAGGAGTTACGCAGTCATAGAGAGAGAATTCATTCAGTGGGAGATTTTGAGAGTATTTACAGCGTTCCTTGAGCAAACCAAGGTGCCATCATTCTGATCACCTTTTTACCCATTGTTATCTTTCAATTTATAATAAAATTTCCCATTGTTTCTCCATATTTGCAGTTTTTTTATGATGTATCTTTATTTGTTGTAGTTATTTTTTTATGTTGCTTTAAGTTGATGTCTATTTCCTATTTGGAATATTACACTTATCTTATCACCACCTTGTAGAAAAAGGTTAAAGCTTTTAGGTGGAATTTTGATTGCTGACATAGTTTTGAATTATTGAAACATTTATTAACCACAACTCCAGTGTTAAAAATTGCATACTCTGAGAAGGAATTTATTTTTTGCACCGATGCCTTCCAGGAAGGAGTAGGGGGATTATTGATGCAGGAAGGTCAGATAATTGCATATGAATCCCAGAAGACAAAAGAGCATGAGCAAAGATATTCTCCTTAAGATTTAGAATTGACTACATTAGTACACGCCCTAAAGGTATGCAGGAACGACCTCCTGGGGAAAAAGTTTGTGTTAATGACCGATCATAGTAGCCTAACCAACTTCTTTGAACAACCTAGTCTAAATGCATGACAAGCTAGGTGGACAACCTTCTTAAGTGAATTCAATTTTGATATTTAGCATTTAAAAGGGAAGGAGAATCGTGTAGCGGATGCTTTGAGTAGGAAATTTCATCACATATACGAAATCTCCTATAGCCAAGCTGAATTTAATTTTTCAGATCTGATTAGAGAAGTTGCGGATAAGGGCCCTGAATATTTATTTTTATGGGAGAAATTTAAACAGATAAACAATTCTAAACAAAAATCAAATTATGGCCTAAATGGAGATAACTTATTGAATTTTAAGGGAAGAATATATGTTCCCAACCATATAAATATTAGACATTTAATATTGGATGAATTCTATAAGAGACCTTATGCTTCCCATCACGAATATAAAAAACTATTCTATGTTATAAGGATGAATTATTTCTAGCCCGGAATGAGAAGAGATATTACTAAGTATCTAGCTAAATGTATAGAATGCCAACAAGTTAAGGCTCAACATTAAAATCTCGCTGGATTGCTTCATCCACTACCCATTCCAGAATTGAAGTGGGAAGTAATTACTTTGGATTTTATAACAGGATTGTCTAAAACTAAGAAAAAAAATGACTCTATTATGGTTGTAGTGGATAAGTTGATTAAAGTAGCCCATTTTATTCCTGTTCAATCTACATACAAGACTGTACAAATTGCAGATGTATTTATGTGAGAAATTTTTAGACTGCACAAAATTCTAAAGATTATGATCTCTGACAAGGATGTGAAATCTACATCAGCCTTTTGGAAAACCCCCTTTACGAGCTTGGGGACTCAAGTCCAGTTTAGGATTGTGTATCATCCACAGACCGATGGGAAAATTTAGCGAGTAAATCAAGTGTTGGAAGATATGTTGCGAATATAAGTGATGTAACAACTAAATAAATGGGAGGAATATCTTCACTTAGTGGAATTCAGGTATAGTAACAGTTATCAAGAATCGCTAAAATTGATTCCTTTTGAAGTTTTATATGGAAGGATATGAAAAACACCCATTACTTGGAAGATAAATTAATGTTAGGACCTGATATGTTGGATGAGATGGAGCTCATTGTAATATAGGTTTGACAAATTTGAAATCTCCCCAAGATAGATAGAAATTTATGCTAACAAGAAAAGGGCATATAAGGAATTTTAAGTAGGAGATCACATGTATGTTCGAGTGAAACCCAAGAGAAGCACCCTGCAATGGAAATGATGTCCAAGAATATCTCCTCAATATTGTGGATCCTTCTAGATCCTAAAAAGGGTTGGACCTATTGCATATCAGCTTGCGTTACCAAGCTACATGCAAGTACACAATGTGTTCCACGTTTCATTATTGAAAAAATATGTATATGACCCTAGACATATAGTTAACTGGTAGGAGGTGTAGGTAAAAAAAAAATTCATTTGTGATTAATAGTAAAAAATATATTTTTGATAGTTATTTATGTTTATTAAACACTCTTGAGTAATGATATTTCATGATGTGGAACACGTATAGCCGAATGGAGAGTTCCTCATAGATCCTCTACGTATTCTTCATTAGGGAGAAACAATGCTACGGAGGCAAGATATCACCCAGTTAAAGTGAAATGGAGGCACTTTAGCATGAAAGAGACCACCTAGGAGGATGAAAGCCTAATGAGGGAATTATACCTTGACATGTTCCAAGGGAACGAATAAACAAAGAGGATAATGTTTCGCTCAAAGGGGGGAAGATGTAACACCCATGGGGCATGTAAATAACTTTCATTTACTTTTATTGTACAAGATTCAGTAAATTTGGATTCAGTAGATATTGGTAAAACAATTTAGATGATAAAAGTTTGTTTATTATTTATTATGTTAAAAAAAACAAATAATGCTAAGTAAGAGAAATGAAAAGAAAGACTCCAAGAAAAGGGAATCTTGAGTTTCTAGGTAGTTAGACATTTACTCTCTTCCTTTGAGAGACTTAAAATAAAGTATCTCAATTTTGGAAGCCACGAGTGGCTAGGGAGGAAAAGGAAACTGAGCAAGGATCAATATTTTAGCTAAAAATTCAAAGTGCTCAGAAATTCTTTAGACTAGGACGAAAACGTAGAGCTCGTCTCCAGGATTCCAATGCAACTCGTTTCATCAAATTCTGAGTTCGTATGAGTAAGTTATGACATGTTGTTCGCTTTCCAAAACAGGTAAAAAATGGGCAGAACAGGTACAATAGCTGATGTGGCAGTCCAGTCAGCAAAAAAGAATCTTCAGGAATATTATTCATGTTTTTGTTAATGAGGTTGTGACAAGTGGCATTTTCGGATTCACCAGTTTGATCTATGTGGGTGAAATTTCTCTAATATTTCTAAGGTGGAATCGTATTTTGTATTAAACCAAACCAAATGCCAAAGTGCGATGGGTCTAATACTTTGAGTTCGTTGGTTATAAACTCAAAGGTCCATTGAAAATGTCATGATTCGTGCCAAGTCAAAGACCACATATATGCATATGGTAAATAAATGCCAAAGGTGTATATGGGGAGCGGTGTCAGGTATTGAACCCAGGACCTCCGCCCCCATAACCCAATGCCATAACCATCAAACCACCGGCGGAGATCTAAAAAAGGTTTGGCATTAATTAATAGTTATCCCTTATGTAGTGATCGATGGAGTTTAATACAGGATTATCCCAAATTCAAAATACTAATTCACAATTAACGCATTGATTTTCGCTAAGTGCGTTTATCCATAATTAATGACAGGTTAATCTGGTTGAATTTTTTGCGGAGCGTGCCATACTTGGCGGGCTTGCTATTTTTAACAGTCCTAATTGGCAGTCTTCCAGAAATATTGGAGAAATTGGGGGAAAAACTTGAATGAGGCATAACTTTTGCCCATAAACTCCAAATTCGACTAAGTCTGAATCAAAATAGGGGTATTGGGGGTATTTTGGAGACATTGAAGTAGTTTTCAGAGGCAGAAAAGGTCATCTACAGGTTTTTTTTGCATTTGAATATTTTTGAAGGCTAGGGCCACCAGGTGTTGGAGGCATTGTCAGAGCATCCAGAATCCAAACTGAGAAAAAAAAAAGTCATTTATGGTAGATTTTGATGTTCTAAACTCATTGGAATAGGTTCCAAGAGCATTTGAATCTTGTAACAACAATTTGAGCACATTTGAAGCTAATACAAAGGCCCACACTATGAAGCTGGACCAAGGAAATGTAGCCCGGGATGGGTGAAATCCTTCATCAAAAACTTGTGTATTGAGCTCTGTTATGTGTGTTTCTTGTGTTTATATTTTCTATTGTTCAGTGATTTAAAATTATGCTTTTAATTTTATGAAAAACACTAAATTTCACCAAGTAAATTGAATTGACAGTTGCATGCTCATGGTCAAACTTTTGATGAATAAGCAAACCAAAACAAAGAGAATTTTATATCTGGAAATGATACTAGCACATCAATAACTAGCAGTCATTTCAGATCAGAAACGAAGAAGATATGACCTGGATAGGATGCTCTCAAGGTGGCAGGTGCATTACCTAATGTTGTTCTTGAGATAGTGGAAAATGAGTGGAACCCTGGAACCAATTTTTGGAATGGACTCGACGTCCTGAGGTCACAAAAAAATTGTTGTCTGAAAATACTTTGGAAACTAAGGAGGCTAGTGGGGGGACCTGGACGTAATTTCCAGTCTCAAGGTCAGATGCACAAGGTGTGTTTCTCGTTGTTTCCTTGACAAAGTTATAGAGGAGACAAATAAGAAGTAATTTAGTTTAAACTAAGCTTGTTTCACTATTTAGTAGTATTATTCTCAATCTCAAGAAGAATTCTAGAATCCATGAAAATATGAAAGGGTTTCCTATATTTTACTTATTATGTTTTTATTTTAAGCTTATGTGTGTAAATGAATGAAGTATTAATGGAAGCGTGTGCATTATTGAACTAGCAGAATTTGGTAGTTATTGCAGGTAGAAAACAAACCTATTGTCTATATAAAAAATGAACTCTCCTAAGGTAATCTTTTTTCTATATTAATAAATGTGGTTTGGTGCGTGGAGTTTTCTTTCGCACAAAATGGAAGAATAACCTTGATATTGATTACATTCATCTCTGTTATGCTAGGGCATAGAGACCCTAGGAGAAACCAATTTTTTGTTTCATTGAAAAGAACTGAGGAAAGTTCTAATACACAATTATAAACAATCACTCATGTTAATACATGACAATGGAAAAGGCTAGATTCTCTTTACAAGCTATAGGGGCTCATTAGAGAAGCAACCCTTTCCCTGCGTGAGACTTAGTACCGAGACAAATAAATAGGGTATGTGACTAGAACCCACAACCCTGACGATAACGTGTGAGGAATAAAAAATACACTAACAAATATGCCCAATACATTGATAACAAACATAATTATTACATTGACCAGCTGACTGGCAAGAAACCTCAGCACATGAAAAATACAAATACTAAAGTCGAACACCCATTTCAACCACATGAACAAACGAGTATCCATACGTCTAGCATATAACTAAATTCATAGAATAAACGATTTAAACATTAATGATAATTGAAAAATCAAAATCAGAATCCTATGCAAGAACCATTATTATCCACAAAGCAAAACATCAACATCAAAAATTTATATATTAAACTGAACCCATAAAAAGGGTTTTAGGATGTTCATTCCAGAAAAAGTCGAGAGGGAATGCTCCTTTAACTTTTACCAAAAGAAAAATAAAAAAGATCTACATGATAAGTCTCTGGTTGTTCATAACTATGTAAACATTGTTTAATAAATGTAATTGCAAACTATATCCACCAATCCACGAAAGGAAGCAATCTGTAAGAAACCCTAACCCTAATGGTGGATCATGAGAGAGAATCGTGTGTTAATTCTTTAGACCAAGATGTTTTTTTTAATAAATGATAACATCAAAATTTTAGTGAGAAGTAGAGTTTTATTGTGATTTAAATTTTTGATATATTATAAATTAATGTTTTTACTGTTGTGGTTGGTTTTAAAAGTTTCAATTTAAATTTAAAATTCAAAAAATTTTAATCTATTGTTTGGCTTATTTAAATTAAATATATATTAATTATTAAATTAAGATATTTTAAAAAATAGACATTTTATCACATGATGAGAAATTTAATAATTTTTTTATTAATTTTAAAATTAAAAATTTAGCTAAGCATATATATTTTAGAATGGGTTTTTGGGATTTTAATTTAATTATCAATAATTATTAGGTGAATGGTGATGATTTAACCTTCATGAAATATTCTAGAATTTTTATAATAGTATACACAAATCAATGATTGAGATTTATCTTCAAAGTAGTTATGTCTTTTTTACCCTTTTAATTAAATTAATTAATTAAAAAAAATGTTATATGAACAAGTGTCACATGAAATGAGTTATGGTTTTTTGGACATGTAGTATTGGACCATGATATTATAACAAAGCCTATTTACAAATTAAGAATCTTCACCATAAAGTAAGGATAAATCTCCATGGTTAAAAATTTTGTTCCATATTTTTTTTAAATGTAAATATTTTTAACCTATATATTAATTGTTTTTATACCTAATAATAATTTAAAATAAAGTCATAATAAACTTTCTTTGACCCACACTTTGAAATTTTTTTTTTTTTTGTAAGCTTGGTAGGTCCTCTTCATTCATTCAATTTCAAAAGCATGTTACATCCATGAAAGTTATTCAGTGGCCTCAACCTGCCCATTGGGAAATCAAGTATCTTGGCCACCGAAACGCATTATAAGCCATCCAAAATCTCAATAACTTCAGTCTGTCAAATAAATTCTTATAGGCCTGAATGTATAAAACCCAATGTTCATCTACATAGTTGTAATATATTATACTATCTCACATATACATCAAAAGGTTCAACAAAAAATATAGTCATAACAAAACTAAAAATTAATCATCATCAGTGGACTCCATAGGGGTGCGGTCCTTAGCACTGGATCATGGTAATTCTGACTAGTGATGGAATGGAATATTCTTTTCGATAAGGCCAAAGCAAACATTCTACCATTGGATTTGGAATTGAATAAGTTGAAATTTCGTCTAGATTTCCTGAACGCCTAGGATGTTTTTTCCATAGTCAACCGACGATTACATGACGGCTTTAGCCATGAGACTCTTCATAAGCCAATAAAGGTGGATTGTTTGTTCATACTATGTGATGCCCTCACTAGTGTGACTAGGATCTGGAGCAATAACTCACCAATCCTGCACCTTCATTAGCTTCTGCACGTTGATTAAAATGAACTTCTCATAATGATATCAATTGTCACTATTTGAGCAGGAATTCCAATATTATAAGCCTGAACAGCTTCCTGTATAATCTGAGCATCTAACCTACACCAACTTCTCTTTAGTGGTCGAACTGATGAGGAACCCTTGTTACCATGATTACCATTCTTCTAGCCCCTACCTCGACCACCATTACCACTCAAACTAACACTAGGGGAAGGGCGCACCATCTTGTTTACCGTCAAATTACACAAACTATAAATAGACCAACATATAGAGAAGGTCAAGAACCAGTACCAGTCATTGAACACGTGTCCATAATTCAAACAAAGTTTATAAAGGCCCGATGTAAAGACATTAAAGAGGAGCAAGAAATGAATTGATTTAGGAAAAAACTTGACAGAAAGGTGGAAAATCGACCAGGGTGGCCTCCAACACCATTCTATACCATTGTCTAGCACCTCGTGCTCAAAAATTCTGAAATATAGAATGATACTAAGCATTTGTTGAAAAATACGATAGTATATAACACAGACTGGCTCCCCGAGACAAAAACCCTTACGGGCCACCTCATATATAGAGTAAATCAAATGTAGGATGCATACTTTCATTGCTTTGCTGAGGATGAAAAATACATCAAAATATCCCTTACTGTCGTTTATACATTCCTTCACTATGTAATAATTAACCCAGAATTGAAAATACATGCCCATTCTAGACAATAAAATGTCAAAGAAAACTGACACCGGGATAGAAACAACACACACAATAGAGAATGATACTATAAAAACTTTCCAACATTCCCGACATCCATTTCCATTTCCTCCAACATTTCAATTATATAGTTTGTCAATGTCATTGCAGTGGAGAGAATACCGAGCATGCCACAGTCCCAGAGGTAAGGGAAAAGAGAAATAAACATACCCGGCTGTGAGCGCCATCGACTAGAAGGGCTTGGACCCAGACTGAACATAGCGTTGCCAACCCATTCGAACCAGCCTGAATGAGAGATTCGAACATCTACCACTTCTCCTTAGAACCCAACGTCATGTAGAAATTTGTTGAATAATGATTAATTATACACCGAGACTATCCTGATCACATACAATTCGAATTTATATGCAACACATAATCTCTTCCACTCAGATCATCAAACATGCGGAAATAAAATCAAGCGATAACACATCAAATCATCATACACATTAACACGGTATGTATGGGGAAAGCTTATAGCTGAAAACCCCGCAGCTATTGTGTATATTATAATGGAGAAATCATGTAACAAACTCAGTACAATACTCCTCACAAGTACTCGGTACTTTCTCATGAAGTTACACACAATCTAGCTCAGTTTTGAACAGGTTACTGGTTCAAAACTCACCGCCAATTGCCTTGCCTCTATTGCGCAATCCAGGCCTGTCTATATAGAGATCCAAGGTTCGAATCCCCTTGGCTTGACAGTGCAATCATCATGGGCAATTCCTCCAAGTGTGGTGCAAATCTCATGCACAACTGATGTCGCCATTGATAGCTAACTCCACCCTTTCATCTACCTCTTTCACTGGTCTCCACTGAACTGATCATGCACTGTAGTGAATTGATGTGTTCTTGAGTTGAATAATGAGTAACTAATTAATGAATTAAATAATATTTAATTCACTCCACTCATAACTAGCTGATTAGCTAGTTAAACTAATCTCAACCAATTCAACTAAAATAAACAGAACACAACTCCACTAGCTGTCTCATTAACTCCACCAAACTTCTGCCACTGAAGTCCTAACTAAATTCAACCATGCATGTGCTCACCAAACCCTAGGAATAGCGTAATTCCTCTGTCAGATGCATGAGCCACTTCCAAGGCTCGAACTGAAGTGCTCCAAGAGAGTAAACTGAAGTTTATAGTCCAAATATTATTAAGGGTAAATAATATTTGACTTCCCTATTTTTAGGATAGGCAGTCTAAATATAGACTTCGACCTATCGACCTATAGGTCAAAAAATAGAGTCCCATCTATTTTTACCAACATGACCAATACTCCAAGAATAACATACTGCAATCCTCGGACCATGCTCCATATGTCTAAAAATAGACATAGTCTAAAAATAGACTTTGCGCCAGAATTTGCCTGCGGGCCCACTTAGTGAAGGCGACTTCATTTCACTAAGCTCCATCATCTTGTTGTATTTTCAACACTCCCTCTCAGCAAGATATGGATTATCTGCAACCCCTATCCTGCCTCTGTGGAATTCGAACTTGCTCCTGGTGAGCGCCTTCGTCAGGATGTCGGCATCCTGATCCTCCGTGGGAACATATGAAAGCATCATGATCCTCAGCTGAACACAATCTCTGATGTGATGGTACCTGATGTCGATATGTTTGGACCTATCATGAAAAACTGGATTAGCCGAGAGCTTGATGCAGCTCTGGTTATCACAGTAGATCACTGTAGGCTCCAAATGCAACCTGAACAAACCTGCGAGGATCTTCCTCATCCAAATAGCCTCGCATGCAGCCAAACTTGCTACCATGTACTCGGCCTCTGCTGAACTGAGTGCCACGGATCTCTGCTTCCTGCTGTACCAGGAAACTGCTGTCGACCCAATGCTGAAAACTCCTCCAGAAGTGCTCTTCCGGTCCGTTGGGCTCCCTGCCCAATCTGCATCAGTGAAGCCAGAAAGCTTCGCTCCATCCTCCTGTCTATACCATAGACCATATCCCGATGTGCCTTTGATATAGCGCAATACATGCTTGCTTGCCTTCCAAAAGAGCTTGGTAGGCTTAACCATAGCTTGCGAAAGCTGGTTAACTGCATAGCATATATCGGGTCGTGTATTGACCAGATACATAAGCGACCCCACCAACTGTCGATAGACAGTGGCATCCACTACCTCCGCTGAAGTAGCATCCTCCTTCCTCCAACCACCAAGAAGAGGGTGTCAACAGGCTTGCAACCTTGCATGTTGAACCTCTCCAGAATCTCCCGGGCATACTTGCCCTGAGAAACAAACAGTCCTCCGCTGCGCTGCCAAATCTCCAATCCCAGGAAATAATGAAGGATGCCCAAGTCCTTCATCTCAAACTCGCGTGCAAGATCCTCCTTGCATGAAAGTATCAACTGCTCATCGCCAGTCAAAATCAGATCATCTACATACAGTACGATGATCAACAGCTTCCCCTCCACCACAATCTGGTACAGGTTAGGATCCGCCTCACTCTTGGAGAATCCAAGCCCAGTGAAGTAGCTGTCTATCCGAGTGTACCAAGCACGAGGTGCTTGCTTCAACCCGTACAATGCTCTCTTGAGTCGGCACACATGCGACTCACTGCTGAAGATCTCAAAACCTTCAGGCTGCTCTATGTACACCTCTTCCTCAATAACTCCATTGAGGAACGCAGTCTTCACATCCATCTGATGAATGTGCCACCCCATCTGCGCTGAGAGAGCAAGGATCGTCCGTACGGAAGAGTACCTTGCGACAGGTGCAAAAGTCTCCTCATAGTCAATCCCCTCGATCTGTGAGAAGCCACGGGCGACAAATCTCGCCTTGTACTTCTCCACACTCCCGTCAGCTGCCTGCTTCACCTTGTAGATCCATCGCGAACCCACCACTAATTTCCCAACCGGTCTTGGGACAATCTCCCATGCACTGTTCCTGACGATCGAATCATATTCTTCGATCATGGCATCAACCCATGCGGGTTCCTCCACAGCTTCCTCAAAAGAGGATGGCTCCGTCACAACACATTGACTCATAAGAGCCATGTGTATCCACATTGACTGTGATCGGCCGACCGCGCCGTGCCGAGATGGTCCTCACAACCCTTCGCATCCCGAGCGTCGCTCAACCGTAGTGCGCATGCGCTCGATGGTTGGCGTTGCATGAGTGGTCTCTTCCACTCCATGAACTTCCTCTTGTGGCTGATCCACATCCTGAAGCTCATCCTTAGGAACTAATACCTCCTCATCTGCATGCAAGTGTGGCTCCCTCTCAAGCGAACACTGCATGGCTTTCTCCTCCTGAAATTTGATATCCCGTCGCACAACAGTCTTGCGACTGTTTGGCAAATACACACGATAGTTGTGGGGCGTATCAGTGTACCCCACAAATATTCCAACCCTCTCGCGGGGTCGGATCCAGCCTTTCTCGCATCCTTCGCTTAAGCATGCATGTAGACAGGAGAACCAAAAATCCGCAAAATGGAAATACTGTGCCCTTGCCGTATTGCTTCCTCCGTGGCAATTTCATGCCAAGAACCTTGTGAGGACAACGGCTCGCACATACACTGCTGTATTTCATGCCTCAGCCCACAAGTGAAGGGGTAGGCCCTGATCATGCAACATCGTCCGTGCAGCACCCACGATCGTTCGTTCTTCCGCTCAGCCACCCCGTTCTGCTGTGGGTTATGGGGTGCGATGAGCTCGCTCTGAATCCCTTCTGCGCTGCAGAACTCCTTGAATTCAGCCGAGATGAATTCACCACCGTTATCACTCCTTAGAGCAATCACCTTCTTCCCCGACTCCTTCTCGACCAGTGCTTTAAACTCACAGAACTTCGCGAATGTATCGCTCTTCTTCTGCATGAAGAAGATCCAGCACTTTCGAGAGAAATCATCAACAAAGATCACATAATACTTGTGCTTTGCTGTCGAAGCAACTGAGAAAGGACCGCACACGTCTGTGTGAACTCTCTCAAGGATCGTCGTGGCGCGACTATCCTTCTTGTGAAAGGTGGCTTTCACATACTTCCCCAAGGTACACCCCTTGCACTGATCTGACTGCGCAAGAGTGCCCTTAGGAAGCCCAGTAGAAATCTGCTGCAAGATCTTCAAAGCTCCATGGTGAAGGTGGCCCAATCTCCTGTGCCACAGTTCGCCCTCATCATCCCGCTCACCACTTCTCCCGCCTTGCATGCCATTGCTGCGCAGCCATCTACTTGCAACTGATAAAGGTTCTTGGTTCGAACCCCTATCTTCCGGGTCTCTCCAGTAGTCTTACTGCGCAGGAAGGCTTTTCCTTCGCTGAAGACCACATCATACCCTTTATCCTCCAACATCGCCACAGAGATCAAGTTCTTCTTCAATCCAGGTACATGCATGACATCCCTCAATACAAAGGGTTTACCAGACTCCCTCTGAAAGGATATGGTACCGATACCAGTCGCACCGTATCTACCATCATCGCCCATCTCGATGTGCACACCCAAATCTTTGTCCTCCAGATCTGAGAACAAATCCCGATCTCCCGTCATATGAAATGACGCACCGCTGTCCAAGAACCATACCAATCCCATCACACTTGAAACCAAGCATGCGATCAGTGAAAAGTCAAGCTCGAACTGTGAAGCCAAAGCTTCTCCATCTGCAGATCTTCCCGCTTGCTTGTTCTTCTTCTTTGGACAATTGGTAGCATAATGTCCGTGATCATGGCAGTGAAAACACTTCACTTTCGCCATATCCTGCTTCTTGCCCTTAGCTCCAGAATGAGAGGTTTTCTTACCCTTCCTTTTCTTAGCTTTGGACACCAAAGCGCAGTTTTCTTCATCAGCTCCCTTTGATGAAGATCCATCTCGAGTAGTCCTCCTTATCTCCTCCTGCATGAGATCCGCCCAAAGGCGCTCCCATTCTCGGCAGCTTCTCCTGACCATTGACACTATCTTGATATGAGTGCCAAGCCTTCGGAAGACCAAGGAGAGCCAGGTCGACCATGTCCTCGTCTTCGACGGTCACCCCCACACTTCCCAGCTCATCTCTGCACTGAGTGAACTTCGTGAGGTATTTGGCGATACTGTCGCCCTTCTCCATCTTGATGTTCCTGAGCTTATCTTTGAGTGCCAGCTTCCTTTGGTCACTCTTACTCTGGAATAGATCCGTCAAATCTTTCCACATTAGAAATGGAGAAGCCTTTCCATGCAGGATGGATACAATATGATCCTTGACGCCCTCCAACAGGATCCTTCGACATTTCGCCATCTTCTTTTGCCATGCTTCGACTTCAGCAGGATCAGTGGGCTTTTGGACATCTGTATCTACGAACTCCTTCGGACCATTATCTTCTAATACTACCTCCATGCGATCCTTCCATGCAACATAATTCGAGCTGCCTTCAAGAGCATATTCGAGTCGCAAACTGTTGAAAGACATTTTCAACACCAGCACCAAGAAAACAAAACTGCTGCAAAATTCGAATTCCACCTCAAAGCTCAACCGCTCTAGATCTGTGAGAACAAATTATTTCTAGCACAGAGATTGACTGCAAGGGGCGTTTACCAGACCTTTCACTTTTCGAAGAAAGATGAATCCGGAGGCTACCTGGCCCGCATGCAGACTCTGTCTACCGAAATAAGTTTGTAATCACTGTGATGATCAATCTCTGCTTCAATAGCTCCGATACCATGTAGAATTTGCTAAATAATGATTAATTATCCACCGAGACTATCGGGCGAGTGCTCCGAGAGGTAAGGCGAAGTTTATAGTCTAGTGTTGACTTTGGTAAATAATATTTGACTTCCCTATTTTTAGGATAGGTAGTCTAAAAATAGACTTCAACCTATCGACCTATAGGTCAAAAAATAGAGTCCCATATATTTTTACCAACATGACCAATACTCCAAGAATAACATACTGCAACCCCTGGACCATGCTCCATATGTCTAAAATAGACATAGTCTAAAAATAGACATAGTCTAAAAATAGATTTTGCGCCAGAATTTGCCTGCGGGCCCACTTAGTGAAGGCGACTTCATTTCACTAAGCTCCATCATCTTGCTGTATTTTCAACACGTCATGATAGGAAAAGTGCATGGAGGAAGAGAGTTTCATGTGCCACGTGTAATTTATGAGCTTTGTAGCTCATTGTTTCAACATTCAACCCTCTACTATTGTCTACCATGCCACTATCATGTTCACACATGCGACGTCTGGGAGGTGACCGCCCTTCGGCCTTTCCAATGGTCATTTCAATCCATTAAGGGAATTTTGAGGTCTAAAATGGGTCTCCTAAGAAAAATGTACAACCAAAATAAACTTTATAAAAACCAATAGGATTCAAGATGGTGATGTCAACAATAGAGGAAGATTCATCATTTTTGAAGTAAAAAAGTAAAAATATTAAAAAATAATAAAATAATAAAACTACTTTTTCAACTCGTATTTTAAACTTATCTCGCTAAGGTTTTACTAAAATTTTGAGTGGGGGTACTCATTGGATGAAAATTTTATTTCCTCATCCAAAGAGTACCCATGTTGCATATTTTTTTTTGTGCCCTGCTACACGAAAAATGAGAAATACATGAAAAAACGTGTTTACAATCATATGTTTCATGAATTTCTAATTTTTCATGTAGCAGGGTCCATAGAAGGTATGGAACATGAGTACTCCTTGGATGAGGAATCAAATTATGCATTCAACGAGTGTTGTCGCTCGAAATTTGAGCAAACTCATAGGGAGAGAAGTTGAAAATACGAGTTGAAAAAATAGTTTTTTTCTTTTTTTCCCTGTAAAATTTGATGATGTAATTTAATCTTATTTTATTATTTCCACTATTATTTTATAATTTCCTTAGGAGGCACATTTTAGACCTCAAAATTCCCCTAATACATTTCTCAAATCCCGAGGAGGATTTTGCACTGTATCGCACCCTCATCGAGGATTGAAACATTTAGTTTAAAAATAAATTAATATTTTAATATTTTTAGGCTTAAATTTTAAATTTTATGTTTTAAATATTAATGTACAATGAAATATAAATTTATGGTTAAATTTTAAAATTTATAATTCAAAGATTCATGTACAATGAAATTTAAATTCTAGCCCTAAAAAACTTAATAACGATATCTACACTTTACTAATAAAAATTTCAACTTTCAACCCCTAGACTTTATAAAATTTATAATAGTAGATTTCAATCCCTAGACTTTAGTAAAATTTATAATAAGGTATTTCAATCCCTAGACTTTAGTAAAATTTTATAATAGGGGATTGCAATCCCTAGACTTTAGTAAAATTTATAATAGGGGATTTCAACCCCTAGACTTAAGTAAAATTTATAATAGCATAAAATATAGGCTCTGAATAAAGAAATGGACAAATGCAATGTTAGACAATCTTTGTTATATGCAAATTATTTGGTGGATTCCCTTTTCATTTCCTTTTCCAACAAAACTATATTTCAATCCTGCATGAAACCTATCTTTTTCTATCTTGGTATTATATATATCCAAAATAATTTAATTTTAAGATTATGGCTAAATTAGATATTAAATTGATATATCAGATTTTTTCATTTTAATATATATATATATATATATATATATATATATATATATATATATATATATATATATATCCTCTTTTAATTTCAACCTATAACCTTTTATCAAAGAAACACATACTCTTATCAGTTGTTCTATATATAACAAAGAAACACATACTCTTAACCATTGTTATATATATATAATTTCTTTCCTTTATATTTGTACTTTATTAATGTGAAATTGAAATTTGCAGTTTCTCCATTCCACATACAAAACAATAATGTGCAAATTTTCCAAAGTATAGATGCATATCATATACTTAGTTGGTACTCCTTCAAATCAAGAGTGAAAAGTGTTTAATTATTGTTTCAAATTAAAAATGGGAAATGTTTACTCACTCATTATTAAAGAAAAGTAAATGTTAACATTCTTGAGTGATGGAAAAATTATCATATTCACTTTTATTTAGCATTATTTTTAAAAAATTCAAATTCAAATTTTAATATTAATAAAATCTTGATAACTTTACTTTTTACAATTATATCACATATTTAAATTACTAAAAAATAAGAAATAAATACGCCTTTCTATAATATACTATAATATGACATTGAAAATAAAATTTAAATAAGCAAGACTCATGAAACAAATCAATTACCTAACACATAAAAACTTAAAAAAAAATAGTTCTTATTTATTATAATATAATGAATAATGTTCATCTTTGAACTAGGAAAGGTAGGAGGGTTTTACATAGGTTGATTCTGATTGTGTAATGTGTAGTCGAATATATATTTATATTATAAATAAAAACTAAATATATTAATTTTTTGCATGTGTGGTTATGAAGCTTCATGTTCAAAATCCATGATTTTTTGCATGTGTGGTTATGAAGCTTCATGTTCAAAATCCATGATGCCTATTATGTAGTGCTTCCCTATACAAAGACATCTTAAATTAAATTTGATTTAAACAAACCATTTTTGACATGACTTTTTATACTATTCTTGATGCTAGCATATTAATAAATATGATAGGTTTTACATTAAATTATATATTTTTAAAGATTTCATTTAGGTGCTTATGGGGTTTTTAGATAGAATCATATAAAATGTTTCATTAAAAAAACCAATTGGGTTTAATTTTGATTTTTTTCAACCAATTTACAGCTAGATCATAACTTAACTAATTTTTTTATACAACAAAAAATATCTAAATTTTTGGTCAAGCTCATATAGAAATTTCAGCTTTGGGGATTCTTAAGATAACTCCCACGCAAAATTGCTTTAACTAATTATGATAAAGTCCCACCTAAGACGTTATAATGCATAAGCACATTTCCCCTACATACGGGCCTTTCAGCATTTTGACGATCTCACTAAATGTATAGTTTGCCTTATCAATAAGTTATAAAAAATCTAATTGATAACGCTTAGTTTAGGAATGCCCATCCTTGGCATACAGACTTCTTAATTATGGTTAACTTACATGGTCTATCGTTATTGTGGGACACACAAGAGCTGTGCAAAGGCAACCATAAGTACTTCCAGAAAGGTGAGAAAGAAATAAATTATTTTAACGTCTATGACCCTAAAGATAGCCTATAAGACAGATTGCTTCTCCATCTAGTTCTTTTATTAAACCCTTTTCCTGTGAAGCCTCACAATAATCGTTGAATAAATTACCCCAAGAGCTAGTTGTAAGAATATCTGCATAACTTTCCATGTTGTCTTTGAAGGCATCACATTCTAAAATGAAATGTTTTCCTCTTTCCACTTTGCTGGAAGAACAAAAAATACGTACTCTTTCCTCCCACAGTTCTTTTGGCATTTTCCAACTCATTGTTTCACAATGGAGTTGGTAAGAGTTAGTCCTTAGGCGAGAAAAAAGAATTTTGGCTCTCCAAGCAAATCTTTCCACTTTGCTGGAAGAACAAAAAATACATACTCTTTCCTCCCACACTTCTTTTGGCATTTTCCAACTCATTGTTTCACAATGGAGTTGGTAAGAGTTAGTCCTTAGGCGAGCAAAAAGAATTTTGGCTCTCCAAGCAATATTGGCCCCTATATACGCTTTTTGTTGATGATTATGAGTGGGATTAAACTCTTCAATATAGTATTTTTTCTTTCTCACTAGCTCCTTATCCCAAGTACAAGTAAACTTGTAGAACTTATCTATAAATTGTGATTTATGTTGTTTTAAATATATTTTTAATTATAAATAAATTTAATTTAAAGACATCTTCTATTGTTTAGTCAAATTGTAATTATATATATATATATATATATATATATTATTTATTATAAATAAATTCAACTCACTTCTAACACTAAAATTATATAAATTTAATAAATATAATTAGTTAAAGAAAAAAACGAAAAGGTAGAAGATTTAAAGAACAACATTATTTACCAAGCATTTGATCAATTCTCTTGATATATGAACCTCTTTTAGAGTGAAAAAATTGGAAAAAATGTATGCACCTCAAGAGATTTAATCCTCTTCAACAATGATCTATATTGGTTCTATATAAGCATATATCATGTGTAACTTTTCATTTTAAAATTGTATTTTTGAATGCCTAAATTGATACAATGTTTTGAAAGTTTACTTGGATAATTGGATTGTATAAACTACACCACAAAAATTTGCAATTCCAACAAATCTTTGTTAGACAAAATTTAAATTTAAATTTAAAATTGGGATTAATGGCTCTAGGAAAATGGCTCCCAATTAATTTAAATTTTTTAAAAGGAGGTAGCTAAAATTCTAAAACAAACTCCTTTATGTGGATCGCAGAATATCCTAGAATCTGAAGGTCACTTTACCGAAATATGCTTTTTATAGTCATTTCCTCTGTGCAATTACATTTTTTGTGGGTCATGCCCACCAAGACCTATGGTAATGTTTCTCCTCATTACCCTTCATGTTAAAGGTTGGATATAATATCTATATAAGATTTTGACAAAGTGGTATGATTGGAAAAAAATGATTTAGCCAAGAAAGGTGGTTCGAGCAACATGTGTTAGACATGCATCTACACAAGTGTGAGATTGTTGCAAGCCTCAACACATTTCCTCCCCTCTATCTTCCACTCAAGAAAGGTGGTTCGAGCAACATCTATGAGACATGCATCTAAGTGAGGCAGGCATCTATACAAGTGTGAGATTGTTGCAAGCCTCAACACATTTCCTCTCCTCTATCTTCCACCCTTTAGGTTGTTATTTTTCCTTTGCTACAACATTTTTAAGTATATTTTTGTACCTTTAGGGTCAATTGCTAGTAATTAGTAATTAGTATTTAGGAGCACATTTCGCTGGGTGGAAGTGGTAATAAATATTGGGTAACATATAATATTGTAATATTATATTTTATCCAAGATTTGGGACTTGATTAATTTTTTATTACAAATTTTCTCTATATTTGAGGTTCATAAGTAAACTTAGCTCCTATGCAAACAATTGATTGATCCTAATACGGTAAAGAGGTTGTAATCTTTAACATTTTGACTTATAAAAATAAAATAAATTTGATGTATTAATTCATTTTCATTTTTTTTTAATTATCACATTTAATTATTTTATAAACTTATTTTAAAATAAGAGTGAAGAGTGTGTTGTTAAGACACTCATGATGAAAAGGTCACCGGTTCCAATCCCTTGGAAGGCAAAAAAATCCAGCCATGATAAGAGTTGGTGTGGCCGAGGCCGAGTGAGTGATTTTGATGGCTTAGATGCCCTTCATCGCAGTGTTTGAGATCATAGATTTAGCATATGAAATCATGTAAGAACCCACACTACCAAACAAACAACATGTAAAAACCCACACTACCAAGAATTCATCTTCTTTGAACCTATGAAAATAAATTTTGATAACAACCATGATGAATGAAGTTGTGTCATGAAGTTGTGTTTGTACTTGTGTTTGTAGATAGCAACTAGTAGTAATTATTCCTAACAAAATTGTAATAAATTTTACCACTATATTTAAAAAAAAAAAACAGCAGCGTTGTTCAAGAATGGGCGGCGCACGTAGGATAGGACTTCTGGAAAGAAATCGCTCTAATCAGAACACATCCCTACCAACTAAAGATTACCCATGGAAACACTAGCTCCACGTAGAATAGGACTCCACCCCTTAAAATGGCTCTAATTAGAACACATCCCTATCAATTTAGGGCAACCTATGGAAACTTTGGCTCCACGGAGAAGACGACCCCACCCCACAACAAAGGGCTCTCGTTAGAACACACTCCAACCAATGCCGGGCCACCCCGGGGAACCCGGGTCCACGTAGGACAGGTCTCCCGACCCCTTGAAAAGGCCAACAGTGCAAGCAGCGAGACAAATAAGGTTCCACATTTTGGCCAGACCCAAGAACAAAAGAGTGGTAAACCACACGTGGTTTACACACCTAACCACTCCTCCGGAGCTTCCAAGCTTCATCCACGAGTCAGAGGGACCTTTCCTCCAACCACCCTCAAATTAGCATGAGCTATTTTATCTACTACCCCCTCCAACAACCCACCACCACCACCAAACAATCTAAACAGAACTCTCTATTAGTCTAAGCACGCCCTACAAATGTTTTGCAGGCGAACCCAACTGGTTCGGACGAACGGGTGGTGTGTGATGTGCCCAAACACATACTCGCGTCCCAGATCTGAAAAATCTAAGCTCTCGGCCAAAATTTTCAGGGGGCTAAAGTTCAAGCTTTAAATTACAGAAAAATGGCACTGAAGATCGGATTTTTTTCAGCCGATAAATTCCAGTCCGGCGCCGTGTTGTATCATACGACGAACAACAGCACCAGCAGCAGCAAGCAAGCGTTGGCCATTTTTTACAGGCCCTGCTATTCTCTGAATCGGCGGCGGGGCAGAGTGCTATTCTCGTGTAGAAGTCAGCTTGGCTGCAATAATCCTGCAGAGCCCAACGGGCATGCCAATCATTCGTTTCTTGCAGCCGGGCGGGGATCAGATTGGCAGGCCTCCTGCGCTATTTTAGCGGCGCAAGCGTTAGAGAATGGGAACAACAATGGTGTGGGGATAGTTCCCGTGAAATCTGCTGAAAATTCCTCCGATACAAACACCATTCTCGCCCCATTGCCCAAGCCCTTGAGTATCACAGATCTGGCCCCTGCTCCAATGCACGGATCTCATCTCCGCGTTGCTTACCAGGGAGTCCCGGGGGCTTACAGCGAGGCCGCCGCGACGAAAGCTTACCCGTCCTGCGAGCCCATCCCATGTGACCAGTTCGAGGTAGCTTTTCAAGCCGTGGAGCTCTGGATTTCAGACAGAGCAGTCCTGCCTGTGGAAAATTCCCTGGGCGGCAGTATACACAGAAATTACGATCTGTTGCTCCGCCATTCGCTGCACATTGTGGGTGAAGTTCAGTTCCCTGTACACCACTGCCTGCTCGCGCTTCCCGGCGTGAAGCCTGAAAATCTCAGACGAGTCATAAGCCATCCCCAAGCTCTGGCCCAGTGCGAGAACACTCTGACTCTCATGGGCCTCAATGTTGCCAGAGAGGCTTTTGACGATACCGCCGGCGCCGCCGAATTCGTGGCCGCGAACAATCTCAGAGACACGGGCTCCATCGCCAGTGCCCGCGCCGCCGAAATCTACGGCATGAATATACTCGCAGACGGCATTCAAGACGATGTGGGGAACGTGACCCGATTCGTCATGCTCGCCCGGGAGCCTGTGATTCCGAGAACCGATCGCCCCTTCAAGACCAGTATCGTGTTCGCTCACGAAGAAGGCACCGGGGTCCTTTTCAAGGTCCTCTCGGCTTTCGCTTTCAGAAATATCAATCTGACAAAGATCGAGAGCAGGCCTCAGAGAAGCAAGCCCGTCCGGGTCGTTGATGATCTCAATGGGGGCACTGCAAAACACTTCTTTGAGTACATTTTCTATGTTGATTTCGAGGCCTCCATGGCCGATCCCCGCGCGCAGAATGCCCTGGCAGAGGTTCAGGAATTCACCACTTTTCTCAGAGTTCTGGGTAGTTATCCCATGGACATCGCTCCTCTTAAGCGTGTTAATTCTTGTTCCAATCATTAGATGCTATTCATTGCCTTATTTCGTTGTTCTTTTTGGGTTTGCCACACTCATGTACCAAGCTTCGACCCCATCGGCCTCATAATTAGTTACTACTGTAATAGTTGGTTGAAAATGGAAGCAAATAAATATGTGTTTATATCATTTATGTACAGACCGGCTTAATTGCTTTGTACAGATCGAACAAGATTGTTGTAAATCTCTCCAGAGATATTGAAGATCGTGGGTTAATTGCGTTTAACTAATATCTCCCACGCTTATTATATTTTGACAGTATTACCATGACAATTACAGGCTCAATGGTTGCATTGAAGGATGATTTTTCTATTTTTCAACTGGATGTTAATAAGGAATTTGGATCGATTACATAATAGGATTGGTTAACATTTAATGTAAATTCATTTACATATAATATTATATCAGTTGTTTTAAGTATGATTTAATATAATATCAATATAGATTTATTTTAAGTATGGATCAAATTTCTTCAAATGATATCAAATTTTTTTAAATGACTTGAGAGAAAGAGATCAAATTTTTTCATGTACAAACTTTCTTAAAGTGCAAAATACAATATGTAATTTTTCAATGTTTAAATTGTATTTTTAAATACTACATAAAATATATATAAGATTAAATAAACATTTTAACCACAACAATTTTTTTTTCATATATATATATATACATATTTATTTTAAATAATATGTAATATATACATAATTGACATTAAAATATTTTAAACAACATGTACAAAGAGACATAATATTCATTTTTTTAAGAGCACGTGTCAATTTTATGGATGACTGACAAACTTACACATCCCCTCAATTCTATGGATAATGGACAAACTTACACATCTCCTCAATTTTATTGACTGATGGACAAACTTACACATCCCCTCATACAGGGTGTAAAATGAGCCTCTCGGCTCAATAATATTTTGGGTATAAAGTTGAGAATGTGAAATTAAAACAATGGTGATCCAATTGCAAATAAACTAATTTATCTATATCATATATTTAAAATATTGTCCAAATCATATTTACATATCATTGTCTACATGTATTTGTATAAGGTTAGGAATGTGAACTTAGAATCATAAGATGAAATCTCACACAAATCAATTTGCTTACACTTTCCAAATAGAAACTTGAACTTATTTCAATTGTAAATTTTGGAAATATTTCAAAATCTAAAGATAAAAACAAAAGTCAATTGTTTGACTTCTACAATTGATACAAAAATGTCTAGATAGAATAACACCTAAATTACATTTAAGTATAAGCCTTTATATGTATTGTAAGTATTGATATAAAATTGAAAATGTAAAATTAAAACTAGTTATATGGAATAAATATAGTTCATGGTAAAGTTATAAGGAAAAGACACAAAAATGTCTAGATAGAATAACACCTAAATTATATTCAGGTATAAGTTTTTATATCTATTGACATAAAATTGAAAATGTAAAATTAAAACTAGTTATATTGAATAAATATACTCCATGGTAAATTTATTAGTATATATGAACTAAGTTTTAAATATTTTATCTTTTTATTTTTTATTAAATTTGGTAACATATTTTTTTATTAAAATGTTATTTTTATTATTTAAAATGTATAAATAAATTCGTAATCTAATGACCCACTCAATTTAATAACAACTCTCAACTATATTTCCAACAAAATTATTTATCTAAAAAAACATAAACATAAAAAAATTAAATTACCCCTATGAGTAAATTAATCTTTTAAAAGATATCTAATCAAAATGGTATTCTAAGAAAGTGAAAATTTATTAAATAATTAATAATTAATTTATAAATAATAATGATTATTTTTATTATTTATTTATTATAAAAATAATATTATTTCCATATATAAAATTTTGAGTACCTTAATATAAAAGATCTCGTAATTACTATTATAGTTAAAAAACATTTTATATATTATTTTTTATTTTAATATATAAGATTTTCACATCAACTAAAATAATATTTAGGGTTGTCTTAGTATTTATTATTTAAAAATAATATTTTAACATAAAATAATATTGTGATCATTTATTTATTTGAAAAAAATAGTCTTAAATTTTATAAAAATATGTATAATTTGCTATTTTAAATCTGTATCTAAAATTATTTTGAAAAAATACATGTTTTTAATCATTAAATCTAATTAATGTATATTTATGAAAATTTTAATTCATATATTTTAACTAATTTTTAATTTACAATTTTATTATTATTAATAAAACCATATTTACTGTAATTTATTTATCACTATTTTTTTATAATTAAAAAATATTTATTTTTGTTTATTGAGCTAAAAAAACTTATTCTACAACCCAATTGCACAAGATAATCTGTAATATAAAAATATTAATATAAATTAATATAAATTTTATATTATATATAAATTTATATAGTTTATTTGATTGTGACATTTTATTATATTGAACAGTGAGTTAAGTTCATTAAGCTTCATTTTCTGTAGTGCTGTTTTATATAGATAAAACGTCCACATTTATGAATTTGGAAACATGAAGTTGGAAATATCCAATTTGATACACCGAGTTTACTGATTTTTTATTTTTCAATAAAAGTTCAAAAAATAAAATATCTGGGATTTGTCTACCAATTAAAAAGGTAAACTTTCTGTTTTCATAAATCTAGAAAATTATTTTCATAGTTTATACAAGACGTGGGTGACTCTAAAAACATTACATTCTATGAATATAAAGAAATAATAAATTTATTTTCAAATTTGAATTATTTAATTTCTGGAACTTTTCATTACGTGGGAAGGATTTTCATTTATTATTTTTTGGAAATATGTATAGAGAATTTGTGATTAATATGTATATTATTTAATTTAAATGTAAAAATATAATATTAAATAAATAATTAAATATATGGAAATTTAATATTATGAAATTAGTGAGTAATGATTTTAAAATGGAAAATATAAAAATTTAATATTATGAAATTAGTAAATAATGATTTTAAAATGGAAAATATAGAAATTTAATATTATGAAATTAGTGAATAATGATTTTAATGGTTTAAATTAATTTAAAATATATATTCACTTTATAATAATATTGATAGATAAAATATCTAGATTATTAATAATTTTGATTGATTTCTTTAAGCTTTAATATTTTCATGAAATACAAATAGAATTTATTGTTAGTTTTGATAATCTATTCTTTATATAAATTATATTTTCTTCATTTTATCAGTGCAAAATCAATCCATATAATTTTATATTCATTGTGGAATTAATCTATAGATCTCTAATTAGTTTATTTTATTGTTTCAATTTTAGTTCCTCTCAACGCTCTTAGTCTTCTTTTTAGTGTGTCTTTGGTACAATTATGAAAATGGGACTTTCAATCTTTCTTTTCTTCAAAAGTCTTAATAGATCGGACCATATTTTGGCATTTTAGAAATAAAATGATTAAATTATTTTGATAACTAGACACATAAAATAACTTGAATCTTTCTATAGAAATGTAATTCTCAATGAAATTTTGATTTATAAATAATACACATATGACTTCTCCATCTCAATAACACAATTACATAGTACAAGGATATATATCCTATCACACAATTACATGGTACAAAGATATATATCCTATCACTGTTAAACTATAATTATGCTCCCTCACTCATTATTCATTGGTATCATAAAATATTCATTATTGAAAGTCCCACATCCAAATATACCAAATGACGTAGTTTGTTGTCGTTTGGTTGCATTGCACGAACAGGCAAGCCGAACAACGTACAAGGAGCAAAGATGATAAGAATTATAACGTACAAAACTGAATGCTGTATATCTTCTCCCAACCCGGAGGCTATCAATAAAGTGTACTGATATGTATAAAAGTCTTTAAATTGGATGTTGTATCTATTCTCTCAACCAAGTAGACCAACTACTACCAAACCACATGCTCACATCGTTTCTGTTAGATTTCACTAACATAAAATCAATTTTACATGGTAGAGTTGCCAACCAGCAACAAAAATCAAACACAAAGATTTGTGGGTTGTATGTTTTTCATTCCATAGAAATATTTGATATTGTTTCTACATCACCCAGCATTGATAGTGAAACCATAATAAGTATATACACAAAATTAAAACAGATAAATCATGTGACATGTGAGACAATGATTTATTTCCAAAATTTAGTTTGGATCAATTTCAAATGGTAATTTTCTATTAATATGTGGGGATACAAAATATTTGTAATTTTTTTTATAATTTTAAGGAATATAATGCAAACAAAAAACAGATTTCAGCTCTTAAACAACAAGAATTTATATATAACAATATGTTTCACAATTTGAAATTCTCAAAGTAATTATGGGTTTTGATGCTTTTTATTTTAAGAACTTACAATTTTTCATTTTTCATTGCTAAAAAATTAATTTAAGATTTGGGCATTCCACTAGATTCTTTTATAGTAAAACCAAAATCTCTCTTAAATTTTACCAAATGAACCCCTTCCTCCTCCTTTTACCTACATTTTGTTTTGGATAGAATGGAGCATTACCTGGTGTAAGTTAGAATGTCAAGTGGCCTTGATGCATTGGCTCCCACAAACAATGATTCTCATTTGCTTTTTTTATTTTCTTCTCTCTCTTTCTTGCAACTAGGAAGGTTTTGAAGTTTGATATGCAAGTAGATAGCTAAGTCTGTGGCCAACATGCCAATGATCATGTTATGAACCATGCACCTTAAAAAAGACAAGGAACCCATAACCCATAATTAGATTCCACTTTGAGGGGGAAACCTCCTTTTACAATGAATGTAATGTATAGGATAAGATCCAATGATCTTAAGACTAATTCTCCTTAGTATATATATAGGAGAAAAATGACACAATTATAATAAATGATACAATTAAAGGTCCTAACCAACAACAATATAACACTAGAAATTCAATCACTCAATCTCTAGGGATCAATAAGGGATTTTAGGGTTAACATGAGGCTTATATAGGGATTAACATGCCCTTCCCCTTCAAACAGGTATTTCCCTCAACACTTGACTATATGTAGGTGTTTTTGCATGATAAAATCATCTTCCCATGTTGCCTCTTACACTTGCAGGTTCTTCCATTTGATGAGGTAATCAATAATTGTTTGATTTGTCAACAACCTAATCCTTGTTTTCAAGATTGTTTCTGGTTCTCATATGATTTTCCCTTCTTTAGTAATCTCTGGTAAATTAGTTTAGACTACGATCTTGTCACCAATTACCTTCTTTAAGGAAGAAACATGGAAGATTGGATGTAGACATGAAAGTGGAGGCCACTCCAATTTGTAACCAATACTTCAAATCCTTTACAACACCTTATAGGGATTATAATAACTTTATACTAATTTATTTTCCTTCTTTTGTTGTTTCATGGAAATATGTTTCACAGGGGCTTCACTCAATCAACCTCTATCCTATCACTTGCGTTCATGCCATATTAAACAATACCCTCAATTTGACTAAATATTGGAAAACCCCTAAAAATAAAATTATTTAACCCCCTACCAATATGAACCCAATACACCTTCCCAATTTAAAAACCCCCTACTTCCACTAGAAATTATAGGTATCCATTTTTTATTAAAATTTTTTATACCCCTTTATATTTTTTCATTAAATTTGAGCTCCATTTTTTATACCCGTTAATATAAAAACCCTTTACCCCCTATATATTGCCCAATATATTATGCCATTTTTACCTCAATATTAATTCCCCAATTTGAACCCACGTGGTATGGTATTACTCCCCTAGTGCAACCCCTGTGATATGTTTATATGGTCGTAGTCTCACAAATACTCAATCCCCCACTTCAAATTCTTTTTCATCATGATGTTGATATGCTTGTTGTTTCATCTTATTTTGTGCTACAACCAAGTTGTCCTTCAATAGTTTAAAAACCTCTTATTGGTGTCATATGCGGTCCTCTACTGCGCAAGCCTTTACATTCCCTTTCAAGGGTGATGTGATGGATGGAGGATGATATCCACAAAGTGCCATAAATGGAGACATTTTTTATGAAGCATGGAAGGATGTGTTGTACCACCATTTTTCCAAGGGACATCACTTGACCCATTGTCTATGTTTATCAGATGAAAATAAATGTAGATATATTTTTAAACATTTATTCACAATCTTAGTTGTACCATCAAATTGAGGATGGTAATATGAACTACAAGCCAATTGAGTAACCAAGAAAGAAAATATTTTAGTCCAAAAATTTCTAGTGAAAATTGGATCTTTGTCACTTACACTAGTTTTCAATATTCCATGTAGCTTTTGGACTATTTCCATTAATTCTTTTTCCATTGTATTATGTAATTGATTTAAAAGGATGAGAACGAGAGAAAAAACGAGCATGATTTGTCATTTGATATACCAATACCATAATGACATTATTTCGATTAGATTTGGGTAAACCTATAATAAAATCCATTGAAACATCTTCCCAACATTGGGTTGGTACGGATAATGGTTTTAGGAGCCTTGGGGTCTTGATTGTCTCTCCCTTATTTTGTTAGCATACCACACATTCAACCACAAATTTTTGGACATGAACTTTAAGACCTTCCCCAAAAAATACATTTCTTTATCCCATGGTATATTTTCAAGAATCTTGAGTGTCATCCTATAGAAGAAGTGTGTAATTCCAAATGGACCTTTTCTTTGATTTGAGAATTATTACATAATTATAAGTGATCTTGATACCACAAAAATATTCTTCCTCACAATCTTTTACTACAAAAAGATCCTCTTGTACTTGTTGAACGTTTTTCCATACTTTCTCATCTAGCTTCCATTTTGTTAAGGCCTCATAAATCTGTGGCAATAACAAGGGGGATAACCACCCGGTCCGGACCTTAAAGCAGTTCCTTTTCTGTTTGGGATAGTGGCTCTGATTGGGTGTAATGGGACCAGTTTCCCAGATTTGGGTTTTGTATGATTGTTGGGTTTCTCTCAAATGATTTGAGAGAAAAATCACTAAAAAATAAAACAATTTTTTCTAAAATGCGAAATTTTGAATTAAGTTTAATCTAATCAAACCCGGGATAATGATAATTTTATGCAATCTAGAATGATATCTATTCAGTGTGTGATGATTTAGATCAATCACAGACTTAATAGAATTAATACTTTTGTAAGATAATTCTTTTGAAAAATAATTAATCAAAAGAAGGTGTTAAACATATCGCATATATTCTGATGATCATATATAAAACAAATCGATTTCTATTCTTATATCGTACAATAGTGCAACTAATATTTCAAACAGAAATAATTGATTTCATATATAATTCATGAAAGCCGGATTCATCACTAATATTTAAAACAGAGTTTAGCATACATGATAATAGTACCAAATGTGTGCTGTCATGTTCATCTGATCAGTGATAATGGGCCACAATCAAATCTTCTATCAATAAGTCATTCAGAGAATACAAAGGTACATCAGCAATGATCAACAAAATGATATATAATTGAAAAGACCGTGTTCCATCATTTTATCAAGGCATCCACAAACTTACAATAAAGCATTCTTTGTAAATGTTCTTAATAATAATTCTAGACCCTTCTCTAAATGCATGAGAAGGGTTTAAATACTACATTAACTACTTACAAAAATAGATTATACAAAATATCTTATGAGGTTTCAAACAACCTTCCTTATTCCTAGTATCTATTTGCTAAAATTGAAATTAAAAAAAAAAACAAACTAACTCATGATCATGCCTGATGATAGGTCACTACCAGCTCTACTTTTCTGCTCACAAATATCGGACATCGATTGAACTTGTGGAGGCTTCCCGAACTGTGTCTTCATCTGTCTGATAAATATAGCATCAAGTAAAAGTGGCTGCATTTTCTGTATAGAATCCAGAGAACAATTCAATGTCATTATTTGACTACGAGGCTTAACCAATAGCTGCCAGTATTCTTCCCAATCAGTCTTTCTCAGTTGTGCAAGTGTTTCTTCTCGGAGTTGACCTGTGTTTTTCCAACTTTGCTCTAAATTTCTGATATCAGGAATCGATTTGTGATTTCCTTCTTTAATCAAACCAAAGGTATGCAACATGTGGTTAATCATTTTGACCATACTCTTTGATATACCTACTACTCTGGCTATGGCCAATTCTTCTTTTTTTACCTGTGCATCCCAGTCAGTAAAGAGGATATCTTTAAAAGTTTCTTTGATCTTTGGGAGACTTGACTTTCTCCCTTCATTTGAATCTTTCCATTCAATATGATCAGAAATTTTGGTATTGAGTTCATTAAACTCAATTCTTTGGTCAATGACTGTATTAGTCAATTGTTCACTGATTTCCAAGTGTGGGATTATGTCTAACATTTGTAAGACAAACAAGTTTTGTTGTTTTGAGAGTAAGGCATTTAATGGAAATGCTTCTTTTATAAATTCCTCTGCAGTAAGAATACTTTCATATTTTGTAAGATCTTCTCTCAATTCTTTAATCAGTGTTTCTTTGCTGAATAAGTCATTTTCATGACTTATCTTAAGCACTTCCATATCTTGTTGAAATTTGAAGATTTGTTGCTCAACCTTTTGATTTAGACTGTTCCTTTCATCATCCAGTTCCTGTTGTAGTTGCATGATTTTATCATCCTTTCTTAAACCAAAATGGATACTTTGGCTGCCTTATCCATTGTTGCAGTAGTATATGCTCCGAAAAATTGTGACAGCTGAGTTAGATTTTCAATTGGATTTGAAGGAGTGTCTTTCCATACAACTTCCATAACTTCATTTCTTGGGGGTGTTTCAATCCTTCTTCTTTTTCTTTGTTTCCTTACTACAGCTTTATGAAGAGGGCTGTAGAATACATCCAGTGGAGGGATATCAGTTACCTTGAGAGCAATCTCATCAGTAGGAAACACAGGAATGAATTCTGTATCTTGGGAGGTTATCCCAGGATTTTCAATGATTTCTTTTGAAACTATTTGTCCCTGTGGAGTCTGAAATTCTATATTTTTCTGTGAAGATGATACCTCTGGGGTATTTATCAATGTGTTGCTAACTGAAGTCCAGAATTTATCTAGTTCTTTTTTATTTTGTAAATCTGATTGTTCTATTCTGATTTATTTGCTTACTTCAGTTATGTAACTAGTAATCAAAACATTCTTAGGGATACATTTGAGTCTTTGTTCTCTATACTCATTGAATCTCTGTAATTCTTCTGGATTTAGGTTCAATTTGACAAAATTTTGGACTTCTTCAAAAGTTCCAACATATTGCAAAATGTCTTCAAATCTATCATCGGTGTGTATGATCAGTTTGATTTTGACTGATTGAGTAAAATTTTTAGCAATCTTTTCTGGATCGAATTGCCTTGAGGGTAAAACGGGGAGCTTCAAAAGCTCAATCTTCTGAGATTATTTCAATGCATGACTGAAATTGCTGAGGGTGAATGTACCACATTGAATTGGAAAACTTAGCCATAAATATTTTTTACTATCTTTCAAAGATTTAGTGAGTCCATTACCAACAATTTGGTAAGCGACTTCTCTCGCCATTAATTTATCAGAAACATACAAAGGAAGAACATGTGGAGGAGCGGAGCTTCCAAATACTCTGATATATGAAAATGATTCTTCAATAAAACATCTCCCTATCATTTGAAGGTATGCAATGGCTTCCTTAGTGAACCTAGGGCTCACTCTGTCAAACATTAATTGATGTAATGGTAATACAACTCCATAACATAGCCTGTGGAAATGTGGTGCATAATTATGCTCCCATATCTCTTTATGACTCAAATGAATAGGGGTAGGATCCTCGGGAGTCCATTTCCAACCCATATCTGGAAAACTGGTAGAAAAACAGATAACATCAAAAACATATGCACTCATGAAAAATTGGGGGATGGGTTTGGAGGAAGAAGCTCTTTTTTGGCGATATTCATTAATCGCTTTAGCTAGATTTTCGGAAAGAATGGTTTCCCAATTCATGATGTGGGAATTAACACAGGAGTCAATCAGGGGAAGCCAATTTATAGAGAACTTGGTATTATCAGGGAGACCATATAATCTGCATAGCATCGCTGCTGCAACATTGTAGGGATTTTCAAGTCAAGCAATAGGATACATACCTAATTTCTCATGTTTAAAATTGTTATCCAGTTTCCTCCAACCTTGAATTGTCTTGAAAGGGTCCTCATTGTTCTTTGCAAATTTCTAAACAAATCTATTATCATAGATGTCTTGTTGGTCAGGTAGCTTGTACATGACTTTCAAATATTCAGCTCTGAAAGAACTTAAGATCTCATTCTTAGCGGTTCTTAATTGTCTGTCCTTAATTTTTGAATTGTCAAGCACCCACCTAATCATGTTGGTATATGGTAAAAGAGTGGCCCTTGCTGCTATCCTATGAAGGAAGGAGCATGCAATATCTTTAAACTGTAAATTTGAGGGTGTTGCATCATCAACAGCTGCTTTAACCTCCACTACTTCATGTTCTTCATCTTCAAGAATAATATAGATAGCTTGCCACTTTTTAGCACCTCCATTTGCAGTGAAAATAGTATCCAAGACTATGGGCGACATTTCTGTGTATTCCACTTCTGCAATAGTCTATTTGCCGTGCTTTTGCATTACTTTGCGGATGGACATATCTTGAAGGAAAATCCATATTAAAAATAGAGTAATGATCAAATGATGGAAGATATATTTGAAATGACCAATTCAAAAAGAAAAGATCCAGGAAGCAGCTGTTCCATTAATTATCCGTAACCAAACAATAACTATTTGCATTGGGATGATAAAGCACGCTTAATCGTTTCTGACATGATTTATTTTCACGTAAAAAACCTTTATTTAAACCTGTCAAATTGGTCGCATCGCGTTTTTTGAAACTATCTTTATGAAGCGCATTACTTTTTGTTTATGCAATATGTGATTTCGCGATATCGTGAAATCGCAAAATCGTACTATCAAAATATCGCAAAATCGGTGTGTCGCAATATTGGAGCTTTGGTAAAATCTTCTTAAAGTTTCAAACAATTATTCGCGATGTGCGATTTATGCTATCACTTGCGAAACTCAAATCGTTGAAGGCAAAATCGGGATTTCATTGTTTTGTTACTTAACTTTCAATGAGAAAAGATTATGCGGGATGCAATTTGTGATAGGGTAATCTCAAGGATGTTTTATTAATTTCTTTTTTGTTTTTTATGTTTTTTATTTAATAAAAGCAATAACATTTTTGGAGTTTGATTTTTTTATCTAAAAAATACATTTTTAAGAAGGGTCCCTATTTCTATTTATCAAAAGTCTAGGTTATTTTAAAAATAAAAATGGGGGGAGTCGTTGCATAGCACAATACATTCTAACCTTCATTTTTCCACCTAGTTAGATTATGGAATGGAAATAGTGCATAGTAAACCATCTATGTCTTCTTCTTTCCTTGAGAGTGCATCGACGATAATATTTTGTTTTCCCATTTTTTAGATAATTTCAAAGTCACAACCAAGCATCTTTGTAACCCATTTGTGTTTATTTTACAAAAATAGTATTTTTTTTTTCCAAGAAGTACTTTAAACTATCATAAAGTCGTTTTTACTTTGAAGTGTCTTTCTATTTAGTACGAAAGTCATTTCTTAACTTCATGTAATATGACCATAATTTATTTTACATCAATGGGTCTTAGTAAGTTCTTTCCTTTAATTTTTATACTCTCAAAGGAAAGGGACCTTCCTTCTTGCATCAAAAATACACCAATGACATGGCATAAGGAATCACACTCGTAATGAAGGTTTTTTTGAAGTTAGGTGTGGTTAGGACGAGAGTTGTACACATAGTCTCTTTAGGTTTTACAAAAGCTTCAATTACTTCTTTAGAGCAATAAATTGCTTCCTTATTTAATAATTTAGTCATAAGTGTTGCTATTTGACCATAATTATTGACACTTGTGGTAATATCTTGTTAATCTTAACAATCCTCTGAGTTTCTTCAATGTCTTAGGGATTGACCATTCCCTCATAGCTTTAATTTTGTTAGAATCCCATGTGATACCCTGACGGGATACAACATGACCCAATTATTCCACTTCTTAGACCACAAAGACACACTTGGAAGGATTTACATATAGTTGTTGCTCTTCCAACATTGTTATGACCCTATCAACATGCTATACATGTTATTCCCAAGATTTTTTGTAGATTAGTATTCATCAAAAATACTAACACATTTTTTCTAAGGGATTAAAAATGATCCGAACTTAAACAAGAAGACAACATAATACAAATATAATCATAAATATAGAGATGCAACATAAATAACACTTCATTTTAGTAATATCAAAGAGTTGAAATATGCTTACAAACAAAATGGAAATAAACTAGCTCAGATGATAGTAGCTTATCTCTGAGAAGAGACGTGGTGGCTACATGCCTCTGAATTGTGTTACAATGAGGCTCAAGGGCATTTTTTTTATTGAATAAGTAGGGGAAAATCCTAAACAACCAAAAACCTAACCCTAAGAGATAAAACACCAAGAGTTTGTAGGCCCTGTTGGGTTTAGTTGGCTAACCAACTTCTTGGGGTTGTAACTTGGTCATATTATATTTGTTTGGCGCGTACGATACATTGCTGGAAAGATCTCTCTAAGTACTACAAGATTCACGACAGGACCCAAACTATAGCTACGAGCCTGTTGTATACCTAAAAAAATGTCGTTTAGGGGGTTAAAATTTATCTCAAAGTTCAGGACCCGAAAATCTGCTAAAAATATTAAATGCTTCTATAAACAAGGAAACTGATGAAACTGTCTGGAGGTCTAGGTGGAATAGGTGGGTGGCCACCAATATCCACCTAGATCAGTCATCCCCCCTTAGATAGTAGTGGTCCCCATTGCGTGCAGAGCCTCCATGAGTTGAGGAAATTTTTGTTGAACTTGGTCCCTCATGAACCACTTGCCTTGGTCAAGGAGTTGACCTTCTTTGAAAACTTGATATAGACGGATCCTCTTTTGGTGAGTGTTCTTGACCTGTGTTTCCATGATCCGATCAGTTCTAGCTTGTTCCATGCAGTTTGGGTTTAACTCCATTGGGATGAGTTATTCTGCAATATTGGATGTGTCCAGTAATGGTGGAAGTTATGGCTGAAAGCAGTCCACATTGAACACTTGGTGTAGGACAAAGAATGGTGGAATTTTGAGCTCAAAAGCATTTTCCCCTTCAGCCTTGGTTATGGTGTACGACCCATATCAGAGCAGACGAAGCTTACGGTGGATCCTAGCAAGGTGCTCCTTCTGCAAATGTAGCCAAAATTTGTCGTCCACTTGGAACTTGTGGCGCGTGATGCTAATCATGTTGTTGCTTGTACTTATCATTTAATTTTTCCAATATGTCATGGACCTGCTGGCGCATGTGCTAGATGCACTCAATGAAGTTGTTAGCCCTGTTAGCTTCAGACTAGACATGGGTCGAAGCTGCCTGAGTGGTTGTAAATGGTATGGGCACATCAATGGGACATAGTGACTGGAATACCACCCCAACCTAAAAAGGGGTTGTGGCCAGTGGAGCTATGGAGAGCTCTGTTGTAGTTGTGCTAGACATAAGGGAGGATGTCGTCCCATGTGCATGGATTCTTTGAGTTGTACATGTGTATAATGTGTACGATTATCCTATTGATGACCTTTGTTTGGCCATTAGTTTGGGGGTGGAAAGCGGTGGCCTTAGTGAGCTTGGTATCCAACATTGACCAGAGACTTGACCAAAATGTACTTAGGAACCTTCTGTGCCAATATGAGATAATATATTGTGGGATCCCAAAGTGTACCCACACTCATTCAAATAAGAGTTTAGTAGTGGCTTCTGCTATGATACTCTTCTTGCAGGCTACCATAATGGACATCTTAGAGAATCTGTCAACGACCATGAAAATGCAGTCGGTGCCATGCTTAGTAGAAGGGATGCCTGACATGTAATCCATGGAAATGGATTCTCAAGGTTGAATAGGAGTAGGAAGAGGAGTATATAGGCCTTGTTTCTTGATGTTCATCTTGGCAATGACACAAGCAGTGCAAGATATGATGCACTTCCTAATATCTTCTTGAAGGTTCATCCAATAAAAGTACTTCTACATCACTGCGACTATTTTATTTACTTTGAAGTGTCCAATGACCCAAATGCAGTGCGCCTCATCTTGGCACCCTCACTTGAATGAACGCAAAGGTGTCCTAGGTGACATAACAGTGTATCCTAGAGGTGAAAATTTGGAACTTGCTTGCCTTCCAGGAGCATGTGGTATGTGCTACCGAATTCTGGACTGCTCTTGTATGGATGCAGCTACCTCGAAGTCTCGTGCTCACAAGAGTCGAGCACAGTGGTCAGCACTGTGACCAGCGGTCAGATGAGGAATACTGCAACATTATTGGTGTTTCCCTTCTTGTACTTAATGTTCAAATGGAACTGTTGCAGGTATGTGGACCATTTCTGATGGCGATCATTTTGCAACTGACCTTGTGTCTGTATGAACTACAGGGGTTAGTCGTCTATGTGGATGATTTTTTCCTTCCCCATAATGTAATGCTACAATTTTCAGTAGTCCTGCACAATCAAATACATCTCTTTGTCATAGGTGGGATACTTTCAGACTGTTTCTGAAAGTGTCGCACTATGATATGCCATTGGATTCCCCTGTTAAGAAAGAACTGCACAAATAGCATAGTTAGAAGAATTTGTCTCAATCTCAAATAGTTGAAGTAGGTCTGGTGATGTGAGTACTAGTGCATAGCAGAGACGATTCTTTGTCTCGCAAAACAACTTCTTTTGGGACTTAGACCAAAATAATTTTTCTTTCGCTCCTCCCTTGGTGACTTGACTCAAAGGCCAAGTTATATGAGAGAACCCCAACACGAACTTGTGCTATAAATTAGAAAAACCATAAAGTTGCAAAGTTGTGTTAGTGTGGTTGGGGCTGGGCAATCCTGAATGACTTGTATTTTGGACGGGTCCACATGCACACCTCGCTGATCAATGATGTACCCCAAATATTGCACCCGGGTCATACTGAAAGTTCGTTTCTCCAAAGTTTCACATAGCTTGTGTTGTCGCAAATTTTGGAGGACCTATCGGATATGGTGGAGGTGCTCCTCCCAACTCCGACTAAATATTGGGATGTCGTCCAAATACACTACCACGTATAAGTTGGTGAAGGGTTGAAAGATATCATCCATCAGCCTCATGCAGGTTGCAGGGGGAATTATTCAACTCGAAAGGCATGACTAGCCATTCGAAAAGGCCCTCCTTGGATTTGAAGGTATTCTTCCACACATCAGAGGCTTCTATTGGTACCTAGTGATAGCCATAATTTAAGTAAATATTGCTGAAATGTTTGGCCCCTTTAAGTTGGTCCATAAGGTCATCAATCTTTGGGATCAGATACCTATTCTGGACAATGATCTTGTTCAATGCGCGATAATCACTAAAGAGTCTCCAGGCCTTTTTCTTCTTCTGTACCAACACAATCAGGCTCCCACAGGGTGAGGAACTTGGCCTGATGCACCCTTTCTGCAACAACTCCTAAAGCTGCCTCTTGATTTCATCATTCTCTAGAACAGAGCGATGATAGATCGATCCATTGGGTAGCGGCGCATCCAGGGTTAGATCAATGGAGTGCTTGACCTGAAATTGTGGAGGTACCCTTATGGGTGAGGTGAATATGTCCCTGTACTCCTCCATGACCTTGTCCATCTGTTGCTACTGTGTGGGGGAGCCTTGTATGGAGGTCATGGCCACAATATTATTCTTGCCCCGAGGGCGAATCATAAGGAAAACAAATTTCCTGGTTTGGGAAACGAGCTTACTACATTTCTTCATAGTGATTAAAGAGATGGCGGTAGGTGGTGCTACCTCTGGTATCCTATACAACTTATTTCCCAAATTAATAATAACAGTGCGAGGCCTCGACTCATACAAAACATGCCGCTTCCACAAGTATTGTTGGCTTAATAATACAACACAAACATCAAGAGGAGAAAAACCACAAAATATTTCATCTGTGAAGGGCTTGATGTTGTAAGGAAGCTAGAACTTCTAGTTGACATGGAGATCTCGTCCTTGGTGAAGCCACTTGATGGTGTACGAATAAGGGTGTGATTTGGTCGGTAGGCCCAACTACTTCTTGACCTCTGCTGAAATGAGGTTATTTGGGCTCCTACTGTCGACAATGAACTACAACGAAGAACCCTTCACCCACATCTGGGAATGGAAGAGGCATTCCCCCTCCCTTGGACCTTCAGGCTCCTCCTGCTTGATCTTGATGGTGGAAATGGTGGCACTAGGTTCCGCATCAATAACTTTCTCCCCCTCCTTTAGATCTTCAGGCTCCTCCTTCTGGAACTTGGTGGTGGCAACAGTGGCATTGGGTTTTACGTCAATAATTTTGTCAAACATGTAACAAACAGTAAACCTACAGATGTAAAAAACAGAACAAAGTAGAGGGCTCTCATAGTTATCTGAGAATTTCCAAGAAGCATTGCTCCCCTACCTCATTGACTCCAATACCATATATTTTACCATAGATACATTGTACATTCATTTAAAAGTAAAAACATGGGGAGAGCTATAGAATATCACTGTAAAAATACATGCTCATAACTAGCATAATAAAAATAGAAATACCATGGATACAACAACAATAGAATCCACATATAAATCAGTACATCAGCAGACCAAATACCAAGGGAATGAATTTCTCATTAATGAATGTAGAAACCAACTGGAGATGGGACTTGTTAGGCCTACCATCAAGATATTTGCAACTCACTTCCTCGCATTGCAAGCTCTCCTTTCCTAAGAAAATAACTTGAATTTTTTTTTTTATAATGATCATTAGAGTGTATCTCATGTTTCACAAACATGATGTAAAGGACATCGAAAGGAAGGTATTTGACATCATTTTTTGGGAAAAATAAGTAGAGATTGTGAAAATTGGTGAGTGCCTTGTTAGGGTGTTATAGTGGCCAGATGGGGAAAAACTGGCCATTGGTTATATATATGAGGCTATGGATCAAGAAAAGGAGTAGATAAGGGAACCTTACAAGGATAGAGTAGATAAGTATCGGCCTATTTTGGAGATTAATGATAATATATGGAACAATCAAATCCATCGTGCTATGCATGCAATTGGGTATTTCTTGAACCCAAGGTATCATTACAAAGCGTTATTAGGAGAAGATCATACTTGAGAAGTCAAAGATGGGTGAGTGCTTAGAGCACATCATCACTCATGAGTGCAAGAAACTATAAATACATTGAAAAATAAATCCTTCCATTGGGGACTTTGGGAAAAACTAGAAAATATTGAAAGAGATGTGGACTAACCAGGTAAACAATTCCAATGTTTTTTTTAAGTTCAATTTTCTAACATTCAAACTGTAAATACTTGTTTTTTTAACCAAACTCACAACATTTGTTGAGTAGTGAACTAATTTTAATATTTTTCTTTGTAGCACATTAGTGGGAGTCATTGGTCAGCCAACGTCCTCAATTGTAAAATTCGTAATAGGGTCCTCAACAAAACTTGTAGTGCATTTGGGTGTGAGTGCAATTGGTTTGTTTTTAAGTGAATACACATGAAAAAGAGAAACCATTTGAAGAAAAAAATGACAAAAATATCCCATATTTGTGTTGTAAGTTTTAAACCTTATGCAATAATGCAATGCATACATAGATTCTCAATAAATAGAGAAGTACTAAGAATAATCACATATTACATAGAGATTTACCTAAGAACCTAGACCAAGAAAGCAAGCAACCAATTGTATTTTCATCTCTAATTTTCTTTATTGTCAATCTGATTCATTGTTTACAATACAATATATATGTTCCCACAACATCCAAAAAAACTAATTGATTAACCCATATTAGATTACAACTTCCTTAACTAAAATTATAAAAACATGGGATGAACATCCATGTGCCACAAAACCACCAAAAATGAACACAAAAATAACTATTTTTTTTTATATGGGTTCTTCTCCCCATGTGACCCTCACACTATCCTTGACACATACAAATAGAATGTGATTATGTTCATTCAAAGAATATGATACATCCTCAACATGTTCAGTACAACCTACAACTAAAATAACATCAATTGCATAATAAAATACTTAATACAAATCTCATTGTGTTGAATGATATTAATCCAACTTTAGAATAGGTAAAGGAGACTTAGCTAACATATTTAGATGTTTATTTTGACATTGATGCCATGGAGTTGGGGGAGTGGGTTGATCCCAATGTAGATATAATAGTCAAACTAGGAGCTGAAGGAAGTGAAGCACCATGCATGGCACATGCAAGCACTAGTTACGTGGCTCAACCAACTTGTACCTTAGCTAGGCCTATTACTACAAAGATTGGAGATGTCCTTGAGGAGTCTTATGACTCTAAGCCAAATGATTTTTTTGTAGCTCTTGATGATGATTCCATTTCTGGTAGTGGTGAATCTAGTGATGAGTTTGATGAGTGATCATGCTGATTAGCGATTAGTAGTAGACTAGTAGTGTACTGTCTCCGACCCCCAATCAGGAAACACCACTCAACAATACTGCATAATTATTATTAATTATAATTAAGTATACTTATAGAAGCATATGTGTTGAACTCTTACCATAAATTTTAACTTGGAAAATATAATTGTTATAAAATGCAGTACTCCCTGGCAATTAATATTATTGCACCACATAGAAAATCTAATTAAATTACCACAACGGAAATGATAATAAGATATTTCTAGCACATTAATTAACACATACAACTATATATACGACCATCCACATCAACATACAAAACCCTCGCTAGAGTTTACAAACTAAGGCACATAAATAATGCATGGCACACACAGGAAAATAATTTCCAATAAATGTAATAGCTAGAAATCCCTAAGCTAGGGTTTCAACATAAAATCCATCAATTAAACTTAACTCATATGTGAAAAACCATATAAAGAATTGGGTACTTATTTGATCAAGAAGATCCAACTAACTATGGGGTCTCCACGTTCCTCCCAGTCGTAGACCATCTAGCTCATACTCTCAGCAATAGGTCACCCCCGAGCTGAGGCGAAAAATAATCCAAAGGAAACAATAACCAAAACATCCATACATCCATGGCCAAGGTGCCAACCCAAGAAACATGCTACTAGAGGGATATAGGCACCCTCCATGCTAACTACCAAGGTGCCAACCCAACAAACAGGTCACTCCAGGGTTCCAGGCACCCTCCATGCCAACTATATCCGAGTTCCCAACCAAAAATACATGGCACCAAGCCATAACGAGGGACAAAAAATCCTTATAGCCTCTAAGCTCTCGGAACCACTAGGGTTTCCAAAAACCAGAGCACCATGATCTCAAACCATCAAGCCAGATCCAAAGCCCAACCCTGGGGCTTATTGGCTCCCCTGTCTTTCAAACTGAATAATTAGCCGAATTGCGTAATCAGATTCCCATCCCAAACTCACTAGTTTGTCCCCCCCCCCAGCTAGTTGAATCCTCAATGCATAATAATAATGCATGATATAATAGTAATAATTCCCTCTCTGTGCATTTTGAATGCATAATAATAGCAATTACCCCCGAATGCATCCCCCTTACAAGAACCTACAGTTCCTTTTTTAAATGCATGACCTTCACTTCCCAAGTGGTGCCCTTGAAGACATGTGGGTCTGAGGGTGTGAACACATCACAAATACCCAATTGTTTCCTTTCCTTCTAGAGTTTCGCAACCCCCCCTCCATACTCTTTCTATGGAGTGGGCTTCGTAGTCAACCTTATTTTATTATTATTGCAATGTTGGTACAAAATAATTGCAATCTGGCTCCTTGGACACTTAGTCATTAAAGGCATATAAATCTCGGCAAACTAGCCCCATACCCTATTTAATACTCTACATGGGCACATAGGCCACATAACATCACATATGGCTCACCATCCTAATTATTACTATACTTTATTTACATATGAACTCTTGTCGTATCATGTAATAACTCAACCCAACGACCTAACCATGCAGATACTTCCAGAGACACCCTAGTCTCAATATTCACATACATACATTTATAGTATAGGGGTCAGGAAGGGATATTACAAGTAGCTTGTAGAATGGGTTTTGGACTATAGAGATCATTTAGAGCCTCATCAATAATTTATTTTGTTGCTAATATATATTGCACTCAGTTCCATTTTGATATACTCAACTTTACATGGTATAGATGAGCAAACTTTGCATATCTTATCGATAATAGTTTAGAATTCTAAAAGATCTTTTTTCATTAAATTAATTATTTTATGTATTTTTTTTTATAAATTGAATCTATTTGAGTTTGAGTCTTAACCCAAGTTGATAGATAGTTGAGTCAAATTTGAAATCCAAGTTTCAAAACTATGATTAAAGCACTATATGGAGGCTTTAGAACCTCGCCAGTTTAACCTAAGATGAATCAATTTAAAAGGCAAAGAGAATATCTTTCATTAACGCAAAATTATCTATATAAAAATATATTTTCTTCCAAAATAAAATTACTTTAGAAATTAATAATATTTTTCTACCCAACAAAATTGCTTTATAAATTAATAAATAAAAATATAACACATGCGGCCATTCCAAGTTACAATGGTAACTTTTATCCTATCATAATTAAACATTTTAAACATTTTAAAAATATAAAATAATCTATTTAATTCCAAATATCATCAAACAATACGAAGCTAAATCATTCACTATGTGCAACCCATCGCAGGTAGGTTTATTGATTGACAGAGAATGATCATATCAAATTATGAATGACATATTATAAAAATAAAAATTAAATATAAAAATATCATCCAAAGAGTTTGAACCATAAAATACTCAACTGCCGACTAAAGCAATACTGAATATTTAGCATTATCATAAAGTTTTGCTAAAGACTTGATTATGCGAAATGTTTACGCACGAATCTATATCCAAGTTTTAAGATGATAATCTATATTATAGTAGATTGTAAAATGAATCAGTAAGGGAACAAGCGTATATTCAAAGTAAAGCTTGTGCCTTTACTACCATGCACACCATCCTTGGAATATATCAATACATGTCATATCAAGAAAACAAAGTAAACTAGGGAGATTCAAGTAACAATAAAAGGAAAGATAGTTTTAAGATGATAATCTATATTATAGTAGATTGTAAAATGAATCAGTAAGGGAACAAGCGTATATTCAAAGTAAAGCTTGTGCCTTTACTACCATGCACACCATCCTTGGAATATATCAATACATGTCATATCAAGAAAACAAAGTAAACTAGGGAGATTCAAGTAACAATAAAAGGAAAGATATAGATACCATTAAAGTTGAACCCAAAAGAAACAATCTAGTGAGGATAAGTGGTGAATTCATCATAATTTTTTCTCACTGTCATTGGTTGTGGATGGGATAAATCAGAGTAAACATACCCTTTTCGTTAGAGTGAGTTTTTAAGAAAGCAATGTATTTCTTTTCAGAGAAAATGTTGACCTTTCCTATGAATTTTTTCATTTCTTAAATAAGTATCTAACATTAACTATTTCTTTAACTACACCTTTTCCACATAGCCCTAAGAGATCCATTTTAAATAGATATTATGATAGTTATCAATAATAAAGGACTCATCTTAGATTTTATGTTTGTAACTAGATGATTTAATTTTTCTTGATATAAGTGTGACTTCATTTCCTTTGGATACATCTCCATTTTCTTTTGCTTTTGTGTGATGGCTAACCTCTTTCTTTTTAAATATTAGTTCTATAAATAATGCGGGTTTTTACTTGTAACAAATAATTTTGTTCCTCTCGACATGTATTTCTTAACATCTTCAAATATAATAATTCAAGATGAATATGAAGATAAAAAGGAACCAATGGCTGTAGTCTGTACAAATCTTTAACAAAAGCTAGAACATAAAAGTCATGATATAACATAAATTTATCTATGATTTATTTTCTAGAAATAAGTTTTTTTGTTTGATTGGCAAAGTCTACATCAGTGATGCATGTTGCTAAGGAACTCTCAAGTACATGCTCTGCATACATCCAAATTTATTGCATCCATAAGAAATGCAAACCATACTTGTGGATTTAGACAAACTAATTCTTGAACTCCCCTGTATTTCCTTCACTTCAACCATATTTCTCTAAATGGAAATTATCAAAGTTTTTTAATGATTTAATTTCTTTAGTTTCAACATCAAATCAATTTGATCGTTTGGCACAGTTTATTCCATTAAATCCTTTAATAGTAAATTAAGAAACCAAATGATTTGCTTAAAGTTTCTTTGGCCTTTGTTGACACATTAGGTAAAAATTTGTTGGCATCAATTTGAGCATTAGCTATTAAAATAGATTCACAATAGTGAAACATTTCAAATGTAGTTTGAAATTGTGCTTCTATTTTATAATATCAGCCTATATTCCTTGTTTAGGATAAATCAATTTTTGATTCCTTTCGGCTTACTTAATGGATCCTACAACAACTTATTGACATTTTTCGAGGATTTGCTATGTAAATAAACATCTACATCCTTCTCATTGGTTTTTTCTTGCATGTCTTACATAATTGATTAGTTCCTTTTAATAATCCCATTTAAGTTTAAGGTCTCATCTCCTTTATTGAGATTTTCAAATTTTGAATCTAGTTTTTCATCTAAAAAACTTGAGACATAGTATGTTGTTAGTTTATCTATCATATCATTAGCATTGTCCACATTGCTAGAAGTGTCCATAATTTATTCATCATCATCAACTATATGAAAGATATCTTACAAAAGCTTTGATTTGGGAGGTTTTCTCCACAAGTTCCTTTTGTAGTCTTTGTACCTCAAGATAATGCTCCTTTGAAGCTTAAATTTTTCCTTCTTAGTTTCGTTTTTCCTTCATAGTTTCCTTTATCTCTCTTAATAGTTGTGAATTTAGCTCTCATAATATCTCATTCTCTGATGCTAACAACACTTTATCCTCATAAGCACTTATCAATACTTTATAATCCAATAGTTCATGATGGGGAGTTTTTATCTTAGACATAAGAGTTTTGATTTCAACATCGTTTGAATCCATTAAGCTCTTTATACTTTCTATATAGCTGTATGTATCATCTAACAATATGATCTCACTTTCTAAATCTATTGATATATCTATTTTAACTATGCTGATGATTCTTTCACTTTTGTGTTGGATGTTTAGCTTGTTAACCAAAGTTTCTAGCTTCCTCAGATTTGTTGTAGAATAAATCAATTTTCTTGAAACCAATTTACCGGCTTACTTATGCCATTCCACCATGTATGCAATGTTGACTTGATTCATATGAACTCATATATATATTTTTTTACTGTAATAAATTTACACTTCTTAAATATTTAGGATGACTCTATGACTAACAAGTTGAATTTATTTATTTCATGGTTAGTTGATGCTAAAAACTAAGGAACAGTAGGATCCTCTGCCTCCATTTTTGCCTCCTCTCTGATTTTCAATTGTTTGTCTCTTTCATTCAATTCATTATTTTGTGTGGATGTTATATTCTTAGTATAAACTCTCATTTGATATTACATCGATAGTAAATAGGACCCATACAAGGAAACAACATTTAGGATTACAAACATAGGAGAGGAGGAAATCACTAGCACTATATCACTTATCCTCTTTGGCTGTACCCTCATAGATTGTTAATTTTCCCTATCAATTTTTATGTAAGCTTTCTTTTGAACTATCATAACTATAGTTAATTATTTATCTAGTTTTATGTTTGACATTCCCTTTGTTTGGGTTAGGTTGGCTTATTTTCATAGCTTCGGGTACACTTGATTCCTAAGGAGTATTCCTCTTACTTCTAACTTGTTATTTGGCCAAAACATTAATATATTAACTAGCCAATATTTTGGACACATACTCGACACCACTATATATATTGATTTTTTAAGTGTTATTGCATTTAGAATCTATAGTGTTGGAATCCAATTAAGAAACTATTGTGGGATTTGTTTCTATTATTGGTCCCTTCTTCAAGCTAGCACTTGCTACCTATATTCTCATCAAATTTTTCACCTATTCAGAGGCACCTTATTGATCACAATCTCAATTTTAAGATTAGAATGATGCATGTATGTTGAGGATTTTAAAGCTACGTGTTATTTTGAAACTAAGTGGTATGGATCACATCTCCAAATATTTCCTTTCTTAAAACTTATATAAGTAATCATCTTATTTACACTGTCAAAAGGAAACCTACTTTTAATATCAAAAGTTGAGAAAACCCAATATGGCAGTACAAAATATGACTTTAAATTTTTGAAATAAAATGAAAATGGTTGGATGTCAATCTTTGTCTAAGGTATACTCGAGAAAAATCTCGTGATGAAATATAGACTAGTAACAAATATGGTTTGATCTCATTTCCATACACTAAAATAATTGTGAAATATGTGTAGAGGTATTAATATCTAGTTCCAATTTTGGTACTCAATTGGAGAATGTTGCAAAATTTTGTTGGCATCGTTGAGGGCGATTGATATTGAAAAATGGTATAAGAGTTGTTATCTCTCCAAAATTTCCCTAGGGTTGTTATGTTGTGTTAAAAGAAATATCAGAGGTAACTATAAACCACTTTTGGAGATTAGGATCTAGCCTTCCTAATGATCAGAGAAGGCTCTCTCTTAATGATTTAACTTTGTTGTTTTAATTGATTTTAGTCTAGTTATGTATGCTTGATTTGGTCTGATTTTGATTTGTTGGTGGAGTTACTGATTTAGATGGATAGGTGCTTTTCTATTTTCCTTTGGGCTATGGAATCAATATATCAAGAAAACAGAACAAAATCAAGTTCTAAAAGAAGTGTTACAGGGCAAGGTAGCTAAGAAAAATCAGATCTTAAAGGCTAAATGGTGAAGTGGTTTACAATCGGGATCAAGGAGCAGTTAAGGATTCCTTAAACCAGATAATGAAGGAAGTTGAAGGAGGTCAATCAGGATAAGAGAGAAATTAAGGATTCACTAAACCATATATCATAAGAAAACATGAAAATGAATAACAGTTCACAACAGAGCGTACTTAAACAATTTCTGCAATAAAATTCCTGTTATAACATTAAAATTTAGAAAACATGCAAGTTTATGGAATACTTAAAGAAAAGAACAAGAACAATTGAAATATACTTCACTGAAGTAGCTCAACACATGAATCCTGTAAAGAAATGCCTTTATTACTTGTCTTGTCTGTCAACTTGGAAAAGGTACAATAGACCCTCAGGTAGTAGATCAATTCAACTATAGAAATATTCAGAAATCCACCCTCAATACTTAGAATTGATGAAGTATTTATACAAAACTTAATACAAAATATCTTGTCAACTGAAAAGGATTATTTAAGGAAAATAAAAAATCTTCATGCAAGAAGATAGAGACACCTATTAACTAACTGCAAGCTGTCCCTATTTTATTTGATTTGTTGTTTGTTTCTTCGATATTTGTTTTCTTTCACGCTGGCTGTTTTTCACACTGGCTTTATTTCACGCTGGTTTGTTATATGAATTTTCTTTTAACTCTGTCTTTCATCTGTATTTATCTGTCTGCTCTTAACCTGTGAATTCTTTTACATTAATGCTCTGCTTTTTCTTTAACTTGTCTTTCTTTTACCTGTTTTTTCTTTCATCTATCACAGTAAATCACACCATTTTTCCCATGTCTTTTCATCTAGATTTTTTTATCTTTCCATCCTCCAATAAATCTCATCTACCTTTGTATATTGTTCAAATGTAGGCTTATTGACAAAAAGGTGATTTACCTCATGCTGAAGGAAGAAGAAGTTCTCTAAAGTCTGAAGGAGCATTTTTCATGTAGGAACTCCTTTCATTGCTGAACCGTTGGAAGTCTCTTTAGCTACTTCCTTGATCTTTTTATCATAGTCTTCATGCCTCATCAGTTTATCATTGATTACTAATGGATTATGCAGACCTTTCTGCCTCAAAGCACCAAATTTGTTCATGAATCTATTCACTGCAAGTTCCATTGTCTGACATTTGTCTTCAAGATGTATCATCAGATTTCTCTTGGAAATAACCTTCTTCACCTCTAAGATATTCTTTGTTTTGTCTGTTATCCAAAGTTCTTATAATTCTTACTTTTTTTTAGAGTTTAGGAACTTTATTATCTCAGTGGCTTCCTTTGGTTTCTTTCCAAGCTCTTTTTGACCTTTTGGATTGCATCACTAGCCTCCTTTATCAATTTTTTTTGTTCAAATATAACCTGTATAGAAGGCCAAATATCATCAACTAAGTTAATGATATTGGCCCACAACTATTTTTTTGCTTGGGCTAAAGGCTTGTTCAGTGATAATTCCTTTTCTAACTTATGGATTCTATCAGTTGATATGTTTGCTTTTTGTGATTTTGCTTTATACATTACTTCTGTCAATTTCTTTGTATCTTCTAAAATCTTCACTTGTTCTTTGACTTTATTGATTTCAGTAGTTTGAATTTACATATCTTGCATTTCCTTGATCAATTTACTAGCCTCATCAGTGGTATGGGTTGTTGGTGTAGTAGTTGGAACTTTTGTTGATACTGGAACTGTTGTAGCCAATGGAGCTAATGTAGAAGCTATAGGAATAGCAGTAATAGGAACTGCTTCCATGCTAGCTTGCTTTTCCTGCACTATTTTATCCATTGCAGTTTCCATTTCTTTCAGTTGAGCTGTCAACTAAATGATGAGATTCATCATTTCATCCTTCTGATTTTATTTTTCCAAAATCTCTTTAGCTTGTGGATGCTCTATATTTGGTAACTTCAATTGTTTCTTCAATGCAGCTATGTTTGCATTCTTCTTTTTGATTAGTTATTCTGCTCTTTAAAATTTTTTGTATCATAACCAAATTCCATTACCAAATCTTCAAGTGACTTTATCCTGTTATCCTTTGCTTGCGAAGAAGCTTTCTCTACCTTTAACTGTGTCCTTATATTTTCTAGAGAATTTTTTAACTTCTGGACACTTAAAGCTTTGTGTGTCATGGTGGAATAGATCATTTCTCCTACCTGTTTATGAAATTCAAACTGGTCTATGGGATGTACATCCTTGGCAGGAACTTCAAAGGTTTTTTTAGTATAATCTTCTGAAGTTTTAGGAGCTTGGACCTTTGGTTGTAGAAATGTCACCTGCATCTTTCCTGTCTTGAGGTCATAGGCTGAAAGCAACCTACTCTGATCACTAGGAGTTTGTTTCCAATACTGGGCATATGTTACAGCCTTTAATGCTTCATTTCTGATTTTGATTTCTTCGTATTTCTACATTATATCTTTCTCTTTCTCCACTGGTTTTCTAGATGATGAAACCTATGCACTATGATGTTTTTGAATGATTTGCGCACTGGAGTTTGTTGGTAGCTGTGTTTCTTCTAAAATGGTTGGAGGTGCATCATATCTTACAACTATATCTGTATCAATGACTTCAACTGTATCAACTATCTCAACTGTCTCTATCAATGGATTCAGTTTGGCTTTCTTCCTATACATAAACCTGAACTTCGTATTAGAAGTGGTTTTTGCAGAATATGCGCCTTCTTATCTTGCCCTCTTTGAATTTCTGTCCTGTGGGGCTGGAGTAAGTAGGATGGAACTAGTATCAACCTGATTCTCCATCTCTTGTAAAGTATTTTCCAACCAGTTTGACTGGTTGGAATACTTTTCATCCTCAGGCTTTGACTCATGAATAAAAGGGGTTAACTTGAATTTGACCCGTAACTTACTTACGACTCCCAAGGGGTCATATTTCCATTTGAAACTACTACTGAATTTGAAATATTGTAAACATTTGTCTACTTGCTGACCAGCATTCCTACTATTGCAAATAAAAGGACCTAGTTGGTTCTTGATCTTGAATTGAGTTTTCTTCTTTGCTGAAAGGAAATTGACTTCATCTGAGTTCAGGATTTCTCTGATGTATTCTAATGCAAATAACCTCATTGAGAGGTATTTGGGAATCTTGTATGGAGTTATCTGACTTCCATACACTCTAATTTCTGTATGATTCTGGTATAAATACCAGTCTCCTGTTTTACTTTGATCTGAAAACTGCAACACTTTATTTATCTCTTCACTGATTTTAGGCTAAATGCTACTGCTTATCATATTAACAATTGGATAAAAAAAAAATCAATGAAGTATTTATAGTTGAATTCAGTGGAATCCTTTCTGATCAAGGATGTCCAAAAGACAATAGATTGGGGATTACCCTCTGTGTCCAGTTTTTTGAGGCTAACTGCAAACCTTTCTGATTGGAAATATATGAACATATGGAACAAAACTGAGGAGTATTTAAATACTCCTTCTTCTGGTAGCTTGACTAGTTGATCATGGATTGCATCTGCTAGGAATTCAGAAAAATTGAAGGTTGAAGTTGGAGGTTGACCTGGGAAAAATATGGATAGGAAACCAACGATAGATGCATCTACATGTTCATCAGTTAAATACCCTAAAATAAATGACAACATTGTAACAATTTGTCTGGTTCTCTTTGAAAATATGGAAGCTAAATATGGAGGATTACTTTTAGGGGTTTCTATTGATGGAGGGAGGAAAGTCTGAAATATTTGGAATCTTTTGGGAAAGTCCAGCTTCAAGTACAGTTCAGTAAGGGTTTCAATGGATAATGGAACTTCATCGAGCTGTGGTTGAATTTGTAACATCTGGTTGATGGATTGAGCAGTGATTGTGAAGAGGATTTCTTGGTTTGAGGTCACTAAAGCTCTTTCATTAGGTAAATAGCTTGTCTGGCAGAGTCTAATGAGTTTTGGAAATTGAAAGGTCTGTGGGAATATGTATTTAGGTAGTTTTGAATCCCACAGATGGATATCATCTGCTTGGTCAATGAATTTGTCATGGCTTTAGCAGTGGAGCTCTAAAAGGTTGAAATCAGTCACTGTATCTGTATCACTGATTTTGAAGTCCTTATCAGCCAGAGGGGTGTGGTCAACATCTACCATAGGTGGTTGCAAAGGATTCAAAGATATAATGCTCTGGGAAGCCATTAATTTGTTCAATTATTACTTTATGTGCTTAATTAATGGTTTATGGTGATTAGAAGTACCTGGAAAATGATTGAATTTGGTCTACAGAAGTCTAGGCAGCGTCATAGGCTTTAACTCAGTCGGCAAAGGGCTTCAAACTTGGTCGGTAAAGGTTTCTTTGGCTTATTGTTCACAAATAACAGAAAAAGTGGGAAAATGGTTTCGAGCGGGCTTTATTACTTTTAACCGGAGGCAGTTAATCACATGGCGTGGGGGTTTGATTTCAAATAGTGGCTGGTTTCATTGCATAACACGGAAGTGGATTAGTGGATTATCGCACTGTGAAGAATGGTTTGGTGGTTTTTGGACTGGGGGGTGTGATAGAATATGGGAGTGTCGCGTGGCAAGGGGATGGGGTTGTGAAACCACCCATTTCGCACCCCCCCCTGCCATTGGTTTTAAATATCGGACATGCGGGGGTGCGGAATGATTTATTGGTCGTTCGATCTAATCGACAATGATCGAGTGACAAGTAGAAGTGATGGGATTTCATAGAGGTGGGGTCGAGAGATTAGATAGGTTGGGGGGGGGTTACAAAATTTATTATGTGGAAGGGTTTTAAACTATAGAGGGAAGAGTTTATAAAATATATAAACTATAGGCTATAATAAAATAAGGGGGTTGGGGAAATATATTTAAGCGGGTTTGTAAAATAAAATGGGGTTGAGATATATATATGCGGGATGTTATAAATACACTAGGAATAGGTTTTAAAATGATACTGGGGAGGGGTTTTTGAAGTGGGGCCCGATATATTTTAAGCATTTAAAACTTTGGATAAGTGGGTTTTTCATGTTTTTTTATGAAACAGAAAATTTAGTAAAGGGGAAGGGGTTTTAGTAATGGAAATGGGTTTTTAGGAAGGGGAAAAGGTTAGAATGAGGGGAAAGGGATTTTTTACAAGGGGAAATGACTTCCAAGAGTGGAAATAGGGATTTTGGCAAGGGGAATGTGTTTAGAAGGATATTAGTGACTAAAGTTAAACCATATAATGCTTTCCATAACTGATGAAAGTATTCTACCTACCCTTTATTTACCCTAACATTTTTTATTTCCTTTATTGGGTGCATTTGAGCTTGCTGACCCTTTTATCTTCTTTTGATAAGAAAACTAACCTATTTCTAACCTTATAACTTCCAATGGATCATATTAAACTAATGAGCTCATTTTTATTCTCTACCTAACTACTGATCTGCCAAGATTAAATGGTTTGGTCAGATCTTTATTCACTAACTATCATGACATGATATTTAAAGGCATGAATGAATCAAGATTAAACTGTATGATCATCATGAATTGTGGCATTTTGAACAACCTACACAAAATTTTATTTGCAAAAGTAAATTAAGAGCAGTGGTATTTGAATGTGCAACACTTTCAGGATCTATTTTTGTTTCTTTTTGTGGGGTTCATACTTTATATTTTTTTTTTTATCTTTCTTTCTTTTGGTCCTTTGATTTTTGTTTTAGGACATACCCTCTTTTGATTTTTTAGTATGGGAAAACATTTGCAGAAAGAAAAGGTATGTACAATATTACAAGACTTAACATAGTCAATTCAAAATTATGATCTTTATTATTATAGGACTCTAACAATGGATCCACTCGGGGATGGCATCTCCTGGTGAGATGTCAAGAACTTTATGATCAATGGCCTTGGAATTTGGACGTTTCTTGCCTTGAAACTACTTTATGTGATCTCCTTTATTCAAACATATGATGTTATACCTTTTAAAGCTTAGTGCCTTCTCTTCAAGCTTCAAATTTAGAAGACAAACATCCAATCCAATCTAAACTTTTGCTATGGTATTTACAATGAGCAAAGTAAACAAAGTAAAATGAACTACTAGTTAATCTGGTGAAAAATATTTCTTCAGCATTCTACCATTGACTGGTCCACTGGTAGATCTGTTCCATCTAACTCTTTCAAGAAAAATGCATTGTTACCTCTATAACCATAAATGATGTATGGGCCCTTCCAAATAAAATCAAATTTCCCATGTTTCCCTTTGTCTTCTCTTCTGGAATTCCATTTAAGTACTTTATCACCTATGAAAAAATCATCTTCTTTAGTTTTTGTATCAAAAATCTTTTTGATTTTGTCTTGGATTACTCGAGATTGGATATAAACTTCTTCCCTAGTTTGCTGCAAATGAATTGTCTGATTTATCCTCCTTTGGATGTCATTTGGTTCTACTTGCAGCTCTTGAATCATTTTCATCACTGGCACTCCTAAAGAGGATGGAAAAAAAACATCCATCCCATATACTAATAGATAGGGAGAGGTACCAATATATTTCTTTGTAGTTAGTTTGTCTGCCCATAAGGCATTGACCAACCTTTTATTCCAGGTTTTCTTCTTATCTTCTAACTGTTTCTTGATGATGTTGACTAGGATTTTGTTTGAGGATTCTGCTAGTCCATTACCTTGATGGTAATAGGCAATGGAATGGCCAAGGTTGATATGGTATTTGTTACAAAATTCTACCGTTTTCTTGGATTTGAAGGAAACAACATTATCAGTAATGAGCTTTTGTGGGCATCCAAATCTAGAAAGGATGTTGTTCTCAAGGAATTAAATAATGACAGAGTCTGTGAATTTTTTTGAAGGGATGGATTCTATCCACTTGGTAAAGTAATCAGTGGCTGTCAAAATCCATTTATGCTAGGTAGAGGAGGGTGGGTGAATTTCACCAATGAAGTTTAAACCCCATTGTTGAAATGGCATTTTTGTTGAGATAGGTTTGAAGGGTAATGGTAAGAGTTTCTTCTTCCCTTCAAATATCTGGCATTTGTGACAGGAGGTCACATACTTTCTAACATTTGCAAAAAGAGTGGGCCAGTAAAAACCTGCCCTCAAAATTTTATCAGCAGTTGTTTTCCAGTAAAGGTGTCCTCCATAGTCTCCTGCATGAAATTCCTACATGACTTTGTCAGCTTCATCTTTCAATAAAAAATTTAATAGAATGCCACCATGATACTTCAAAAATAAAAAATTATCTAAAATACAATAGTTCATTGCTTTCAATTTTAAGAATCTGCTTTTGGTTCTAGATAAACGAGGAGGAGCTTGTAAGTTAAGTAAAACAAATATAATGTCTGCATACCAGGGTGAATCTATAAAAGCTTCACTGATTTGTGGAGTCGCTGTCTCTTCCAGATCATCTAGTTGAGAAATGAAATTTATGTCTAAGGCTTGACAGTATGATTCAGCCATGAGTTTGGATAAACCTTGGCCTTTGATCAATTTTGTAGGCTTGATTTCAATGTCATATTCTAGTATAGTGGAAATCCATTTGCCTCTCTTTCCATCAGGCCCATTTTGAGTTAGAATGTCCTTTACAATTGAGTTTGGAAAATATGCAATTATGTTAGAGTATAGAATATATACTCTGAAATCTTTTATGGCTTTCACTAAAGCAAGTGCTTGTTTTCCATGATATTATACTTTAGTGTTGCATCTCTCAAAGATTTACTAAAAAAAGCAATGGGTTGTTCATAACCCTCATCATTCTTTTGCAACAAGACTGCTGCAATGGTGTGTTCCGAAGCAAATGAAAAAATTATGAAATCTTTTTTGAAATTAAGACTTATGAGGACAGGTATTTTAGTAAGTGCTTCTTTAACTGCTTCAAAAGACTGTTTAGCCTCTATTGTCCACTTAAGTATTGAATATTTTTTCCACATGTTGTTCAAATTTCTAAGTAATTCTGCTAAGTTAGAGATGAATCTTCTAAGAAAGTTTAATTTGCCAAGAAATGCTTGTAACTCTTTAATTTTCCTAGGATGACTGATATTAAGGATTGCTTCTATCCTAGCTGGATCAATTCTAATTCCCTCTTTTGAAATAATGTGTCCCATGATTTTTCCTTCTTCTAATCCAAAGAGTGTCCTTTTAGGATTCAAGGATATGCCAAAATTTTTGCACTTTATGAATACTCTTCTCAAATGTTATAGATGTTCATTATCTGTTTTGGAAAACACTGTGATATCATCTAGGTAAATGACTAGAAATTCATGGATTTCCTTGGCAAAGGCTATGTCCATAGCTCTTTGGAATGTAGCTCCAACATTCATCAGTCCAAAGGGAATTTTCAAGTACATGAAATTTCCCCATGAAATGGTAAATGTAGTCTTTGCTTGATCTTCAGGTTGGACTAGGATTTGGTTGTATCCAGAAAATCCATCAAGTAATGAAATTCTGGATGACCTTACTACCCTCTGTAGAATGTGGTCAATTTTAGGGAGAGGATAGTTATCTTTCAATGATACTTTGTTTAATTTTCTGAAATTAACACAGAGTTTGATTTCTCCTGTTTTCTTTCTAATGGGGACTAAATTTGAGACCCAATCAGAATATCTAATGGGTGCTATGACTTGAGCCTCATACATCCTTTTAAATTATTTTTCTATCAATGGCATAAGAATAGGCTTAATTCTCCTAAGATTTTGTTTAAAGGGCTTCTGATTTTCTTTGATTGGTATTTTATGTTGGATAATGCTGGTATCATAAGACTTGTGGTCTTCATAACTCCAGGCAAGGACATCTTGAAATTCTTTAAACAAACTAATGTACTTCAACTTTTCAGTTGGTGGTAATGCTTTGGATAACTTGATAAGCTTGGGTTTCTCTTCTGTTCCTATGTTACATTCCTCTATATCTGATCTTAGGGGCTCCATTTTTTATTTTCTAGCTACATAATTGGAATCAAAGAGATATTCTAATGGGGCTAATCCCTTAGGAAAAATGTTGTCTTTAAGGTTTAAAACTTTTGATTCATCATTAATTAATTCTTCTATTTCTAATGTTTCTAATTTGTCTATTTCTACTTTAGTAAATCTAGTTGGTTCTATTTTATTTACATCATTTACATCTAACTCGTTATTCATGGTATAATCTACTGTATAGTCAGTGTCTATATTAATTTTTTGAAATTATCATTCACAATTCATAAAATCATAAATTTGTGAGTCTTGTGAAAAGATTTTCCAATACTTCAAATTATCAGATATGCTTGGCCTATGTCTTAGCTCAGCAGTGTACTGATGATTTGGCTGAAAAGGTAATCTGCATGTGCTAGCAAAAGTAGGCAAACTATGAGCTTGCATATTCTGCTTTCTTGGAATAACAACAAAGTTAGTTTCAAGAAAACAATTTATCAAGTCTAAGATGGTTTCTCTATATTGGGCAAGTCTAGGATTATTCACAAGATACTCTCCTTTGATTTGTTTTATGATAAGTTCTGAGTCTCCCATGACATAAACTCTTTTGGCTCCAAGTTTTCTTACAATTTGCAGTCCTAACACTAATGCTTCATACTCTGCCATGTTATTAGTACATTTGAAATTTAACTTGAATGCATGTCCTTTATAATGATCATTATCTAAATTATAGATCCATACTCCAACTCCTGCTCGTAATATGTTTACAGAGCCATCAAAATCTAAATGCTACATAGACTCATGAGTTATGTTGTCACTGTCAATTTCTTCGTGTTTCTCTTCTACAACTGTGATTTGGTCTTTACTAATGTATTAATTACATAAGATAAATGAGTCCATGTCAGAATTCAGGGAATAGATAGGATAATTCTATGGTTTTTTGGCACTACTGACCACGTATTTCATCAAAGTTTCTCTGTAAAGTTTTATTTTCTGACCAAATAGATAAATGGTAGCATATGACATATCTAATTGCAGTGATCCCTGTAATTTTTCTCCCCACAAGCGAGATAATAACATACCATACTTTGGAGGGATATCAACAACTACAATGTCCATCACAATACTCTTTGTTGGGCTCTGAACTAGAGTTACACAAAGTTATTTTATCAGGCCAAGGCATTTAACTTGACTAGAATCAAAGGAAAACAAGTCTTTGTATGGTCTGGTGATATCTAAGTTTAATTTTTCCATGACAGCTTTGGGCATTAAGTTATGAGATGCTCCTGAATCTAACATATCATTGTGTAATATTTTATCATGAACGTTTAGGCTAATGTAGAATGGAGGGACACCTCCTTGTTGATGTTTACCATTAACTTCAGGACCAAATAATAACTCAGGCTGATCATCATTGAGGTTAACAACATCTTTGCCTTCACCTATATTTAGTGTTTCAGTGATTTGGGCTTTGTATGAATCATTTTTCACTAGCTTTGTTAAAGGAACTAGTATTTTCAATTTAGCTATTTCAATTTGGATATTAAATGGAATTTGAGTTTTTCCTAATTGAATGATTTCATCTTTACCAATTTTAGTTTGTGTATTTTTATCTTTTTTATCAACAGTTGGTAATTCAGTTTGTGTTTCAACTGTTTTGTTTTCAATTTTCTTATCAGGAACAGTTTGAGTAGCAATTGAAGTTTTAGCAGCAATTGATATTTGAGTAACAGTAGATGTGATGTCTACAATCTTTGGGCTTGAATTATTCTGAATTTCTCTAGGGAGAATTTGTAGAGTTTTGGTCATAGGAGCTTTTACTGTTTTCTTAGTTTTGGTTTGGACTGTTTTCTCAGTAGGGGCTTCTGTGTTCTTTTTGCTTCTAAGGCTATACTGTTTATGAAATTTGTAGATAGTAGATTCATAGCCTTGTTTAGAGTCAAAGGACTCTCTAGAATCTAACTATAATTGTTGTAACATGTACATTTCCTGTTCTTCTCGGGTAAGAAAAATAGTATTTTCATCGTTTATTCCCATCAAGTTTATTTGGGTGTCCTGGTCTTCTTCGTTTTGATGTGAATTTTCAGCATAGTTTTCTTGGAAATGCAGTCTAATCAATTGATCGGGTGCAACTTCTCTAGATTTACCAGTATTAGGATTTTTCCTAAAGTTGGTGTTTCTAACTTGGGGACCTTGTTGATTTTCCCACTGAGGTTTTCTTTCCATGTTTTCTAATCTATCCATTAATATTTTCATACTTTTAGCTAAACTATCTATCTTAATGTTTGAATTGGATGATTCTTCCTTAATGGTAACTATTCTTTCATTTCTTATCCTAGCTCTTTTAGCTAATAAGTTAGCTTCTACACTAACTACATTACTCTGCATCTGTTTTAAAGTTTCAGGGTTTCTTTCTCTTAATTGGTAGGACATATCAGTGTCAAAACCATCTGGAAATTTAATAAGGGCTAGATCTAGTGGAGGTTTGATATTTGTTGGAATTGCATTGTAAATACTATTAAACCTAGTACGGTAATCCTGAAGAGATTCATTAGGAGATCTCTTACTGTTCTCATATTTAGATAATATTTTTAAAGGTTTTTTTTTTTTCCTTTCCCATCTATTGATAAACAATCTATGGAAAGCAACTAAATCAACAATATGACTAGTAGGTAAAGCTTTAAACCATTTTTTAACATCTCCTGCTAGTGTTTGTGCAGATAATCTCATTTTAACATCATCCTCATCAACTTCACAAAATAATCAGTGATTTTATTTACATGTTGTTGAGAAGTATATTGACCAGTACCATCAAACTGAAAATTTTTACTCTGGTAATCTTGTGGCATAGAATGTAAAGGGGCCTGTAAGGCCAAAGGAGCATATATGGCTGCCATGGCTAAGATTATAGCTTGATTCAGAGGTAAATTAGTGGTGCTTGGTGATGAAATTGAAGTGCTTGGAGATGAGCTTGAAGTGCTTGAAGATGAGAATGAAAATTTAGGTTGAAGATGAAGCTTGGGGATGAATGGTTATGTGGAATGAACTGTGGTGGATATTATAGTTGAGGTGGTACTAAATAACGCTGTATTTACAGTTTCAGAAGGAATGGTAGAATGCTTAGGGGTAGTAGTAGTTAGGGCAGCTAATTCAACAGATTGTTGAAAATAGGCTTCGTCTATATCCCTAATCAAAGTTGAGGTCAAAAAATCAAGTTTTTCAAAAGTCTCTATAACCTATTGTTCTAAGTAAAGTTGTATAGTTTCCTTATTTTCTTCAATAAATTAAATTAAATTAGGGTCTATTATAATATCATAGATTGAATTTTCAAATTTGGTTCTAAATAAAGAATTCTCAAATGATAAATCAAATTGATATCCTGTATGCTTGATAATTCCTTAGGGAGTGAATTTTCTTTGATTAATTGACTACTACTTCCTAGACTTTCTACTTTTTTAGGTTTTCTTAAAATTATATCAAGATCATCAACAATTATAGCAGGCCGTGGATCAGGGTGAGCCCTGGTATAGTATGTTATTTTAGAAGCCATAATTTTAACTTTTAATGATAAATTTTAACAACCCTAAATACAAATTAAGGTGAAAAGATGAGGAATAATGTTTCCTTTAAGATTTATTTAACTGAGGACTGATTTCCCCAGTATGGTCGCCAATATGTTATCTCTCCAAAATTTCCCTAGGGTTTTTTTGTTGTGTTGAAAGAAATATCAGAGGTAACTGTAAACCACTTTTGGAGATTATGATCTAGCCTTCCTAATGCTCAAGAAGGGCTCTCTTAATTATTTAACTTTGTTTTTAATTGATTTTAGGCTAGTTATGTATGCTTGATTTGGTTTGATTTTGATTTGTTGGTGGAATTACTGATTTAGATGGATAGGTGCTTTTTTATTTTCCATTGGGCTAAGGAGTCAATATATCAAGAAAATAGAATAGAATCAAGTTCTAAAAGAAGTGTTACAGGGCAAGGTAGCTGAGCAAAATCATATCTTAAAGGTTGAATGGTGAAGTGGTTTTCAATCGGGATCAAAGAGCAGCTAAGGATTCCTTAAACCAGATAATGAAGGAAGTTGAATGAGGTTAATCAGGATCAGAGAGCAATTAAGGATTCTCTAAATCAGATATCAAAATAAAACATGAAGATGAATAACATTTCAAAATAGAGTGTATTTAAACAAGTTCTGCAATAAAATTCCTGTTATAACATTAAAATTTAGAAAACATGCAAGTTTATGGAATACTTAAAGAAAAGAACAAGAAAAATTGAAATATACTTCACTGAAGTAGCTCAACACATGAATCTTGTAAATAAATGCTTTTATTATTTGTCTTGTATGTCAACTTGGAAAAAGGTACAATAGACCCTCGGGTAGTAGATCAATCCAACTATAGAAATATTCAGAAATCCACCCTCAATACTTCGAATTGATGAAGTATTTATACAAAAATAAATACAAAATATTTTGTCAACTGGCTAGGATTTATTTAAGGAAAATAAAAAATCTTCATGCAAGAAGATAGAGACACCTATTAACTAACTGCAAGTTGTCCCTATTTTATTTTATTTGGTGTTTGTTTCTTTGATATTTGTTGTCTTTCACGCTGGCTTGTTATTTGACTTTTCTTTTAACTCTGTCTTTGATCTGTCTGCTCTTGACCTGTGAATTCTTTTACATTGCTCCTCTGTTTTTTCTTTAACTTGTCTTTATTTTACCTGTTTTTTTTTTCATCTGTCATAGTGAATCACACCATTTTTCCCATGTCTCTTCATCTTTAATTTTGATCTTTACCATCCTCCGGTAAATCTCATCTGCCTATTTATATTTTGAAAATGTAGGCTTATTGACAAAAAGGTGATTTACCTCATGTTGAAGGAAGAAGAAGTTCTCTAAAGTTTGAAGGAGCACTTTTCATGTAGGAACTCCTTTCATTGATGAATTGTTGGAAGTCTCTTTAGCTACTTCCCTTATATTTTTATCATAGTCTTCATGCCTCATAAGATTATCATTGATTACTAATGGATTAGGTAGACCTATCTTCCTCAAAACATCAAATTTGTTCATGAATCTGTTCACTGCAAGTTCCATTGCCTGAAATTTGTCTTCAAGTTGTATCATCGGATTTCTCTTTGAAATAACCTTCTTCGCCTCTAAGATATTATTTGTTCTGTCTGTTATCCCAAGTTCTTCTGATTATTGCTTGTTTTTAGAGTTTAGGAACTTTATTATCTCAGGGGATTCCTTTGGTTTCTTTCCAAGCTCTTCTTTGACCTTTTGGATTGCATCACTAGTCTCCTTTATCAATTCCTTATGTTCAAATATAATCTATATAGAAGGCCAAATATCATTAACTCAGTTAATGATATTGGCCCACAACTGTTGTTGTGCTTGGGCTAAAGTCTCTTTCAGTGATAATTCCTTTTCTAACTTATGGATTCTATCAATCAATATGTTTGCTTTCTTTGATTCTGCTTTATACATTAATTCTGCCAATTTCTTTGTATCTTCTAAACTCTTCACTTGTTTTTTGAGTTTATTGATTTCAGTAGTTTGAATTGACATATCTTGCTTTTCCTTGATCAATTTATTGGCCTCATCAGTGGGATGGGTTGCTGGTGTAGTTGTTGGAACTTCTGTTGATACTGGAACTACTGTAGCCAATGGAGCTGATGTAGAAGCTATATGAATAGCAGTAATAGGAACAACTTCCATGCTGGCTTGCTTTTCCTGCACTAGTTTGTCCATTGTAGTTTCCATTTCTTTCAGTTGAGTTGTCAACTGAATGATGAGATTCATCATTTCATCCTTCTGATTTTCTTTTTCCAAAACTTCTTTAGCTTGTGGATGCTTTGTATTTGGTAACTTTAGTTGTTTCTTCAATGCAGCTATGTCTGCATTCTTCTTTTTGATTAGTTCTTCTACTGCTTTAATATTTTTTGGATCATAACCAACTTCCATTACCAAATCTTCAAGTGACTTTATCCTGGTATCCTTTGCTTGTGAAGAAGCTTTCTCTATCTTTAATTGTGTCCTTATATTTTCTAGAGAATTTTGTTACTTCTGGACACTTAAATCTTTGTGTGTCATGGTGGAATAGATCATTTCTCCTGCATGTTTATGAAACTCAATCTGGTCTATGGGTTGTACATCCTTGGCAGGAGCTTCAAAGGATTTTTAAGTATAATCTTATGGAGTTTTAAGAGCCTGCACCTTTGGTTGCAGAAATGTCACTTGCATCTTTCCTGTCTTGAGGTCCTAGGCTGAAAGCAACCTACTCTGATCACTAGGAGTTGGTTTCCAACACTGGGCATATGTTACAACCATTTATGATTTTGATTTCCTTTTATTTCTCCATTATATCTTTCTCTTTCTCCACTGGTTTTCTAGATGATGAAACCTCTGCACTATGTTGTTTCCAAATGATTTGTGCACTGGAGGCTGATGGTACCTGTGATTCTTCTGAAATGGTTGGAGGTGCATCATCTCTGACAACTATATCTGTATCAATGACTTTAACTGTATCAACTATCTCAATTGTCTCTATCACTGGATTCAGTTTGGATTTCTTCCTATACATAAAATTGAACTTAGTATTAGAAGTTGTTTCTGTAGAATATGAGCCTTCTTCTCTTTCCCTCTTTGAATTTCTGTCCTATGGGGCTGGAGGAAGTAGGATGGAACTAGTATCAACCTACTTCTCCATCTCATGTAAAGTATTTTCCAACCACTCTAACTGGTTGGAATACTTTTCAACCTCAGGCTTTGACTCATGAATAAAAGGGGTTAATTTGAATTTGACTCTTAACTTAATTATGACTCTAGGTCATATTTCCATTTGAAACTGCTACTGAATTTGAAATCTTGTAAATATTTTTATGCTTGCTGACCAACATTCCTACTATTGCAAATAAAATGACCTAGCTGGTTCTTGATCTTTAATTGAGATTTCTTCTTTGTTGAAAGGAAATTGACTTCATTTGAGTTCAGGATTTGTCTGATGTATTCTAATGCAAATAACCTCATTGGGAGGTATTTGGGAAGCTTGTATGGAGTTCGCTGACTTCCATACACTCTAATTTCTGTATGATTATGGTATAAATACCAGTCTCATGTTTTACTTTGATTTGACAACTGCAACACTTTCTTTATCTCTTCACTGGTTCTAGGTTGAATGCTATTGCTTATCATATTAACAATTGGATAAAGAAAAGAATCAATGAAGTCTTTATAGTTGAATTCAGTGGAATCATTTCTGATCAAGGATGTCCAAAAGACAATAGATTAGGGATTACCCTCTATGTATAGTTTTTTTAGGCTAACTGCAAGCCTTTATGATTGGAAATATATGAACATATGGAACAAAATTGAGGAGTATTTAAATACTTCTTCTTCTGGTAGCTTGACTAGCTCATCATGGATTTCATCTGCTAGGTATTGGGAAAAATTGAAGGTTGAAGCTGGAGGCTGACCTGGGAAAAATATGGATAGGAAACCAAGGATAGATGCATCTACATGTTCATCAGTTAAATACCCTAAAATACATGACAACATTGTAACAATATGTCTGGTTCTCTCTGAAAATATGGAAGCTGAATATGCAGGATTACTTTTATGGGTTTCTACTGATGGAGGGAGGAAAGTATGAAATATTTGGAATCTTTTGGGAAAGTCCAGCTTCAAGTAGAGTTCAGTAAGTGTTTCAATGGATAATGGAACTTCATCAGGCTGTGGTTGAATTTGTAACATCTAGTTGATGGATTGAGCAGTGATTGTGAAGAGGAATTCTTGGTTTGGGGTCACTAAATCTGTTTCATTGGGTAAATATCTTGTCTGGTAGAGTCTAATGAGTTTTGGAAATTGAAAGGTCCGTGGGAGTATTTATTTAGGTAGGTTTGAATCCCACAGATGGATATCATCTGCTTGGTTAATGAATTTGTCATGGCTCCAGTAGTGGAGCTCTCAAAGGTTGAAGTCAATCACTGTATCACTGATTTTGAAGTCCTTATCAGCCAGAGGGGTGTGGCCAACATCTACCATAGTTGGTTGCAAAGGATTCACAGATATAATGCTATGGGAAGCCATTAATTTTTTCAATTATTACTTTCTGTGCTTAATTAATGGTTTCTGGTGATTAGAATTACCTGGAAAATGATTGAATTTGGTCTGCAGAAGTCCAGGCAGTGGCAGAGGCTTTAACTTAGTCTACAAAGGGCTTCAAACTTGGTTGGTAAAGGTTTCTTTGGCTTATTGTTCGCAAATAACAAAAATAGTGGGAAAATGGTTTCAGGTGGGCTTTATTACTTTTAACCTGAGGCAGTTAATCACACGGCGCGGGGATTTGATTTCAAACAGTGGTTGGTTTCATCACATAGCACGGAAGCGGATTAGTGGATTATCGTACCGTGAAGAATGGTTTGGCGGTTTTGGGACTGGGGGGTGCGATAGAATATGGGAGTGCCATGTGGCAAGGGGACGGGGGTGTGAAACCACCCATTTCGCACCCCCCATTGGTTTTTAATATTGGACATGCGGGGGTGCGAAATGCTTTATTGGTCGTTGGATCTAATCGGAAATGATCAGGTGACTAGTAGAAGTGATGGGATTTCAAAGAGGTGGGGTTAGGAGATTAGATAGGCGGGGGGTTACGGAATGTATTATGTGGAAGGGTTTTAAACTATAGCAGGAAGAGTTTATAAAATATAAAAACTATACGCTATAATAAAATAAGGGGGTTGGGGAAATATATTTAAACAGGTTTGTAAAATAAAATGGGTTCGGGATATATATATGTGGGATGTTAGAAATACAGTAGGAATAGGTTTTAAAATGATATCGGGGAGGGGTTTTTGAAGTCGGGACCAATATATTTTAAGCATTTAAAACTTTAGGTACGTAGGTTCTTCATGTTTTTTATGAAAAAGCAAAATTAGTAAAGGGGAAGGGGTTTTAGTAATGAAAATGGGTTTTTAGGAAGGGGAAATGGTTAGAATGAGGGGAAAGGGATTTTTTACAAGGGGAAATGACTTCCAAGAGTGGAAATAGGGATTTTAGCAAGGGGGATGTGTTTAGAAGGATATTAGTGATTAAAGTTAAACCATATGATGCTTTCCATAACTGATGAAAGTATTCTACCTACCCTTTATTTACCCTAACATTTTTTATTTCCTTTATTGGGTGCATTTGAGCTTGTTGACCCTTTTATTTTCTTTTGATACGCAAACTAACCTATTTCTAACCTTATAACTTCCAGTGACTCAGATTAAACTGATGAGCTCATTTTTATTCTCTACCTAACTACTGATCTGCAAAGATTAAATGGTTTGGTCAGATATTTATTCACTAACTATCATGACATGAAATTTAAAGGCATGAATGAATCAAGATTAAACTGTATGATCATCATGAATTGTGGCATTTTGAACAAGCTTCACACAATTTTATTTGCAAAAGCAAATTAAGAGTAGTGGAATTTGAATGTGCAACACTTTCAGGATCTATTTTTGTTTATTTTTATGGGGTTCATACTTTATATTTTTTTTATCTTTCTTTCTTTTGGTCCTTTGCTTTTTATTTTAGGACATACCCTCTTTTCATTTTTTAAAATGGGAAAACATTTGCAGAAAGCAAAGGTATGTACAATATTACAGGACTTAACATAGTCAATTCAAAATTATGATCCCTATTATTATAGGACCCTAACAAGAGTGAAGTAAGAACTTATTTGAAAAATCAATGTACACTCCCTTTGATTCATTCCATAATAATATTGAAAAAATCACGCATACGATTTTTTATGACTAGAGAAAAAACCAAAACTAACATACATAAGAAATTAGGTATGTGGTGAATAAGTGTTGAATGACTTATTTCTTTATATGAGGGCAATAAATGTTGAATGACTTATTTCTTTATATAAGGGCTAACCATTAACCTTGGTGACCAATTTCTCTTCATTGATAAAATGCTTAGTTATTGGAAGTTGCAGTGTGGAGGAGATAAAATCTACCATAATAATTTTTTTTTTTAAGAACCATATAAAGAGAACAAAGCTTGATTCAAAAGGACATATAATTGTGTACAAGTTTCCATAGAGTCAAGCTCATGGAAGGTGGGGGAAAATGGTTTGATTAGGAAAAAAAAAAACGATTAGAGGCACGATTTTTTGTCAACTTACATGCTTTTCTCAAACAACTCTTAACATTGTGTCCTAAAAGCATCTCAAAATAGGTCTACCAAGACTTTGGAATCACCAATAGAATTTGCAAGATATTAATAGTAAAGTCTTTCTCAATTAATTCATTGAATAATGAAAATAAGGGTTGGAAAATTTCCCTGGTTTAAAAGAGATCACCACATTCTTGAACTTGTCTTTTGTTATATAGTAACTACTCTGAGCTTTTTGGATAAGAAATAGTGATTTGCATAATGAAAATGACTTTTAAAGCGTGTAATTACCTTATAAATCCTCTATAATATGCACTCACGTGAAAGTTGATGTTATTAATTGCAAACTGCCTAGGAAAACACATTTCATTTATGAAGACGATGGAATTAAATTCGAAAAACATATCAATTTTGATAAAGCTATTAGTTTCGAATGTTGGTTTTGGTACAGAAAGAGCAATTTCAAAAATCATTTTTCATTCACTTAAAAAATTGAAAAGGTTCATGTGTCATGCTATGTTATGGTGCATTTTGGATGATGATCTTCTTGTTATCCATAGCTTGTGACACAAAATAAACGTGGGCAATTAGATCAAAATGATATTTTGAGATGCAAAAACCATGATATAAAATAAGCACCTTGCGTTATGAAGTGTAGATCCACCATTAGATATAATCAACGATGGTTGTCTAATAATTTGGAGTAATACAAATAAATTAAAAGCCATTCTCTTTAGTTCTTCAAATTAATTTCAACCATTCAATCAAACAATTATAAATCATCTATTCAATTCAGAACCAATTATCACTATTAATCACCAATTTATTTTGCAATTGAAATAGAGTATAAAACCTCAAATTCACTGTTGTGTAAAATACATTATTAAATAAAAAAAATATAAAAAATTTAAACACAAATTATAAGATTTGAAGTTGGGCGTGGTAAAGTCAAGCCACATCATGGCAGGCTACGACTGGTAAAAAGTGAGGATATCTAAAATTATTAAGAAGCGAAAGGCCCTTGCAACGCGTGGGAGGAGGGACAACATTTAGTTTAATTATGAGAATGTTTTTTTCAAATAAATATTTTCGGAATAGTAAGTTTAAGAGTGTAACTTATATTTAAATTTATTTATATATTTAAAAAAATATTTTAAATCACTAAAAAAAATTATTACCAATTTTCCAAAAAAAATACTTAGACAATTTAGTTTTACATAGATTAAAATTTTTCATAAAGAAGTAAATATTCTCTTATAAGAAGTTGTTAATTTAAAATATATACTATTGCAATAAAGTTATCCTGTATTTTGATCTTTATTTTGATTTATTTTAAAATTTTATTAATATATTTCTACATGTGAAATATGAATAGATAGTTTTATTAAAATTTTATTTAAGAAATCAACTAAATATAATATGCAGAAATTGAGATGAAATTTGTAAGATTTCTCTTTCTCTCTTTCTTTACTGAAGTGTCCTTTAATCATACAATTGCAAAGTGTCCTTTAATCATACAATTGCAATTTGAAATTGAATAAGATGAAAGATAAAATTCTAATGCTTTTAAACAAAAATGTTGTTTTAAAAAATAGTAATATTTGTATATTTTTATTATGGGTATGATATTATGTATTGATTGTGGATATGTTAATGAATATTAAATAAAATAAAAATGTATTTATAATTAGTTTTATTTTTATTTTCATTTTTATTGAGATATAAAATTTATTTATAAAACATATTTAAAATTAATTTTATATCGATAATTTTAATATTTGGAATGATGTGTGTAAATCACTACTTTGAGGATATATTTTAGTTTTGAAACATTCAATAGAATGATTGTTTCAAGTATATGATTCATGCTTACTTGACATTGCTTTATTGTTGGCCAACATCCATGGTCTTACTCCACGCTTAGGAGCATCCATAACCTTTAGTTCATGAGTCAAATTCCCATGTTCATATATTTTAATTTCCTTGTTCGTGAGTGAAATTCCATTATTGGACCACAATCATCTTTTTTTTTTACTCTTTTTTTTTTTTGGGTGGAGGGTGAGTAGGGTGTTTAGGTTTATAATTTTTTTTTTTTTTTTTTGGAAAATTTACGTATTATCACTAGGAAAATAACTAATTTTACAAGCTTATAGAGATGGTATCTATTAATGGTCACGAGTCAATAATGCTTGGGTAGTTATAGTTGTCTCTTAATATGTTATTCCTTTCCACATGATTATTATCCTTCATATGAACTTTGTCATAACAATTGACAAGTGATGTCTCTCAATCCTCTAGAGTTAAAGTAACATTTAAATTGGAAAAACAAAGGTCCTGCCATCGTGATTTCCCCTCCATAAGAATCTACGAATAATATGTTGTATTCTGGATGTGACCCCTTTCGGGTTCCAAACCAAAGCCATCCAATATACCGAAGTTTCTTCCAGTACTAATTTGATCAGCACTAATCTGTCAACTCTAGAGAACCATTTCTGTTGCCAGATGTTGATGCACCTTTCAATTTTTTCTATGAGTCATGACCAGTCCAATATGCAATAATAATTTTGTTTGATTATGTAGCCTAGATACTTGAGGCCCTCTGTAATGTTGAGTCGGCTGTATTTAAATTGCAGAAGAACGGACCTTTTTTCATTGAGGGAGCAACTAACAGTCATGATTGAATATTTGATGAGATTCAACATCATTCTTGTAGCTTTACAAAAGATATACATAATATGCTTAAAGAAAGTGGTATCTTGAATGGACCCGTCTAGAAATATTATCACATCATCAACAAATAAAAGATGCGTAAGATAGATAACATCATTAAGTTTGACCCCATTCAATGTCCCAACACTTCGAGTAGAGGAAGTGAGCTTGCTTAATCCTTTCATGATAAGGAGGAAGAAAAGAGGTGATAATGTGCATCCTTGTTTGAGGCCTATCTCAACATGGAAGAATTCAGATATCGCCCCATTGATCAGAACATTATAAGATACAAATGTTATGCAACACATGATCCATTTAATGAATGGGGGAGGGAAGCCAATGTGCATCAGAATGAGTTGTAGGCATGTCCAGCAGGCTTGATCACAGGCTTTTTCCAAGTCAATCTTAAGAATAATGCTTTTAAGGCTTTTGAGTTTAATATAGCGAAGGCCTTCTTGAGCAATGCCTATATCTTCATGAATTTGTCTCTGGTCGAGGAAAGCAAATTTTTCCTTGGATATGTGCTGGGATGATATAGGCTTAATGCGGTTAGGGATGATCTTGGAAATGATTTTTTAAATATAATTGCACAACGAGATGGTCCCGTAGTCATCGAATGTCAATGGATGGTAAAATTTGGGAATGAAAGCTATAAAAGTGGATTTGAAACCCTCAAACATACTCTCGTACTGTCTGCAATCTTCTATAACTTATAGTAGGTCCTTACCAATTATGTCAAAAAAGGTGAGATAAAATTCTATTGGCCAACCATCATGTCCGGGGATTTTATCTCTTTTGAACCACTTCAATACAACTTCAATTCCTCCCAGTGTGACTGCTCTGTTCGGATCCTCCTCATCCTCCTCATCTATGTATCTAGTCATTGTTATTCCAATGCTAAGTACCTCATTTATGGCGACCACTCTAGGAGCACTGAATAATTGAGAGAAATGTGTGATGCCCATGTCCGCAAGCTGATTGTGGTTTTTGGCCACCCTGCTAGTTTGATCTCTTAGCTTCCAAATAGTATTAGTAAGTTTCCTTCCTCTGACACACTATTGAAAGAGCTTAGTGTTGTCATCCCCAACGTTAAGCCATATTTCTCTTCTCCTTAACCTCCATGATTCCTCTTTTTGTCTCAATAGTTTAATCTTTTCAACTTCCAATTTGGTTATTTGATTTTTACTTTCAATGGTTTGAAATCCAGAGTAACCAGAGCCTACCAGTTCTGCAATTTCATCTTCAATCTTCACTAGATTAACTTCATCTCTTTCCTTTTTCTACTTTGCCCAAATAATCATCCTCTGTTTGATATGAGCTAGATTGTTTGATATGATTGTAGCCAGAGCAGATTTTGGATTGAGACAATGGTGGATCGAGTAATCCTTAAAATTTTTATGGAATTCCTCCTCTTCGAGCCATGTAGAGTGGAATTTGAATGGTGAATTAGGCTTCTAGTTTATGTTCATTATTTCAAAGAAAATTGGGGAATGATAAGACATGCCCCTAGATCCCACCCATTGCCTCATTATGTCTAGTCATTCCACCAATTGTGATTTAATGGGAAAATGGTCCAACCTGCAGTTGGGAGCATCATCCCCGGTCCTTCTATTACACCATAGGTTGGATTTTGGCCATGTCCATATCCAGAAGATTATGTGATTCCAGTAGATGTTCAAAGTAGTTAGTCAAGGGATCTGTCTGGGCCCGATATCCTCAAGATTCAACATGTCACAATGAAAAGTCCAGGTCTCCTCCAATGATGATGTTATCCTTTTTCATTAATGGTGAGTCCATTAGTCTATCCCAGCAGCTGGCTCGATTGTGACATGGCCAATATATGTTGATAATACGAATTGGGATATCAAGTTCAATTGAGATAATATCAGCCCCCAAAACACCTTCACTTCCCCACATGTTCTCAACCTTGATGGTTATGTTGTTGAACCCTGTTTCACATCCCACATATCAACCTCTCACATCCAGGGTTTGGAAGGTCCAACCAGGTAAAATGGATGACAGAAAAGTGTTAACTGCATCTCCATCCCACAGGGTATCCTGTAGAAATAATACATAAATCTTATCCAATGTAAAAAGATGTTGAAGAGCTAATTTTTTTAGGGCTAGCTAGACCCCTGCAATTGAAGGAAATGCATTTCATGAGGTAACTAGAACATGGTTTCCATGTGCTCTAAGAACCTGTCGATGGAAGATTATTTGTCCGATGCCACTTCAAGCCCAGCCTAAATGATGGATTTATATATATTGGATTTTCTGCCCCTGGAAATTTTCTGATGTTTTATACAGGGTCCTTCCCCAGAACAAAAATAGGGTGAGGCTTGGGGTGAGCCAAGGATCTGAGATTTTACCTATGGAAGGAGTTGTTGTCTAAAGAATATGCCCAATAAGGGAGAGGGGAATGAATGCCCTCCATAATAGTAGGACCAGTGGTAGGGAAGGATGGGGGGAGCGACGCAACATGACAAGTGATGGGGCTAATATTTCATGCAGATAAAATAGTACTAGATGTAGAAATAGACATATTAGTACAAGAATTATAAACATTAGATGTTATGGGAAGAGAGGAAGAGAGTGTAGTACTCAGAATCGGTCCAGCGCTGGTGGATTGAGGTCTTGTAACTCTTGCCTTTGGTCTCCGAGCGTTTGGTTGTTGCAGAGTCTTCCTTGAGTCCTACTCTTTGCACGGTGGATTGAGATCTTGTAACCCTTACCTTTGGTGTCCAAGCCAAAAGTCTAGGGGTCGATCCATCTTCCGCTTGCGTTTGGGTGCCCGTAGTCTCTTGTGTCTTAGAGTGCACCTTGTTATCAACTGTAATAAGCGAGAAATATTTATATAAATGGCCCACTTCATGGAATCTTCTGTAGTGCAATGGTACCCTCTCGTAATCCATAATTTTAGATACTTTCCACCAATCCGTATTTGGTGTCTATATGAACCAATATTATGGCTATGGTAATGTTTCGAGACTCAATGTATGATCTATCATGATCTAGGTAGATTCCCAAATCGTCACTAATGCATCTAAGAACATCCTCCAACTAAAATTGGAGCAAGAGACCTGGTAGATGAACCCAAATGGGACTGACCCCCAATTTATCTTTTTCTGGATCGAGGAGAGGTGTCCAACACTTAAGAAGCACCAAGGTCATCTCAATGTGCTAGAATTTGAGAGTACCCAATTCTCCTGTTCAGGGTGTGGGAAGATAAGTGCAAACCCACAGGGTGTGGAAATTGAAAGGTATGTGGGAATATGTACTTAGGTAGGTTTGAATCCCACAGATGGATATCATCTGCTTGGTCAATGAATTTGTCATGGCTCCAGCAGTGGAGCTCTAAAAGGTTGAAATCAATCACTGTATCACTGATTTTGAAGTCCTTATCAGCCAGAGGTGTGTGGTCAACATATACCACAGGTGGTTGCAGAGGATTCACGGATATAATTCTTCGGGAAGCCATTAATTTGTTCAATTATTACTTTCTGTGCTTAATTAATGGTTTCTGATGATTGAAATTACCTAGAAAATGATTGAATTTGGTCTGCAGAAGTCGAGGTGGTGGCAGAGGCTTTAACTCAGTCGGAAAAGGGCTTCAAACTTGGTCGGTAAAGGTTTCTTTGGCTTATTGTTCACAAATAACATAAATAGTGGGAAAGTGGTTTCGGGCGGGCTTTATTACTTTTAATCGGAGGCAGCTAATCACATGGCGTGGGGGTTTGATTTCAAACAGTGGCTGGTTTCATCGCATAGCACGGAAATGGATTAGTGGATTATCGCACCGTAAAGAATGGTTTGGTGGTTTTGGGACTGGGGGGTGCGATAGAATATGGGAGTGTCGCGTGGCAAGGAGAGGGGGGTGTGAAACCACCCATTTCGCACCCCCCACCCCATTGTTTTAAATATCGGACATGCAGGGGTGCGAAATGATTTATTGGTCGTTGGATCTAATCGGCAATGATCGGGTGACTGGTAGAAGTGATGGGATTTCAAAGAGTTGGTGTTAGGAGATTAGATAGGAGAGGGGTTATGAAATGTATTATGTGGAAGGGTTTTAAACTATAGCGGGAAGAGTTTATAAAATATATAAACTATAGACTAATAAAATAAGGGGGTCGAGGAAATATATTTAAGCAGGTTTGTAAAATAAAATGGGGTCGGGATATATATATATATATATATATATATATATATATGCGGGATGTTAGAAATACACTAGGAATATATTTTAAAATGATACCGGGGAGGGGTTTTTGAAGTGGGGCCCGATATATTTTAAGCATTTAAAACTTTGGATGAGTGGGTTTTTCATGTTTTTTATGAAAAAGAAAAATTAGTAAAGGGGAAGGGGTTTTAGTAATGGAAATGGGTTTTTAGGAAGGGGAAAAGGTTAGAATGAGGGGAAAGGGAATTTTTACAAGGGGAAATGACTTCCAAGAATGGAAATAGGGATTTTAGTAAGGAGAATGTGTTTAGAAGGATATTAGTGATTAAAGTTAAACCATATGATGCTTTCCATAACTGATGAAAGTATTCTACCTACCCTTTATTTACCCTTTATTTCTATGACTTGAGAAAAAACCAAAGCTAACATACAGAAGAAATTAGGTATGTGTTGAATGACTTATTTCTTTATATAAGGACAATAAGTGTTGAATGACTTATTTTTTTTATATGAGGGCCAACCATTAACCTTGGTGACCAATTTCTCTTCATTGAAAAAATGCTTAGCTATTGAAAGTTACAATGTAGATGAGATAAAATCTACCATAATAAACAATTCTTTTTCTAAAACCATATAAGGAGAACAAAGCTTGATTCAAAGGGTCATAAAATTGTGTACAAGTTTCCACAGAATCAAACTCATGGAACGTGGAAAACACTACACCATAGGAAAATGGTTTGATTAGAAAAAAAAAAAAAAAACAAAACTATTAGAGGCACGCTTTTTAGTTAACTTGCATGCTTTTCTCAAACAACTCTCGACGTTGTGTCTTAAAAGCATCTCAAAATAGGTCTACCAAGACTTTGGAATCACCAATAGAATTTGCAAGATATTAATAGTAGTCTTTCCAAATTAATTCATTGAATAATGAAAATAAGGGTTGGAAAATTTACATGGTTTAAAAGAGATCACCACATTCTTGAACTTGTCTTTGTTATAGAGCAACTACTCGAGCTTTTTGGATAAGAAATAGTGATTTGCATAATGAAAATGACTTTTAAAACGTGTAATTACCTTATAAATCCTCTATAACATGCACTCACGTGAAAGTTGATGTTATTAATTGGAAACTGCCTAGGAAAACACATTTCATTTATGAAGACGATGGAATTAAATTTGAAAAACACATCAATTTTGATAAAGCTATTAGTTTCGAATCGAATGTTGGTTTTGGTACACAAAGAGCAATTTCAAAAATCATTTTTCATTCACTTAAAAAATTGAAAAGGTGCATGTGTCATGCTATGTTATGGTGCATTTTGGATGATGATTTTCTTGTTATCCATAGCTTGTGACACAAAATAAACGTGGACCATTAGATCAAAATGATATTTTGAGATGCAAAAACCATGATATAAAATAAGCACCTTGCGTTATGAAGTGTAGATCCACCATTAGATATAATCAACGATGGTTGTCTAATAATTTGGAGTAATACAAATAAATTAAAAGCCATTCTCTTTAGTTCTTCAAATTAATTTCAACCATTCAATCAAACAATTATAAATCATCTATTCAATTCAGAACCAATTATCACTATTAATCACCAATTTATTTTGCAATTGAAATAGAGTATAAAACCTCAAATTCACTCTTGTGTAAAATACATTATTAAATAAAAAAAATAAAAAAAATTTAAACACAAATTATAAGATTTGAAGTAGGGCGTGGTAAAGTCAAGCCACATTATGGCAGGCTACGACTGGTAAAAAGTGAGGATATCTAAAATTATTAAGAAGCGAAAGGCCCTTGCAACGTGTGGGAGGAGGGAGAACATTTAGTTTAATCATGAGAATGTTTTTTTTCCAATAAATATTTTTGGAAAAGTAAGTTTAAGAGTGTAACTTATATTTAAATTTATTTATATATTTAAAAAAATATTTTAAATAACAAAAAAATTATTACTAATTTTCCAAATAAAATATTTAAACAATTTAGTTTTACATAGATTAAAATTTTTCATAAAGAAGTAAATATTCTCTTATAAGAAGTTGTTAACTTAAAATATATACTATTGCAATAAAGTCATCCCATGTTTTGATCTTTATTTTGATTTATTTTAAAATTTCATTAATGGATTTCTACATGTGAAGTATGAATAGATAGTTTTATTAAAATTTTATTTCATTGAAATCAACTAAATATTATATGCAGAAATTGAGATGAAATATGTAAGATTTCGCTTTCTCTCTTGCTTTACTAAAGTGTCCTTTAATCATACAATTGCAATTTGAAATAGAATAAGATGAAAGATAAAATTCTAATGCTTTTAAACAAAAATGTTGCTTAAAAAACCCTAATCTTTTTGTATTTTTATTATGGGTATGATATTATATAATGATTGTGGATATGTTAATGAATATTAAATAAAGCAAAAATGTATTTATAATTAGTTTTATTTTCATTCTCATTTTTATTGAAATAGAAAATTTATTTATAAAGCATATTTGAAATTAATTTTAATATTTAGAATGATGTATGTAAATCACTACTTTGATGTATGTAAATCACTACTTTGAGAATATATTTTTGTTTTGAAACATTCAATAGAATGATTGTTTCAAGTATATGATTCATGCTCACTTGACATTGTTTTATTGTTGGCCAACATCCATGGTTTTAATCCACACTTAGGAGCATCCATAACCTTTAGTTTATGAGTCAAATTCCCATGTTCATATATTTTCATTTCCTTGTTCATGAGTGAAATTCCATTATTGGACCATAATCATCCTTTTTTTTTTTACTTTTTTTTAAAAATTTTGGTAGAGGGCGACTAGGGTGTTTAGGTTTCTATTTTTTTTTTGGAAAATTTACCTATTATCATCAGGAAAATAACTAATCTTACAAGCTTATAGAGATGGTATCTATTAATGGTCACGAGTCAATAATTCTTGGGTAGTTATATTTGTCTCTTAATATGTTATTCCTTTCCACATGATTGTTATCCTTCATATGAACTTTGTCATAACAATTGTCAAGTGACATTTGTCAATCCTCTAGAGTTAAAGTAAAATCTAAATTGGAAAAGAAAATTTCCTACCATCGTGATTTCCCCTCCATAGCAATCTACGAAGAATATGTTGTATTATGGATGTGACCCCTTTAGGGTTCCAGACCAAAGCCATCCAATATACCAGAGTTTATTCTAGTACTAATTTGATTAGCACTAATCTACCAACTCAATAACCATTTATGTTGCCAAATGTTGATGCACCTTTCAATTTTTTCTATGAGTCAGGACCAGTCCATTATGCAATAATAATTTGGTTCGATTATGTAGCCAAGATACTTGAGGCCCTCTGTAATGTCGAGTCGGCTGTATTTAAATTGCAGAAGAGCGGACCTTTGTTCATTGCGGGAGCAAATAATTGTCATGATTGAAGATTTGATGAGATTTAACATCATTCTTGTAACTTTACAAAATATAGACATAATATTCTTAAAGCAAGTGGTATCCTGAATGGATTCATCAAGAAATATTATCACATCATCAACAAATAAAAGATGCGTAAGATAGATAACATCATTCAGTTTGACCCCATTCAATGTCCCAACACTTCGAGCAGAGGAAGTGAGCTTGCTTAATCCTTCCATGATAAGGAGGAAGAGAAGAGGTGATAATGGGAATCCTTGTCTGAGGCCTCTCTCAACATGGAAGAATTCAGATATCGCCCCATTGATCATAATGTTATAAGATACAGATGTGATGCAGCACATGATCCATTTAATGAATGGGGGAGGGAAGCCAATGTGCATCAGAATGAGTTGAAGGCATGTCCAGCAGGCTCGATCACATGCTTTTTCCAAGTCAATCTTGAGAATAATTATTTTAAGGATTTTTAGTTTAATAGAGTGAAGGCCTTCTTGAGCAATGCCTATATCTTCATGAATTTGTCTCTGGTTGAGGAAATAAAATTTTTCCTTGGATATGTGCTGGGATAATATAGGATTAATGCGGTTAGGGATGATTTTGGAAATACAGTTGCATAAGGAGATGGTCCCATAGTCATCGAATGTCAAGGGATGGTCAAATTTGGGAATGAGAGCTATAAAAGTGGAGTTGAAACCCTCAAACATACTCCCATACTGTCTGCAATCTTCTATAACTTGTAGTAGGTCCTTACCAATTATGTCAAAAAAGGTGAGATAAAATTCTATTGGCCAACCATCAGGTCCGGGGCTTTTATCTCTTTTGAACCACTTCAATACAACTTCAATTCCCCCCAGTGTGACTGGTTTGTTCAGATCCTCCTCATCATCCTCATCTATGTATGTGGTCATTTTTCTTCCAATGTTAAGTACCTTATTTATGGCGACCTCTCTAGGAGCACTGAATAATTGAGAGAAATGTGTGATGCCCATGTTTGCAAGTTGACTATGGTTGTTGGCCACCCTTCCAGTTTGATATCTTAGCTTCCAAATAGTATTGGTAAGTTTCCTTCCTCTAAGACACTGTTGAAAGAACTTAGTGTTGTCATCCACAACGTTAAGCCATATTTCTCTTCTCCTTGACCTCCATGATTCCTCTTTCTGTCTCAATAGTTTAATCTTTTCAACTTCCAATTTGGTTATTTGATTTTTACTTTAAATGGTTTGAAATCTAGAGTTACCAGAGCCTACCAATTATGCAATTCCATCTTCAATCTTCACTAGATTAACTTCATCTCTTTCCTTTTTTTGCTTTGCCCAACTAATCATCCTTTGTTTGATATGAGCTATATTGTTTGATATGGTTGCAGGAAGAGCAGAGTTTGGATTGAGACAATGGTGGATCAAGGAATCCTTAAACATTTTATGGAATTCCTCCTCTTCGAGCCATGTAGGGTGGAATTTGAATGGTGAATTGGGCTTCTAGTTTGTGTTCATTATTTCAAATAAAATGAGGGAATGATTAGATATGCCCCCAAAACTCACCCATTGCCTCATTATGTCTAGTCATTCCACCAATTTTGATTTAATGAGAAAACAATCCAACCTGCAGTTGGGAGCATCATCCCAAGTCCTTCTATTACACCAAGTAGGTTTGATTTTGGCCATGTCTATATCTAGAAGATTATGTGAGTCCAGTAGATGTTCAAAGTAGTCAGTCAAGGGATCCATCTGGGCCCAATATCCTCATGATTCAACATGTCACAATGAAAATTACAGGTCTCCTCCAATGATGATGTTATCCTTTTTCATGAATGGTGAGTCCATAAGTCTATCCCAGTAGCCGGCTTGATTGTGACATGGCCAATATATGTTTATAACACGAATTGGGATATCAAGTTCAATTGAGATAATATCAGCCCCTAAAACACCTTCACTTCCTCGAATGTTCTCAACCTTGATGGTTATGTTGTTGAACCCTGTTTCACATCCCCCATATCGAACTCTCACATCCAGGGTTTGGAAGGTCCAACTCGGTAAAATGGATGACAAGAAAGTGTTAATTGCATCTCCATCCCACAGGGTCTCCTGTAGAAATAATACATAAATCTTATCCAATGCAAAAATATGTCGAAGAGCCAATTTTTTTTAGGGCTAGCTAGACCCCTGCAATTGAAGGAAAGGCATTTCATGAGGTAACCATATTAGGGTTTCGTGTGCTCTAAGAACCTTTCGATGGAATATTGTTTGTCTGATGCCACTTCAAGCCCAACCTAAAGGATGGATTTATATATTTTGGATTGTCTGCCCCTGGGAATTTTTGATGTTTTTTAGAGGGTCCTTCCCCCAGACCAAAAATAGGGCGAGGCTTGGGGTGAGCCAGGGATCTGAGATTGTACCTGTGAAAGGAGTTGTTGTCTAAAGAATATGCCTAATAAGGGAGAGGGGAATGGATGCCCTCCATAATAGTAGGACTAGTTGTAGGGCAGGATGGGGGGGGAGATGCAACATGACAAGTGATGGGGCTAATATTTCATGCAGATAAAATAGTACTAGATGCAAAAATAGACATATAAGTACAAGAATTATAAAAATTAGATGATATGGGAGAGAGCAAGAGAGTGTAGTACCCAGAATCGGTCCAGCGCTGGTGGATTGAGATATTGTAACCCTTGCCTTTGGTGTTTGAGTGTTTGGTTGTTGCAGAGTCTTCCTCGAGTCCTACTCTCTACACATCAGTTCGGAGGGAGCCATCAGTCCAGGGGTAAATCCATCTTCCTCTTGCGTTTGGGTGCTCGTAGTCTCTTGTGCCTTAGAGTGCACCTTGTTATCAATTGTAATAAGTGAGAAATATTGATATAAATGGCTCACTTCATGGCATCTTCTGCAATGGAATGGTACCCTCTCGTAATCCATAATTTTCCATCTTATGTGTTCCCAATATGGTAACTAGATACTTTCCACAAATCCTTCTTTGGTGTCTAGATGAACCAATATTCTGGCTATGGTAATGTTCCAAGACTCAATGTATGATATATCATGATCCAGGTAGATTCCCAAATCGTCCCTAATGCATCCTCCGGCCAAAATTGGAGCGGGAGAATTGGTAGATGAACCCAAATGGGACCGACCCCCAATTTCTCATTGTCCAGATCGAGGAGAGGCGTCCAATGCTTAAGCAGCACCCAGGTCATCTCATTGTGCCAGAATTTTGAGAGTACCCAATTCTCCTATTCAGCGTGTGGGAAGATAAGTGAGAACCAACCACAATTCATAGTGAGAACTGGCAGTAGCTATTCAAGGACACCCCAAATTTATGTCTTCCATCGCTTCAGCCTAGAGGTGGATTGATTTTGGCCTTAGACCCTACTAACTACCATTGTGCTCTCAGTGGTTATTGCATGAGCCATGCTGATACCCTTGCCAAAACAAAAATATGACCCCTTTCCCTAACCTTTGTAGTCTTATATATTTCCCCAAGGTCTCTGGGTCTGTCTTTCCTGAGTATGATCAGTCTCCTTAGGTTGGGTATCGTCCAAGTCAGAAACCCTAGTCTTGTCTTGAGCGGGAATCTGTTGGGTTAATCCTTCAAAGAAACCGTAGTTTTTTACAATGGAAATGACTGATATGACTAAAGTTCATTAATGGTGGCTCCCAAAAAATTCCTCCCAAGGTGTTCAATCCTGAGGGTAATCACTTCAGTTCCGATGTATCCTGTCTCTACCATGGGAGAAAATTCTGGTAGATATTTTGTTCCATTTCCCATAACCAAAAATATAATGGGGACATAAACATATATGTTTGTTGCTGTTGGATAAACCGAGGGAAGAATTCAATACTAAACGATACTGCAAGGGTTGGTATAGTGAACCCTAATACATTGTGTGAGGTCGCACCTTCCTCCATTTTGGTTATTAATGTCATGACCTAGTTATCTGGTTCTTGAGGGATAACTGGTTTCTGCTTGGTTGGAAGTTGAGGTGTATAGTCTGTCCATATTTGAGAAGCATCCATCGAATATGAGGAGTAGTCAATTAGATCCTCCTCCATGAACGACGTTTGTAAAATGGTGCTTTAGGGTTCAAAGAAATTATCTGTGCCTACTTGCTCCCACCTTCCAATGCTGTTGGGATCCAGAGCTGATCACATCCTTGTACCCTACCGACCATCCACAAGCACCCATACCATGTGCTCCCCAACATCTCCATTCCCAATTCTTGTACCCTCCCTTGGCCGTCAATATTCCATGTTCCACCTGCATAGTAATGTTGAAATTTTTCCGCCATCTTTGCTAGGGTTTAGAGCTCCACTGCCACCACTTCCAGAAAGTAATTTTTATTATTGTAACAATGAATTATTAATTTATCCATTGATTTTTATTTATGAACTTATAATAAATTGTGAATGTTCTCCTCATGAGTATTTTCATCAATCTCAACATCCTGAAAGCTATATTTCGAATGAAGGAAATCAATTATTAGTTGATCATCATTAAAGAGATGGAAATTAGTAATATTATCTCAGATAAATGGTCTAAAAATAATTTCAATATAAAAAGAGTCTAGCTCAAAAACTTCAAATAAAATTACTCTAGATGCTATATTGGCTAATAAATCAACTCCTTGGATCCAAGTATATTTTTAAATCTTGCATCCAATCTTGGATAAAGAACAAGCCACAAGCTTCTAGTATATATGAAATACCGATATTGATTATCTGGTGAACTCTATTATCAAAATATAATCTAATCAAACCATTAGTTAATTCTACTACAATCTTGACATTGGTTTTTTCAAGCTGCACAATGTTTACTTCGGATGGTTTCATATGAGCATTAATTTTCTTGCAAATGGAAAGGGGCGTGACATTGGAGAAATCTCTAGAGTCAATCATGCAATTATGCACATTCTGATTAAAAATTTCAAAAGTGAGTAAGAAAGGAAGTGATTTATTCTTTCTTGGAAGATAACTATCCAAACAACGCTTCATGATCTAAACATGGCCAAAGGATGGTTTATCAAAACTATCCATATTTCCACTAGGGCCAGGCTTATTTTTATTGGAATCTGCATCAATATGTTTCTAAATTTCCTATTTAATTATAGGAAATATAAGTAGCTTAAAAGGGGAAATTTTGGCCATTAATTTCTTAAGGTCTTAAATCAGATCATATTCTAAATCTAAAGTATAAAATTTTTGTAAATTTCCTAGTTGTTTTTTAGATTTTTTCCCTTGTATGAAGTAGAGGGATATTGATTATCATCTATGATTTTTCATGTATTATAATGGTGTTGATCCGCAAAAATATCCCTAGAATCATCTTTGAAAAAATTATGTGTGAAGTTTGAAAAATGGCCAATAGTAGGAGGTAGTTGATTTTCATCTTCAATCTGATTGTTATCTTCATCCTCCTCTAACCCATTTGATATGGAGTCTATTATGTTCCTGAGATTAATGCTTATAAAATTTTTCCCAAAACTTTAGCACTAACACCATTAGGGGGTAATATATTTGTTTTGGAATTGCTTCCTAAAAGGTGGTCTAAAGTATGCCTTATTGGATGGTACTTCTGCTGAATTCTTCTTGAGGTAAATGATTTCATTAGATAGCTTATTAATGACCTTTTTAGGGCTTTCAATATCAAGGGTTGATTGATATTTATTTTTCGTAGGTGGATTAGACACCGTTTCAGGTTTCTTATGAGAGGATGAAGTCTAACAACTTTTGTTATTAGGATTAGTGTTAAGGATACATATTTCCTTTTTGATAACCAAAGCTTCATCAAATGTTGCCTAAAGAGTGATATTTTGGGATCTTTTAACTCACATGGAAATATTAGTAAGAAAATCCTTGACATAAGAAGCAATTAAAAGGTTTTCAGCGAACATGGAATTGTTAGGATTTTTTTTTTTCAATGCAAGAACCCTCACATTGAAATCCTTAATTTTTTTCCTTACTTTCCATCTTCGTATTAGACAGTTCCATGAATAATACCTCTGGAGTTTAATAATCCCCACACGTTTCCAGGCAGACAACTTCAAATTGACCCTAAGACAGGATACTTTGAGAGAGTTGTGAAAAATACCAAGTTGTAGCTTTTCCCTCAAAGGTATAGGGGAATAACCTACAAATGATGTCTTCATGATGCACATTCTTTTTCATAATGGCTAACATGAAATATTTTTTGTGGTTAACTGATGCAGGAGCATCAAGGGCGTTTTTTTTATTTTGTAAATATGTTAAAAGGGGGTGTGATAATTTTTAATATTTTATTAATTAATTTGAATAAAATAGGAGAAGGTGAGGATTTTTGTAAATATCTTTTTATTTAATAAAAGGATATGAGGGAATTTAATTAGTTGAAGGATTTTAGGGATAAAGATCTATCCTTTAGGGATGTTAAGAGATTTAGGGGTTTGTTGAGGAATTGAAGGGATTGAGCATTTAATTAAATGATTTTTTAAAAATTGTATAAATAGGAGGGGGTTTTGAGAGAAAATACATTGAGATTGTGAGTGTGTGAGTGTGAGAGTGAGAGGTTTTCTGTTGGATGCCTTCGGGCAGTTTATAGAGGGCCATCAGTTTCGAATACCTGGCCGAGACGAGAATTGTAAGTAATTTTGTGTGTTTCAGATTGTATATATTGGTTGATTGGGATTATACATTTGGTTCTTGTAAATTTCTGAAACTGCGGGTTGATTAATGTGCACTTGTATTGGATGCATTTATGAATTCAAACAAAACAACTGAATGAATTGTATTTGGTAGATTGATTTAAATAATCGATGTGGATATTGTTAAATGCAAATTTGTTTGAGTATAAGAAGGCGTTGAATCGAGCCCAATTCAAAGGTGTGAAACAGTATACAGTGATAATGTTTCATCTGTTTGTTGAAAATGCTCTTATATAAGTTGGAATTTAGTGAATTGATGATCGACTTCACACTTGGTTTTCTGATGGTAATATTTATACAACGCAAGTAATTATGCTGTTCTTTCGAGAAGTGTAAGTACATTAAAGAACTGTAACATTTGCAAGAGTGCTAGCGCAGATGAATCAAGGAGTAATTGATCTATGCAAAAGACGGATTGTGCAGTTAATAAATGATAAATCTGTGAGGGCGCAAACTATTAAATCTCTGTTAAAAAAAAAAGGAGAGGGCGTAAGTTGGTTAAATTTCTGTTGAATGAAATTGATTTAAACCAAAGGCAGAACTGCATATACATTTTATGAAGTCGAACTTGTAGGCACAGAATTCTTGTTTAAACCCTTCTAATCGATGAAACAGAGTATAAATTGCAGAGGCTCGATTTGTTTGAAAGTCAATTCAGTAAAACACGTGTTGAAGGCAGGAGCGTTGTAGAAAATCGGTGTTTGCCAGAGTAGCCTTCGAATTCAGATGTATAATTAGAACCAGTGAATACCTTAGAAAAAGGCGTTGACAAAGATGAGAGCAGATTGCTGGCTGCAGTTCATTTTAAATATGGATGAATTGTGAAAACGCTGTATGTTGAGCAGAGGAAACGTTTTTCCTCTGAAGCCAAAATTTGAACCATTGACAGCTTATGAAATGTCTGGTGGCCGGCCTGAGTTTCGGAAGGTCTCTGTTCCAGCTCATAGATATACGCCTCTAAAGAAAATTTGGATGGAAATTTATACTCCTGTTTATGAGCAGATGAAGATTGACATTCGGATGAATGTGAAGACCGTAAAGTTGAATTGAAGTCACGGTTAGACACCCCAGAAATTGGTAATCTCCAAAAATGTGCTGATTTTGTTCGCGCTTTTATGCTTGGTTTTGATGTACTTGATGCCATTGCACTTTTGAGGTTAGATGATCTGTATGTGGAGACATATGAGAATTAAGCATCGGATTTTAAAGGTAAGAGCGCACTCTTTAATTGAATCCAACCATGATATTTTGAGATTGTCCGAATGTTTGATGAAGAGTTTCAAGATTTGAAATTGGGATGAAAGTGTTTAATTGAAGATTTGAAATGCAGATTGTAGTTTGAAATGATGTAAACACAGGTGGATGAGGGAATTAAGACATGGGTATGGTTTAAGGAAGCATTCACAATTTTGATGCTTGAGATGTATTTACTGTGTTTATGATTTTATAACTTTAAATGTGAAAGATAACTTCCGCAGCTGGGAAATGTATGAAATGGCCTGTCTTTAAAAGTTAATTGGGCAGTGAATACAATGCATTATTAAATGCATAGATTCATAGATGAAGATTCTGGGTTTTGCAGGCTAGTGCCTGCGTCATTTTGGTATCAGAGCTTGGCTCTGTTGAAATTGAATATGTTTGTTTTCTGAATGAAGTTTAGTACGAGATTGCAGCTGTGAGGAAATCCATTCAAAGCAGAGGTGACAGCATCAGAAAGAGTGAAGACTGCAGCAATATAAATCAAGAGAAGTTGTGAGAGAGAAGAACCAGATGCGTTCTTAAAAGCAGAAGTGGCAGTGAACCTGAAAAATCCAACAAGAGATTGGACAGAGGACAATTGAAGTGTCTTCAAAAGAGAGAGTGAGAGATTGCAGAAGCCTAGAGAGAGCAAAGGTGTTGCTCAGGAAAAGATTCCAGATAGGGAATCATGCTTACCAAAAGACTGAGTGAGGAGAGCTTAGTGAGGTAAGATTGCAGTAAGGAGGACTTACTGTTGCAGAGGCTTGATGCAGAGGTGCGAGGAGCTCATGGAAAGGGAGGAGCAGAAAATGACTACAAATAGTCATAGCAGAAGTTCACAAGGAAGCCACAGCAGAAAGGAAGATGCCAAAGCAAATGGCATGAGGATGAGTCAAGAAGAGTTTGACTGAGAGATAGATTTCCAGATTGGAATATTGATGAAGATGCTGCAGAAAAGTGCTTGGACCATGAGGAAAAGAGTAAAGTGGCCAAGGCTACGAGAAAGGAGAAATCAGCAAGTGAAGTCAGAGATAGTAGAAGAATTGAGAAAGATTGAGCAGATATTGAATGCTCAAGAGGAATCAGAGAAACTCAGAGAAGCAGAGGTAGAATTGGAAGTTTCCATTTGCAGACCAGAACAGGGTGAGATGTTAGGGGAAGAGGATAATGAGAGGTCAGCTGAAGATCTCATGGACTATTGGCAGAGTCTAGAACAATTCGAAGATATGTTGACAAAGGAAGTAGATGAGGCAATGAAGCCTTGTGATTTTTATTCTTACAGTTTGTGTATGTTTGTAGGATATGCAGAGGATGATGGATAGTCGATTGAAATTGTCACAACCAAGAATGATGCTCTTGAGGTAAAGTATGATGAAGAATCCTTTTTAGAGGAAGAAGGTGTTGCTCATTTGCAACAGAAGGAGTTCATAGATGAAATCCTGTTTGGTGTGAAACAGTCAGATGAGGTTGATATAGACCAGCAGTCTAAAGACAATTCCATAGTGGAACTACAAAAAGGTAAACCAATGAATTTGTTTAATGGAATTAATGAAAGATGTTTGCAATATGATATTGTGGAAAAAAGGTCAACTCAGGAGGATTGTCAGGAAAAGAATGAAGCTGACATTGGAAATTGTGATGATCTGCTGGAGAGATTTCACAAGGAGATAGAATTCTTGGAAATATTACTCGAGGAACCCAAAGGAGAAACAAAGCTTATAGAACCTGATGGAGGAAAAGGTATGGAAGATAGCATTAATAAATATGATGCTGAAATCAGAGAAATTGAGTAGCGATTATATGAAGGTGAGATGAAAGATCAGAAGCAGCAAGGAGGTTATGTCCTCAAAGGCATAAAAGAGACAGAAATATTAACTTAGCAAGATGAATGTGTAAGTAACCAGAAATTTGGAAGGAATGATCAGCTACATGAGAATGAATTTGAGGAAAGCATTAAAATTCAGGAGTATAGAAGCTGGCAGCAGAATGAAGAACCAGAAATTGGTCTAGCAGTACAAAGAAAGACAAGTAAAAACCGAAGATACAGATGGAGACTGAAGAAAAGGGTGAAATGGAAGCTATTGCAACAGAGGTTGAATGACAAGCTGATGAACGAGTTTAGGAAACTAGAAAAAATTCATATTGATTTGAAGTCACCGCAAGAAGAATCCGTTGAAATCCAAAAGATCTATGGTGGAGGATTGGTGCTTGAAGCATCAAAAAAAAATGGAAGGTATTGTATTTTGAAAACTGAAGGTTGTTTTGTGTTTGCAGGTCATATCAACTTGAAGAAAGACAAATAGTTACTGGAGACTGTTGTATTAACAGATGAAGAGATGACTACTCATAGTCATATGCAGAATAAGGAGGATGGAAAAATAATTTTTGAATACACTGAGTCATTGAAGATCATTGATCTTGAAGAAAGCCAGAGTGAAGGAGGATTAAAGACAGTAGCAAGACAGAAAAGGAGAAACAACAAGAGAAAGACTGTAGCAGACTTGGAAGGCAGAGAAAGTGGAGCACTACAACACAAAATATGGAAACCTGGAGGACAACAGCAGTTAACAACAACAGTAAAGCAATTGATAAGTAAAGAAAGATTACAAAATAAAATTTGGGATCCAGGAGGAAATATCCAGACTTATGACCAGGTGGTCATGAATTTTCTTACATGGGGAGTCTGATGCAGGAGCATCAAGGGTGTTTTTTTTATTTTGTAAATATGTTAAAAGGGGGTGTGATAATTTTTAATATTTTATTAATTAATTTGAATAAAATAGGAGAAGGTGAGGATTTTTGTAAATATCTTTTTATTTAATAAAAGGATATGAGGGAATTTAATTAGTTGAAGGATTTTAGGGATAAAGATCTATCCTTTAGGGATGGTGAGAGATTTAGGGGTTTGTTGAGGAATTGAAGGGATTGAGCATTTAATTAAATGATTTTTTAAAATTGTATAAATAGGAGGGGGTTTTGAGAGAAAATACATTGAGATTGTGAGTGTGTGAGTGTGAGAGTGAGAGGTTTTCTGTTGGATGCCTTCAGGCAGTTTATAGAGGGCCATCAGTTTCGAATACCTGGCCGAGACGAGAATTGTAAGTAATTTTGTGTGTTTCAGATTGTATATATTGGTTGATTGGGATTATACATTTGGTTCTTGTAAATTTCTGAAACTGCGGGTTGATTAATGTGCACTTGTATTGGATGCATTTATGAATTCAAACAAAACAACTGAATGAATTGTATTTGGTAGATTGGATTTAAATAATCGATGTGATATTGTTAAATGCAAATTTGTTCGAGTATAAGAAGGCGTTTAATCGAGCCCACTCAAAGGTGTGAAACAAAGATAATAAAGTGATAATGTTTCATCCGTTTGTTGAAAATGCTCTTATATAAGTTGGAATTCAAAGGAATTGAGATCGACTTCACACTTGGTTTTTGTGGTTTTCTCGATGGTAATATTTACCCGCCGCAAGTAATTATGTCGTTCTTTCGAGAAGTGTAAGTACATTAAAGAACCGTAACATTTGCAGAGTGCTAGTGCAAGATGAATCAAGGAGTAATTGATCTATGCAAAAGACGGATTGTGCAGTTAATAAATGATAAATCTGTGAGGGCGCAAACTATTAAATCTCTGTTAAAAAAAAAAGGAGAGGGCGTAAGTTGGTTAAATTTCTGTTGAATGAAATTGATTTAAACCAAAGGCAGAACTGCATATACATTTTATGAAGTCGAACTTGTAGGCACAGAATTCTTGTTTAAACCCTTCTAATCGATGAAACAGAGTATAAATTGCAGAGGCTCGATTTGTTTGAAAGTCAATTCAGTAAAACATGTGTTGAAGGCAGGAGCGTTGTAGAAAATCGGTGTTTGCCAGAGTAGCCTTCGAATTCAGATGTATAATTAGAACCAGTGAATACCTTAGAAAAAGGCGTTGAAAAATATGGGAGCAGATTGCTGGCTGCAGTTCATTTTAAATATGGATGAATTGTGAAAACGCTGTATGTTGAGCAGAGGAAACGTTTTTCCTCTGAAGACAAAATTTGAACCATTGACAGCTTATGAAATGTCTGGTGGCCGGCCTGAGTTTCGGAAGGTATCTGTTCTACCTCATAGATATACGCCTCTAAAGAAAATTTGGATGGAAATTTATACTCCTGTTTATGAGCAGATGAAGATTGACATTCGGATGAATGTGAAGACCATAAAGTTGAATTGAAGTCACGGTTAGACACCCCAGAAATTGGTAATCTCCAAAAATGTGCTGATTTTGTTCGCTCTTTTATGCTTGGTTTTGATGTACCTGATGCCATTGCACTTTTGAGGTTGGATGATCTGTATGTGGAGACATATGAGAATTAAGCATCGGAGTTTAAAGGTAAGAGCGCACTCTTTAATTGAATCCAGCCATGATATTTTGAGATTGTCCGAATGTTTGATGAAGAGTTTCAAGATTTGAAATTGGGATGAAAGTGTTTAAATGAAGATTTGAAATGCAGATTGTAGTTTGAAATGATGTAAACACAGGTGGATGAGGGAATTAAGACATGGGTATGGTTTAAGGAAGCATTCACAATTTTGATGCTTGAGATGTATTTACTGTGTTTATGATTTTATAACTTTAAATGTGAAAGATAACTTCCGCAGCTGGGAAATGTATGAAATGGCCTGTCTTTAAAAGTTAATTGGGCAGTGAATACAATGCATTATTAAATGAATAGATTCATAGATGAAGATTCTGGGTTTTGCAGGCTAGTGCCTGCGTCATTAACCTTGAGAATTAGGTGACTCGATTGATGAAGAACTCTCTTCCCTAGGGAAATCCTCAACAAAAGAAGATGAAGATGAGCTAGGTGTGGAAGGAGGTGGACCAGATCCTCCCAGGAGAGTAGGCTCTGTAGATTTAATGGTAGGTGTTCCAGACAATTATTGATTAAGGTCAATTCCAACAGTTAAAATATTATGTAATCTATCATTAAAAATATTGGTAATTTGAGAATTTCCTTCCTGAGGATCCAACACAGTAGGATCTTCCAAATGAAAGTTGATGGGTGTAACACGATATTGAGACACATATATTTCAACTAATATATCTCTCTCAAATCTAACTTGAGGTCCTGATAACATATCCTGATATATTTAGAGGCATTCGAAAATTTAGAATCGAATTTGAGAATAGGTAGGATTTGTAGGTTCGCTAGAACTTGTTCAGTTGCATAAGGTGGTGATGGAATATAATCAAACTAAGAACTAGAGGAAGTTTTAGTAGTAGGAGGGATTAAGTGACTTCTGGTGACAATAGGGGAGGGATTGGCTTGTTTATTTTTATGACTACTTTAGCCATTTAAGCTTTGAATGGCCCTCCTTCTAGCATCATTTATTGATGGTCCTTTTGAACCATATGTGAACAAGGGGATGCAACCTGGACCAAAATTCTTAAAATAACCTAAACCATTTAAATATATACTCGCGACGAATTTATAGGCTATGTTAGCTTGTGAATCTCTTCGTCTTGCAAAGAAAAAGAAAATATGGAAATCCTAATGTAATCCTAGGATTATACGTACATGAACCTAGATTTGATGTTTTATGTTAATATATCTAAATTTACATGTTAAGCTAACTAACATAATACAATACAATAATAAAGTTAGTAGTTATCTATTTATGTAAAAATACTAAATTACAATGAATGATATCATATACAAATTATACAAGAAATACAATACAAAAGGACGTAACCAAAAACTTATGTAAAAGAAAATTAATATAAAATAATTCTTTATATATATATATAACACTGTGTATTGTGAATGCAAATTGAATAAATAATTTAAATCATACATGCAATTGTCATTTAAATGCCAATGAACTCTTAATGCGATATTTCGTAAGAGACATAAAATTACAAACGATATAATCTTCTTATCTTTTAAACATTAAATGTAGAAAAGTATTAATTCACTTCTTGTATTTCACATAAAGAATAAATGCAAATGTATATGGTTATCTAATACCATCTTGGACGAGGCGAATCAAATGAATATAATAATTCTTATAGATTGAATCCTTCATCACTTAAAAGCTTGAAATCGTTCAAAAAGTAAGAAATAAAAGATTATGTAAAACAAAAATTATTACACTAAGAGTATTGATCTCATTTATATACAAACCACATACTCAAATACCTGAGTTCTCAAAATACGTCCTAAGAATTTAGATCTGAGTAATGCACCTATCAAAATTATCCTTTAAGGTCTTAAAAGATCAATACGATAAAATATGTTTAAAACAGAAATACTGTAAGAAAATATGTAAATGAATTACTATTTATTTCCAAATCAGAGCAAGAAAATAATATAAATAATATTTTAGAATTTCCCAAAACATAGTAAAAAAATTAGATGGTATTCATCAACAACTATGGATTTTAAATATTATATGCGATTAAGTCTTGATTTTTTTTAAACCATTCAAACAAAACTAACACATACATTAACTAGAATTTATATTTGTTTTTGTTGGGCGCAACATCACTCCGGGGAATTTTTTTTGGTGGGCAGACTCACCCATAGTTTTGTGCATGGGTTTACACATGGTTTTGGGGGACCATTTTTTTCGGCTCCTAGTATTTTGTAGATTCGATCAAGGGAACTATGATTATGTTCTAATCCAGGGTTAATGGATTGGGGTTTATGTATACTTCGGCATGTATATATATGTGGTGTAACACTTGTTAGGGTCCTATAATAATAGGATTTGTAATTTTTGAATTGAATTTGATTAGTCTTGTAATATGTACATACTTTTCTTTCTAAAAATTATTTTCCCATATTAGAAAAATAAAATAAAAAATGTAAAGAGGGTAAAAGTCCTAAAAGAAAAATCAAAGAACTTGAAAAAGAATAGAAAAATGGACACCAAACAAAAAAGAGAAAAATAAAGCATGAAAGTGATGCAAATCCAAATGCCACTACTATTTAATTTTTCTGCAAAATAAAGATTGTGTGCAGTTTGTTACAATGCCACAATCCATGAAGGTTAAACAACTTAATCTCAACCTTTCATGTTATTAGATAGAGAATAAAAATATAGCCAAACAGTCTAATCTTGGCATATCAGTAGTTAGGTAGAGAATAATAAGGAGCTCAACAGCTTAATCTGAGCTTTTGGAAGAAATAATGATAGAATTAGTTAATTTTGTTGTTTTAAAAGAAAAATGAACAAGGGTTCGCAAGCTCAAATGTACCCAGGTAAATGAAGAAAAAATGTTAAGGTAGCAGATGGGTAGGTACAAACAGTTTTTATCATCATGGATAAGTAGAAAATTGGCCATTTCATTCACTAACTTCCTTCAAAAGAGTCATCTCCTTGTAAAGTGCTTCATCCCATTTATTTTTATTCTTTCCCTTTCATTTTTCTTTTTTCCCATTATCATTCAGTTTCCTTTGCAAAAATACCCTTTTCCTAAGTTTAAAACCCATTATACTTAAGGAAAGTAAAACCCTTTAATTAATTCCCCTTTACTCAAAAATTCCCCCAAAAAATAAAAAAAATACTTATCTTAAGTGTAAATGCAAAAATATTATGTCACGACTCACAAAAATGAAATTGATCCCTATATCATGTTTTACAATAGGCTTAGTGTATTTCACCTTCCTCATCTAAATTAATTACTAACACATTAATTTATATATTAAACTCCCATATTCACCTTTTAGCCTGTATTAAATTAATTCCTTTAAATATTATTTCCCACCCATATTTTAATTTTAACCTATGATCTATTTCCCCATGTGATATATATTTCCGCTCATTCCATAGGTTAAAACTATTAACATTATAAGTAACCCCCGCCAATGCTGAAGTTACACTTATATGAATTCCATTTGTTAAATAAAAGATTAATCCTCCTATCACATTTCACTCCAAAACTATGTATTAAGCCTTTGTTTAATTACATATTCCACCTCCCGTTATATTAAAATCTCGGGACCCACACCATCTTACCCTGAAAATTTATCACACCATCTCAACCATTCTCTCTACAGATTCCAGATCCAACGACGATAAACCCTTGTCGCACATTTCTCGGCGCCTTGGTTAAACAAACCCAAAGCTTGCGATAAATGCAGTGTTGGGGCAAAATAATTGTCTGTCATTTAATTTGTCAACCCGGGGGTTTCGTGAGCTTGTGAAGAATGTGTGCACTATATGTGCTAGAAATTATATTTTAGTTTAGATCAATCTAACTACAGAATAACGAAAACCAATTCATCTAATCTATGAAATCAAATAATGAAAATTAAATTTAACTAACCTATGAAATCAAGTAACGAAAAGAAAGAAAACAAATTCAAAAGAAGATATAGTGCGCAAACACACTTGCAGTAATTGAAATTTTAATTTAAGAAATAATTTCAAAGCATGCAAAGAAAAACAATTAATGTATATTTAGTTACTCCAACATTCAATTATGAGATATGATCTTCTTGAGATAGTGTTAAGTAACCAATTATACCTAATGAACTAGAAAACCAAGTAAAGTATGCAAAAGGTAGCTCAGTAATTTCACTCATTAAAAATTCAACCATTCAGTCTTGAAACATGATTAAATCAATTTCTTTGGAATTATTTTTAGGAATATCAGTGATGCAATTAAGTGAGGATCTCAAAGAAAAATGTGAAAGCATGTAAAACTCACTGTAAACAACTAATGTATTTTTGACTTTCTGCAACATTAAATGTGAAGTATTACCTTCTTGAGATGCTATGTGAGAAGTCAATTATGCTTTAATCTCTAAATTCCTAGAAAGAAAATAACAATGTGCAAAATAAATTCAATCACTGTATGTATTAAACATTCAACCATTTAGTTTAGGATCATCATCTTGGAATGGCTTTTGAAAACATCCATTGACACAATTAATTGACAATTCTGTTCTAAGAAAATGAATGACAAAATAGTAAGGAAATTAGACAACTGTGTATTCTTATTACTTCAATAATAATTCGATTTGAAGACATAGTTATCTATCTTCACGAAATATTTTAGAAGAACAATGATTACACAGTTATTCTAAAACAAATACTAAGAAAGAAAATAAACTTTAATCTATAAAAGCAAGTAAATCTCACACATTTTAGACAACAGATCTAAAAATATGAGAGATAGTAAATCGAGATGCTCCATATGTACACAAAACCAAATCAAAATGAAGGGACATTCATGAGTAAGGTGCCACAATCTAATTCTATATTCAAAGCTTGAGCATAACTCCAATTTTACACATGATTTGATAGGAGAAAGCTCCCCCTATTTATGCAAAAAATGAGAAGCTATCTCATTAATGAGAGTCCATGAATCTCTCCCTATATCGCTAGAGTTACAATTCAAATATGAAGTGATAAGGCACATGTCTTCTTAGAGTCACAATAGAAATAGGAAATGAGACACATATTCTTATGAGCCCATGATCTTCTCCATCCAAATTCGAATTTGGCCTTAGGAGGCCACATAAGGGTCTTTTGGAAGCTTCATTTTTACCTACACATGGAAACAAATTCATTCCACTTGTCAAGTATAAGTATGTGCATATTATTTTCTAATTTTTAATCACAAATTCACTTAAAAATACTAGGAATTAATAAAGTTTGGAAAAACATAAATGTAACCCAATAGTGGTAATGGTAAGGTAAATGTAATGAAATGGAGGTGGAGTGAAGGTGATAATATGGAAATGTAAGTGAAAATATAATGGAAGTGAATGACAATTTCAAGGCTCAACGTTCTCCCCAACTAAAGCTATTGCATGTCCTCATGCAACCTATTACATTAATTCTTTTTGATCCTTTGAGCTTTGGCTTAACTTTGCATGATATCATTTGAGAACTTCATACTTCTACAAAGTCTTTTAGTTGAATTGCAACATGGTTGGTTCTTATGTTTCAACCATATTTTGTTGTTACATTCAATTTTGATCTTTGAACTTTGCATAATGATAATTTGATTATTGTTGCAAAGTATATCTTTATTGTTTGCATCATGGTTGGTTCTTGTGTGACAACCATGATTGTGTTTGCATCCAATTGTCTTTTAAGTACTTTTGAAAAGCCATTGTATGCTCATGATAATAATGTAATAGTTAATATCTTTTGAAAATATGTGGGCTTTTGAATGTGATATGAATGTGGAAAAATATGAATATGAATGTATCCCTCTCCCCCAACTAATGGTATTGGCAATTTTATGAAATGAGGAAAATAAGTGTTTTTTCCAAAAATGATCATTCTAGCTTTTCAAGGAATTCTATGGTAAAAAGTTAGAAAATAACATACCTTAACTTACCCTTCGGAAACGGATGAGTTGCATGTGTGGTGGCTGTAAAATTATGATCATAATATTCTTCATGTGGTTGTACAAGTTATGTATAAAAGAGTCAAGATGACTTTTTATTACTTCTACTAAAATTGCTGCAATTGCTACAAAATGGTGGTTGCAAAATTCTAATCATAATCTTCTTCATGTGGCTATACAAGTTATGTATAAAAGAGTCAAGGTGACTTTTTATTTCTTCTACTAAAAATGTTGAATTTGCTACAAAATGATGCTGATTCTGCAGTTGTCCTCTGATTCTGCAGTTGCAGAATGGTGCTAATCTATTGTGGCTGCATATCTTCTTCATTTGCTTCAAAAATTTTAATATGATAGTCTTCATGTATTCAAAACTCGTTGGCATAATTATTGCTATGTGAATAGATGTTCTGATATCGAACATAGCAGGAAATTGTTGACTTAGTGGCCATTAATAGATGCCACCTGTCAACACGAGAACTCTCACCATTGATGACAATGAGAGTCAAGATTTCCAAACACATATTTCTTGGTACGAACAATTTTGCTATTTTCGAGTACCTAGAAGATCTGATGAATTGATGAACAAGAGACATTAATGTATTCCCATTGTTCGTCAGCAAGAAGACTTTCCATTAAGGCATGCAAAGATCAAGGTGTTTTTGTAAGGATTTTAAACTCAAAGGACTATGGACTCAATAATTTGCATTGAAGCAAGGTTTATTTGCGAAATGAAAAGGATAGGAGAAGGAAAATGGAAATGGAAGATGACAATGGAAAATGACAATGAGAAATAAGCATGTAAGTGGGATTCTTGATTTTATTTGTGGGTTAGGAGTAGACAAAAAGTAATGGAAAGTGTATGTGAATAAAGGAAAATGAACAACTCACACTTGCTGGGAAAATAACTGTGGCTTGCTTTGAATTGCTTGGTTGGATTTATAATTCAGAAAGGAGGAAAAGTAATGGTCTTGATGGATATGGACATGGACTTGTTCTTATGTTTCTCATAAAATTGATCCTTTGAAGACCAATTGTGTGTGCAATTGGTTTCCTTCAATGATAATTCAATCATCTCAAACCTGCAAAAAAAACTTGGCATAAAGAACATAAGTGTGTTAAAAAAGAAATGGTCAATTCTTCTCTAATTCTTACGTAAAATTTGAATGCCAAAATAAAACAGATTAAGGAAAATCAAAGTGTTATATTCAGTCCAATTCATGATATCAATAACAATCCATTTTTAAGAAATAACCATGAAAAATAAATCAACTCACTGTTGTTGGATGACTTCATGCAATGTGCTCAATAATATGATTAGCACCACAAAGATTTGTTGTGTCCTACAAGTTAAAGCTTCATAGAAAAATACACAAAAATAATATTTTTAATGTTAAATATTGAGAAATCATCTAAATAATCTTCCAATTGTTCCGTAATTATTTATTAAATCTGTCAAATTGAATCGATATCTGCGTTGCATTTTTTTTTTTAAATCTTTCTAATTTTTAATTTTTTTTTTTTTTAATAGGATAATGTTTTTGGAGATTTCATGATCCATTCAAATCTAAAAAAAATATATTGATGCAATTGATGGATGACCTATTAAGTTGGAAAAATGCCAAGTGGAATTGAGCATGTGAAATATTCCACAACTCTCTCAACTGATTTTTTTATTATTATTTATTTTTTAATCATGAGACACATATGTGTATAAAATCAAATTTATTAAACAAAATTGGACTCTTAAAACACATGCCATGTGGAGTAGAATTTGTTATTAACTTGGATTCTTCTGCTTTCAACTTGCCATGTTTTAAACAATTCAAAACAAATCGTTTTTTTCTCACGCAATATGCAAAACATAGCTCTGAAGAACCCTGAATTTATCCCAAATGGCTGCAAATTTTAGAAAATTGTTATAGCATTATCCAATTCACTCCATTCTCGAAAAATCCGATGTTTTATTTTTTCCTAATTCGCCTTGGTTTGCTCAGAAAATACGTTTTAAAATAGAGTATTTTTAATAGTTACGCATTTCTGGCAATTACTTCTGCAAAAAAATAAAATTGTTGTGGTTTGATTTTTTATTTGTAGGTTTTGATGTGTAATAGTTTGTCTCTCATAGATATGTTCAAATCAATCTCCCTCATTCCAATTACCTGCAATGGAATTTGCAAACTTCTCTTCATCAGCAGTCTGCAATCTTCTCTTCATCAACAGTTTCTTCATCAGATACACTTTCATTGTCTGTCTCTGCAATTGAATCTGAAATATTCTCTTCATCAACAGTTTTCAATATTCTCTTCATCAACAATTTCTTCATCTGATACACCTTCATTGTCTGTCTTTGCAACTTTTAAGATCGATTTCTAATAACTGTTGCTTGAGGAAGATCGAATATGGAAAAGAGAAGGTTCATTTTTTATTACAGTGCATCGGCCTTTGTGTGGATTTAAGGTCTGCACATATGCATAAGGCCAAGCCAAGGGTTGGCCTCACGCATATGCATGGGCCTCCTTTCCATGGGCAAAAAAAATAAAAATTATTATTATGTTTTTTTTTGTTTTTTTTAAAGAAAAAATGTGCACATGCAATTCAATAAATTAGAAAAAGATTGAGAGGATGAAAAACATTAAAATTTGCAGAACTGATAAAAGGATAATGATTCAAACGACGATTTTCAATAGAATTGTAGATCAATTTCTAGAAAAAACTTTTAACATTTTTTTTTTTTAATTGATTGATCTGATTTTCTATTCTTCCAGGTCGCAACAAGGCGCGGGAAGAGAGCATACTAGTCAGCGTTGTAAAAAAAAATCATATTTTCACACACAAATTTTATTTCTGATGGTGATAAAAAACGAAGTGATTCTTACTGCGTCACTGAAATTTATTCAAAATGAATTAATCAACAAAATAAAAATAAAAATAAAAATCTAAAATTCTAGCTAAGTTTGGTTTTATTTTTGTTTATCCTATCTATCTTAAAATAATATATATTTTTATTTTATTTTTAAGTATATTCATGCTTCCAATGAAGCCATTTACAGATTAGAATCTTTAAAATATTCATATCCAAACTTGAAAAATGTACCTGATTGTTTGTAAGGATATGAAAAATCGTCTTGATCTTTTGATTTTTCGTAAGGGTGTCTTGAAGAATTGATGAATGTTGTGGTGCAATCGCTTTTTGATACCATTCCTCAATGTAGTCTTTAGGCTGCATTCTAGACCCTTTGTCCATAAATGGTTAGTAAAAACAAAAGACAAATAAAATACACTCTAGACTGAAAACTAGTTCCTATACACACTTCCTCGGCAACGACGCCAAAATGTTGGGGTAAAATAATTGCATGTCATTTAATTTTTCAACTCAGGGGTTTCGTAAGGTTGTGAAGCATGCATGCACTGTATGTGCTAGAAATTATCTTTCAGTTTAGATCAATCTAACTACAGAATAACGAAAACCAATTCATCTAAACTATGAAATCAAATAATGAAAATGAAATCCAACTAACCTATGAAATCAAGTAACGAAGATAAAGAAAAAAAGTTCAAAAGAAAATATAGCACGCAAACACACTTGCAGGAATTGAAATTTTAATTTAAGAAAGCATTTCAAAGCATGTAAAGAAAAACAACTAATGTATATTTAGTTACTCCAACATTCAATTATGAAGTGGGGTCTTCTTGAGATAGTGTGAAGTAACCAATTATACCTAATGAACTAGAAAACCAAGTAAAGTATGCAAAAGGTGACTAAGTAATTGCACTCATTAAACATTCAACCATTCAGTCCTGAAACATGATTAAATCAATTTCTTTGGAATGATTTTTAGGAATATCATTGATGCAATTAAGTGAGGATCTGAAAGTAAAATGTGAAAGCATGTAAAACTCACTGTAAACAACTAATGTATTTTTGAATTTCTGCAACATTCAATGTGAAGTATTACCCTCTTGAGATGCTATGTGAGAAGTCAATTATGCATTAGTCTCTAAATTCCTAGAAAGCAAATAACAATGTGCAAAATAAATTGAATCACTGTATGCATTAGACATTCAACCATTTAGTTTATGATCATCATCTTGGAATGGATTTTGAAACCATCTATTGACACAACTAGTTGGAAATTCTGATCTAAGAAAATGAATGACAAAACAGTAAGGAAACTAGTCAACTATGTATTCTTATTACTTCAATCTTAATTCAATTTGAAAATAGAGTTATCTATCTTCACGAAATATTTTAGAAGAATAATGATTACACAGTTATTCTAAAACTAATACTAAGAAAGCAAATAAACTTTAATCTATAAAATCAAGTAAATCTCACATATTTTAGGTAGCTGATCTAAAAGTATGAGAGATAGTAAATCGAGATGCTCCATATGTACACAAAACCAAATCAAAATGAAGGAACATTCATGAGTAATGTGCCACAATCTAATTTTGTATTTAAAGCTTGAGCATAACTCCAATTTTACACATGATTTGATAGGAGAAAGCTTCTCCTATTTATACAAAAAAGAAGAAGATATCTCATTAATGAGAGTCCATGAATCTCTCCCTATATCTCTAGAGTTACAATATAAATATGAAATGATAAGGCACATGTCTTCTTAGAGTTACAATAGAAATAGGAAATGAGACACATATCCTTATGATCCCATGATCTTCTCCATCCAAATTCGAATTTGGCCTTAGGAGGCCACATAAGGGTCTTTTGGAAGCTTCATTTTTACCTACACATGGCAACAAACTCATTCCACTTGTTAGGTATATGTATGTGCATATTATTTTCTAATTTTTAACCACAAATTCACTTAAAAATACAAGGAATTAATAAAGTCTGGAAAAACATAAATGTAACCCAATAGTGGTAATGGTAAGGTAAATGTAATGAGATGGAGGTAGAGTGAAGGTGATAATATAGAAATGTAAGTGAAAATGTAATGGAAGTGTGACGATTTCAAGGCCCAACACGCAGTTTTCGGGATTTCTCTCACCTCTATGTGTCAAATTTCTACTGCTTCGCATCAATCATTCTAATCCCGCTTACCATCTTTGAACCTTGCGAAAACTGACTGATGGTTTTTTCCTTCCCCGTGCCAATTAACTGAAAACACACATACAAAAAGAGACACAAAGTAATGGCAGAAAAGAGGCTTCAACCTCATGTATTCTCATCATTCTCACTTAAAAAGAATTTAGTTTACAATTTAAATAGATGAGAGAAAATGTATTAAGATAGTCCATGCTATCTTAGACTCCTTTGGTTGAGATAATTTCTCAGCAAACACCCACCAAGATAGGAGTTAGATAAATTAACTCCAATATTTGAGGAACAACCCAAGAGTTAGGCACATATTCCTAACTTGGAATATTTAATTAATTAATTTTTTATTTTGGATTTATTATTGTTATGTGAGAGAGGCTAACATTCCCCCCTTCAATGAAAAATCCAAAATAAGAACGAGGAACCATCTTCCAAGTTCTCATGTTGATCCTCAAAAATATTGCCTGAAAAACCGCCAAAGCTGGATGCGGAAAAACTACGATCTGAAGAGACCATGAGTCAGCTGTATGTCTGATTCATCTTTGAATTTCGCTTGAAAACTCCATCAAGTGCCAAGTTGCAAAAGGATCCATCTGTCCTTTGCGTGAAATCAGCATCTCTTGTCCTCTGAAAAAATTTGTTGAATTCCCACTAGCTTTTCCCACTGGCTGATGATGTCAAAAAACAACTCATTGTTGCTTTTGCTATGTTGAAAACTGTTCACTGCTTCTTTGCTGTCGACTACCCACTAGAAAATTTGTTGATGGCCACTGGCAAATTTGTGGATGCCCACTAGCTGGTTTTTCTGGTTTTGTCGAGACTTTTATTCTGACAACCACTGTCAATTTCATTGACATTTTCCCCACTTTGTCAGCTGAAAGGAGAGACACTTCTCTTGGAAAGTATTCCTGAACTCCCCCCTTCAGGTGTAGCAGTTTTACACTGGTGTACTCCCTCGTTCAACTGCATGAGAGTACCATCATCTTTTCACTGTTGGTTGAACTATGTGTGATTGTATTCGATTGTAGAACTGAGACAATCTTTTGACTGTGGATGACCATTTCCAAGGATCGATCCATTCATAATGTATCTTCAATCTGGCTGTTTTTTTTTGGTTGCGACATTTTTCTGAGGAATGATTTGGTTTGCCACAATGGCGACAAGGATGGGGATCAAAAAACTGATCTTCCATATGACCGGTTCTTTGAAAATGATAACATTTCTGTTGGAATTCAACTTCAGGTTGCGTGCAATTCTATTTGTCTACAACTTTGGGTTGCGTGCATTGCTGGTTACCTGCAACTTTCTCAGAACTTGCTGAGGTGAGTTGTGCAAGAAATCCTACACTGACGAACTTAATTGGCTTGGAATAATCTGGGATATGCAAGTTGGTGTCATTGTTGACATATCCTAAGCTGTGTCGACTCCTGTTATTTTGAATTTCTTCCCATGGCTTGATGATGGGTTGGAAGAAATTGGAACTGGAACAACTTCGACACTCGAAGCTGTTGGGATGAATGAATTATCATCTGGATGGTTCAAAGACTTGAAAGTATCACTCTTTTCTTGCAATTCATTCCTTTGAAGTTGCAACTCGAGTTGAAGAAACTCAATAGTTTCATGTGTTTGTTGTAGATGCCGTGAAAGATCAACAAGAGTCTCTTTGCTGATGTGCACCATGTCTTCATCACTGGAGATGATCAAACTATGAAGAATGTTTAACAACTGAATATGTTACGCCATCTGAACTTGCTCAATTGAAATCAGGTTCTCTTGTCGGAGATGTTGTGAATTGAACTGTTTCACTTGATTTCGGTACATGAATGACAGACTCGCTTGCTATGTGGCTTGAATGGCATGCTCACTTGATTGTTGCTTATTGAACTTGCTTGGAACACTTTCTAGAGTTGTAGAATTTTCTTTCTTAAACTCTGGAATTCATTCTCGCTTGATGACGATCGCGTTTGCTTGAATGCTCACTTGACTTACTTGATGACTTCACGCTCACTTGAATGAATAGCCATGCTAGCTTGATGTCGATCTCAACTTGATTGATTGGTGTTAGAGTTGAACTTTTTTGGTTGCTTTGATGGTTGCTGCAATGAACTTCACTCTGGCTCGTTTGAAGGTTTGAAATTTGTACTATCTTAACGCAAATTGCTTGAAGGAATACTCACGCTCGCTTGCAGGGGATGTGAACTTGTTGCTTTCTTGCTTTAGAGTTAAAACTCGTGCACTCGCTTGATTTTTCTTTAAATAAAGGGTGTCGAACGTTGTCGAAAATGCACCCAAGAAAGCTTACAATGATTTTAATGATTCACTTTAAAACAACGAATTCACTTGTCCTCTTAAAAATTCATTAACAATGAATTTTTAATGATTCACTTAAAACAATGAATTTGATTACAAGTTCTTAAATGTATTTGCAAGAATGTTGACATAGACTTTGCTTTGAAATGCTGGAGTGTCCAGATTCATGAACTTGATTGTATTGAGTAAATTTGCTTGTTGAAGTAGAATGCCGATGTTGAAAACTTTGATTATTTGTTGTAGTGATGCAAATGCATGTGTTGAGTTTAATTTTCCTGCCTTGCAGATATTTCATTACATGTGTTGTGCTTGCTGATATTGAACTTTATGTATGCGATATTAAATGAAATTATTGATGTGTCACAACTAGACAAATCAAAAAGCAACAACATGAAGCCATAAAAAAACATGCACCATCACAAACACAGATGGTGTACTTAATATCCCCTTATTCAATTTCGGGTGGATCTAGGACACTTGAACACCACAAATAATATGTCTTTATTGAGTATTGAGATCATCAACCTTTCATCTTTTACAACATTGCCACTGAAGCTAGATAAAATATGCACAGAATTGAAAAAGAAGGAGTTGTAGCTCTCAAGTGAGTATTGCACCTGGAGACTACACTCAAACGGAGAGATCACTCTACATTCATGAATCAGAAATTACATCGTTAAGTACATCTCAAGAAATCAGGAAGTTGCAAACAAACTCCTAAATTCTAGGAACAAATCCTAAACTAAGGAGATACGTTACAACTTATGTAACCTTTTCTCCATTAGTACATAAATAATATAATTATTTTCAATTCCCCCCCTTAATGGAGAAAGGATTATCCTAAACTCCTAGCATCCTTCTAAACAATTCAAATTTTACACATGTAAGAGGCTTAGTAAAAATATCAGCCATATTGTCACAAGTTTTACAATATTCAACACAGATTTCTTTTGACTGTAGTTTCTCTCTAACAAAATGGAACTAAGTGTCAATATGTTTGGTGTTCGTATGAAACACTGGATTGTATGCTAGTTTAATGGTACTATGGTTGTCTCTTTTGATGGAAGTTGAGTTTTTCTGTTCTTTTCCCGCATCATTGAGAATCCTTCTCAACCAGATCGTTTCACACGTTGTTGCACACAATGCTTGGTACTTAGCTTCACATGAAGACAATGCTACAGTGCTTTTCTTTTTGCTGCTCCATGCTATGACCCCGGATCCTATGCTGAATGCGTAACCTGTGATAGACCTTCGATCATCCAGGTTACCTGCCCAGTCTGAATCTGAAAAACCTGCTAGAGTAACATCAGATATGTCAGTGTATAAAATGCCATAATTAATAGTACCACAAAGACACCTCAACACGCTTTTAGCTGCTACCTAGTGACTTTCAAGTGGTGTTGACATGAATTGGCTCAACACACTAACAGAGTATGCCAAGTTTGGTCTAGTTGTTTTGATATATATCAAACTCCCAAATAGCTATCTGTACATAGTGGCATCCACCTCCTTAGTGCCATCATCACTGCATAACTTCAAATTCTGCTGCAATGTTGTTTCTGCTGACCTACACTGATCCATATCAAACTTTTCCAGCAGACTTCTGGCATAATTTCCTTGAGTAAGAAAATTCTATCCAGTATCTCTCCATACTTCCAATCCCAGACAGTAATGGAGACTTCTGAGATCTTTCATTTCAAAAACTTGTGCCACCAGCCTTTTGATTTCTTTGATTAAATTATCTGCATTTCCTGTTATGATCATGTCATCCACATACAAAGAAATCAAAATAATCTGCCCCTGTTTATTGTACTTGGTATACAAATTTGGGTCATTCAAACTCCTATGAAAACCATGCTCTAAAAAGAAAGAATCAATCTTTTCCTACCGAGAACTGAGTGCTTGTTTTAAGCCATATAGTGCCTTTTTCAATCTACAAACAAGATGTTCCCGCCCCTTCTTTACAAACCCTTCAGGCTGTACTAAGTAAATTTCTTCTTTTAATTCACCATTTAAAAATGCAGATTTAGCATCAAGCTGGTGTGGCTCCCAATTGTGTTTAGTTGCTAGAGAAATAAGCATTCTGATAGTGTTTAACTTTGCTACAGGTGCAAAGGTATCATCAAAATATATACCCTCTTGCTGTGAGTACCCCTTTGCAACCAGCCTAGATTTTAGTTTTTCTATACTTCCATATGCATTCATTTTTGGTTTAAACAACCATTTACATCCTATGGGTGTTTTATCTTTAGGCAGTTCAACTAAATCCCAAGTGTTATTTCTAAGAATAGATTCTATGTCTTCATTCATTGCAGCCCTCCATGCCTCAGATTGACTAGCTTCTTTGTAATTACTTGGTTCTACAATGTTCAAAATATTTGACATCAAAGCATAGTCTTTCAATATGGATGGTTTTTGAGTCTTCCTACCTGATCTCCTTGGTAGGGGACTTACCTCAAATTTGTTTTCTTCAGATTTATTTGGGCTTGCATTATCACCTTCTTCCTGTTCTTCTTTCTGCTCCTCTTTCTGCTCCTGCTCTCGTTCATCCTCACTGCTTTCCTCCATCAACAATGGAATGTGCCAATCATCATCATTGTCATCTTTCCCTTCTTGAACCTGTTCATGAAACACTACATCCCTACTTGCAAACATCTTACGACACTGAGGATTGAACAAATTATATGCCTTAAATTTAGTACCATATCCAACAAAGATTCATTTGATAGCTTTAGGATCTAATTTCTTCCTATCAGCTTTGGGTATATGGGAAAATGATTTTGAACGAAATACTCTTAAATGATTTACTGCTGGTTTGAGTCCATATAGGGCTTCAAAAGGAGTTTTGAAGCCAAGATATTTGGTAGGATTTCTGTTCTTTAAATAGAAAAAAATATTAATAGCTTCTGCCCAAAAACTATTAGATAGACCCTTACCTTGTAACATGCTCCTTGCGCACTCCACCGAAGTTCTGTTTTTGTGCTCTGCCACTCCATTCTGCTGTGGTGTGTGTGGCACTGTAAACTGCTGCACAATCCCATGAGATTTGCAGAATTTCATGAATTCCCCTAACCTGTATTCTCCCCCTTGATCAGAGCGGAGAATTTTTATGCTTTTTCCAAACTGTTTTTCCACCAAAGTCTTAAATTCTATAAAATACTAGAAAGTCTGACTCTTTTTACTTAGAAAATAAACCCATGAATATCTAGTGCAATCATCAGTAAATAACAGAAAATAATATGCTCCACCTAGCAACCTTGTCTGCATAGGTCCGCATATGTCAGTATGCACTAGTTCTAGGATATCTCTTTCCTTCCTTCTATCATGCACATGAAACTCTTCTCTATGCATTTTACCTAAGGCACAACCATCACAATTTAACTGACTACTGTGAAAGACAGGGTGTCCCTCGACCATACCTTTTCTCTGTAATAACATGAGGTCGTGAAAATTCAAATGACCGAATCTCTGGTGCCAGAGTTTCTCGGCTGTCGATCCATCTGCAACCATGGCTTGCTGTGGTATACTTTTTACATCCAGTCTGTATAGGCTTCCTATGCACACGCCTGTTGCAACAATTTCTTTCCTGCAATCCTTTATGGCACAATGAGTCTTGAAGAATTCAACTTGCATATCTTGATCAGTTATCATGGATACAGATATCATATTTTTCTTAATTCCAGGTACATATAAAACATTTTTAAGACGACTAATATCATGATTTGGAAACTTTACCGGAATATCCCCATAGCCTTTAATATCGTATCCACTATCATCTCCTAAATAAATTTTCAATCCATATGTACTTTCTTCAAGAGTTTCAAAACATTCCTTTTTACATGTCATGTGAGAGGATGCACCAGAATCGAAATACCAGATGTCGTCCTCATTAGATGCTGAAAGGGCACAGTTAGCTGTGAAGAGTAGAAATTCATGACTAAGATCTTCATCTTCTTCAAAAAAGTATCCTCTGTGCTTCACCATCGCCAACTTTTTCTTTGCATCATCTGCCTACTTCTTAAGGCATTCCATTTGTATATGACCCTTCTTTCCACAATAATAACATTTTTTTACAGGATGATTTACAGACATACCTTTATACAGACTCTTCTGCGTTGTACCTCCTCCTCTCTGCTGCTGTTGCAACTATGATTGCTGCTGTAGCTGCTTCCCTTTGAATGATCACCGTTTTGCCATTAGAGCAAGATCATCGCTCTGGGGTTTCAAATTTTGCTGCCGCTCCTCCTCTTGCAGCAAGATCCCTGTCAGATCTTCAAATGTAGGCGCTTTCTCCCTTGATGCCAATCCAGTGATGAACATTTGATATTCATCTCTCGTCCCATTCAGCATGATTGTGACGAGATCAGAATCAGACACCTTCTCTCTGATGTCTCCCAATCCGTCTTTCACATATTTAACTCACGCGATAAATGTAGCAGCAGTCTCAATTTCGTCCATCTTCATTGAAAACAACTTGCTTTTGAGTGCCATAATTCGATTTTTGTTCTGGGTCTGATACAAAATTTTGATGATCGTCCAGATCTTAGAGGACGTTTTACATTATTAGATGTGAGGGATAATGTTGTCCTTGACAGACATCTTCAGCAAAAATTTCTCCTTGTTTTCTTGCTTATCCCATTCTTGCTCCTGTGTATTCGCCCCTGTGTTTGAATTCGGCCTCTGATCATCTCCTGTAACTATCGACCATGCATTCGCACCCTCAAGCAAGGTCTGAATCTTAAACTTCTAGTTCGCGAAATTAGATCCATCGAGTTTGCCAGACTCGTGGATATATGATTCCATAGTATTACTCATTCTGAACTGATCTACAAGTAAATGAATCTACCCAACTGGTTCAGAAAAAAATAAAAATAATACTTGTCAGATCTTGACAACCGATTTGCCACTGCTCTGCTGGTTCTCCTTATCCACCCACTGTATCTTCAATTCAGATCCAGTAATATTTGACAAATTTGCAAATTAATTTCGCTCCAATGAGAAAATCCGTTGTTTTCCAATACAGCCACAAAACTGATCCGATCTGCCTCTCCTGGAAAGATCCACAACTTCTCCGATATGCAACTCTGCAGATCTTCCAGTGAAGGTGAGGCTTCCTGCGGATCTTCCACTGAATGTGAGGTGGTGCCTTTCCGAGCGAGAAATCTGCGCCCAGATTAAAACGATGCAAGGAAAAATCCTTGGCGCGAGTTTTCCGTGTGCTTCCGCGCCAATCCCGCGATTTGGCATGCTGGTGCGAGTATGGGCCGAACAGACGCGCCAATTGCGCTTCTTGGCGTGACTATCAGCGCAGAAAGCGCACCAACCCCCTTCTGCTCAGAGATTAAAAAATCTTCTGAGTCCGTGAGCCAGGTGTTACTGCATTCCACCTGCTAGATCGAGCACAAAGCTCTATGAACACACAACTCTCGTGTACACGCGGCCAAAAAGGCACTTTTAGCCACGAAGGCGATTTTGCCACAAAGGCAAATTGGCCACAAAGGCGATAGAAGATCAGGCTCACCTAGTCTGAGCTCTGATACCAAGATAAAATATGCACATAATTGAAAAAGAAGGAGTTGTAGCTCTCAGGTGAGTACTGCACCTGGAGACTACACTCAAACGGAGAGATCCCTCTACATTCATGAATCAAAAATTACATCATTAAGTACATCTCAATAAATCAGGAAGTTGCAAACAAAATCCTAAATTCTAGGAACAAATCCTAAACTAAGGAGATACGTTATAACTTATGTAACCTTTTCTCCATTATTACATAAATAATATAATTATTTTCAACTTTCTGAAACAATGAGAATCAGACGCTTGAAAATTTTGGAAACAAATGTCTTAAAAAAACGTGTGCACTGATCGCTCACAACTTATCTCTCCAAATTACAAATTATTACTCCACTTAAAAAAAAAACACACTTATCTCTTCAAAAATTTCAAAACATCACCCTTATTACTCCAAGAAAATACAAAATATTATTATCACTCAATAAATCACCTTATCTCTCCATTATAAAAAAAACATTACCCAAAAACACATATCACTCCACTCACTTCTCACTCCCAAAATATGAAAACTTACTTTTCCATTACCTTTACTTATGTCTCCCTTTTTGTGCTTCTAAAGTAATGGTTTTGGTTTATACTTATGTAAAAGATAAATCCACATTAAAAGCTTTAAACCATATACTTTAAGTTTCATGTGTTGAAAAAAGCAAATTAGGAATTTGTGCATAGAAATCTATACCTTGCCGTTATAATTTCTTTGGAATGAACCATGGAGATTAAAAAAACTAGAATTTGTAAATCACTTTTCAAGCGTTTAAATGTTTTCATGGCACATGTATCAAAATTCTCGAGTCATTGATCCACCCAAGCTCTTCTCCAAGTCTATTTTCAAAAGGAAAACTCCACGCATGTGTTTCTTCAACGCAGCTTCTTCACTTAAAATATGGTTGGTCTTTAAAGTCTCACCATGCACACTTTATAAACAATTTGTTGAAGAAATTACCGCAACAAAAATTTTGAAAGCTCTAACATAGTCCTCCACGAAAATTTCTTTCACGTTGCCTTCGAGCCTCCACAAGATTCGACCCTATGTTGTTGATATATTTTTAAAGCTGCAGCTTCGACCGGTTCATCGCCCTTTTCAATGGTGAGAACGCCCGATGTTGTGATCTTAGTCTTTTTCAAAAAGGTGCCCATTTAAATGTTGAAATTGGAATTAGTGCCATAGCTTCTTGGTTGATATGATGAGACTGTCAACTCAATCTAGTGGAAGAGACATCAATATTTTTATTTCAATGGGAGTTGGAATGGCTTCATATCTGGCACCGGCTGTCATCTACAATGCGGTAGCTGATTTGAAGGGTTAAAATTGTGGTGCTAGTTTAAACTCTACAAATATAACTGGGCAACCAAAGTCCAGCACAACAGGTGGTGGTGACTTGGTGCAATTAAGCACCACACGAAAGAGGAAACACGTCAGTGGGCTCTTAGGAGGCTATCCTGCATCCAATGGGTTGGAAAGAGAGTTGGCTACAAATCATGCTATGGTGTCAATTCCAGTGTAAATAAATGTGCTCAGAGCACTTGAAGCATTACTTGCTGTGGGTGGAGCTTTGCGTTCTGATCGTTGGAGAGCAGAGATGGATTTGGTTCTGATTGCTGTGGAAATGAATGCTTCAGTTTTCTGACGAGGAAAATGTCTCTTGTTTTGAAGACACGACATATTTTACCACAATATATTTTTAGTTGGAGGCATATAAAGCTCTTTTGGCATCATTACTTTCTCCATGTTGTCAGAGACCCCTTATCTATCTCAAGGACTTGCACTATTTTGTAGAGGGAGGCAAGAATCTGGAACCAAACTTGCTGAATTCTGTGCCCATGCACTCTTAGCCCTTGAACCACTTATTCATCCACGCAACCTGCCATATGTTGGCACACCATCAATGGCAATGACTATGGCAACAGGCAGGGGAATCCAAGGAAATTTGGCCTCACATATGCAGAAATATAACATATTCTTTCCAAATTCAGATTGTAACCAGATAATAACAAAGAATTTGACAAGTTCTGCTGGGAGCTGGTGCGACTGCTATGGTTGGACGTGGATTTTATTTAAGTCTATTGGATGGATTAGCAGAGATCCGGCTTGAAAAAATCGAATTTAGTCATTTCTCAGATGCGACGAGGTGTAATTGTACAAGTCACAACTTTTTAGTGTTCTGATATACTCATATTATCCTCATATACGCAGATTGTTCAGAAAAATGGAAGCCTATCAAATAAACAGCAATCGATACAGTGAAGCAATATTTTTACTTACTGAACAACCACATGCCAAAGCATAACGAACATAGTTCTTTCCCTCAAAAGAAAAACTGTAGAAATATGAAGTGAGCGACTAGACTCCTGACCACACCACGTCCTATACTCTTTGGCTCTTGCACTAGTCTGGAGGGTCGTGTGATGTTGGTTCCCATTCAATGTTCAGAGGCTTGGGACCTTTTCTCCACCGCATTACCACAAGGAAACCACAATGCTCCACAATAATGACAAGGGATCACTCAACAAAATCGAGCACCCGACCTAATCTCACCGCAACTCCTATACCACATCTAGAAAATGGAATTAACTCAAACAAAGTACAGAAAACACACATACAAAAAGAGACACAAATTAATGGCGGAAAAGAGGCTTCAACCTCATGTATTCTCATCATTCTCACTTATTAAAAGAATTTAGTTTACAATTTAAATAGATGAGAGACAATGTCTTAAGATAGTCGGTGCTATCTTAGACTCCTTTGGCTGAGATAATTTCTCACCAAACACCCACCAAGATAGGAGTTAGCTAAGCTAAATCCAATCTTTGAGGAACAACCCAAGAGTTAGGCACATATTCCTAACTTGGAATATTTAATTAATTAATTAATTATTTTGGATTTATTATTGTTATGTGAGAGAGGCTAACAATGCCTAAACCACTTATCAGTTTGAATTGACCGCCATTTAATGCCTTCACTGTTCAATGAAAATGTTCATAAAAACACCCAAAAGCATTGTTTTACCCTTATATTACCATTTTTCACCCAAAGAGAGCATTCCACATCGAGTTAAATGTAGCCGACTCTATTTTTAGCCTAAAAACAAATGAAATTTACCAATTTTTATTGCTACAAACAGTGCAGAAGCCATCAGAGTGCCCACAAAGACCAACAAAAGCTTATGCAATCTTTCCAACCCCATAAACCCTTCTACACAATGAAATTCAAAATTTCCTAGGTATTCTTCAGAGGAAAAAGACCCATTCATCAATCTAAAAGAGTTATACATTTAAATGAACCATTTAGGAACCTGTGTACTTAAAGAAAACCTTGTTGCTTCATAAATCCTTTGATTCTGTAAACCGTGAGCATCCTCTCACAGATTCTAAAGCCTTGAATTGTTTTAAACACAAACTTGATTAAGTTTAGCCATCTGCAGACCTGAGAAAGCCTTATGTGACCTTCAAACCCTGTCCTACGGTAGTTAGGCATCCTTTTTTCATAAAATTGATGTCCTAAAGATTATTTTATCACAGAAAGTGCACTGTAAGCCCTAGATATCATTTGCAGAAGCTATAAGGTCTTGAAATTGTTTTTTGTTAATACATAAGTTACAATTTGAGTTAATTGATCAAAATTTTTTCTTTGCAAACAAAAGATAGAACCCCTGTTTTATCCTAGTCCTTATACAAACTGTCATAACTTACAGAGGTGTTCTACATGCCTAAATCATTGTTTTTAAAGGTCTAAAGAGTATAAAATTGATTAATCAAACCAATCAATGACTTCCAAAAGCACTCTAGTAGTCAACCTTATACAACCCCCTGTTGTAGATGTAGAGAATATTCCCCTAGCAGATGTAGACTTCAAGATTACTGATACTGTGACTAAATTCATTCTTCTTGAGCTCCATTACTAGAGCCAAGATAAATCTCTAGATTAGGCTGATGAAGTGTTTATCTAGGAATCAAGCTTACCAAAATATGTTGTTCCTCATACTTACCAATGCCTAGAAGAAATCAGACCCTGCCAATCATGCTACTCTCCTGATCAAAGAGCCATTGTGAACCATGAAAAGGAAGTCTCATTTACCATAACAGTCGAGTCTATCAACCAAATGCTTCAAATACAGCCTGGGTCAAATGAAGTTCCTTTATCTATTGAAGCCATCACTAAGTTCTACTTGGATCTGGATTTTCCCAAGAGATTCCACATTTTTCAAACCTTCATGGCATCCTATGTGGAAATTCCCAACCTCAACCCTCCATACTCCTCTGCTAAATTCTCAGAAAGAACAAGACATATTATTTACATGTTATCTTTCATCCTTGGATATTTTACAAATGAACATGTTGATGTAGCAGTACTTGGTTTCTTGTCCACTTTTACACCTGGTCAGCCTCCTGCTACCATCTTTAACTTTGCCCAATATATTGCTAACAATATCCATGAGAAATTAGTCAAAATTCCTTCTAAAGGTGTTTTTAGGTATTCCTCATTCCTATTCCACATTTTCTTATATTTTCAGTCTAAAAAGTTTCCTATAAACCTTCAGAAGCTTGATGTGGAAGGAAATCCAAAATCTGTCATATTTTGGACTTCCTTGATAAGGAAGGATTCAAATGAGTTTAACTATTCATAGTTCATAGATTATTTCATCCATCCCTTGGTAAATTTTCTAAACAAAAATGTGCAGCCCAGAATTAGCAATGAAATCAAGAAGTTTTTACAATTTTCTGAGCACAATAGTACAGGTGATTGGTACTTGTACCAAAATTACACTGAAATAAGAGTCTATGGGTCAAACCTTATTCCTTATAAATTTCCAAAATACCTCCCCATGAGGTTATTTTCTCTGGAGTATATAAGGCAGATTTTAAATTCAGATGCTTTCAATTTCTTAATTGCAAATAAGAAAACAAAATTCAAGTTAAAGAACCAGGTTGGCCCATTCATCTGTAATAATAAAGAAGTAGGTCTAGAGGCAGAAAAATAGTTGCAAGAGTTCAAATTAAGTTCTAGTTTTCTTTGGTATTATGATCACCATGGTATTATTATAAAAATGAGATATAAGTTCAAATTAACTCGATACATACATGAAAGTAAGCCAGATATTTACAAATTCTCAAACCAATCTGAATGGTTAGAGAGTACATTGGTAGAGATAGATAAGCAAAGTGATACTAGTCAAACTTTGCAAACTCCAGCCCAGGAAGATAGAAGTGTGAAAAGAAACAAGGAAGAAGGGTCTTACACAACTGAGACTACTACAGAGACAAAAATGAAACTAAGATAAAACAAAAAGCCAAAGATTAATCCTACCAATAAAGAAAAGGAGGCAGTAGAGGTCATTGACACAAAAATTGCAGAAAAGGACACTGTACCTCCTACAGTAATTGAAGAGGAACAACAACTAACCAATTCTAATACACAGTTAATTCAGAAAAAACACAGTATAGAAGTGTCTTCATCCAAGGAAAAAACTGAAAAAGACATGGACATAAAGGAAAGATACAAGGAAATTAAGGCTAAAAATGAAGAAATAAAAAATGAAATATATTCTCAGTATCTAAAGCAAAATCCTAGCATTGAGAATAGGCTGCTTTCAACCTTTGATTACAAAAACAAAAAGATGCTAATAAAAGTTCTTCATCCCACAGTTCCAACTCCTAAATCATCCTCTGATTATAAAAATATTGATTTTGAAGTTCCAGTCTGGGATATTCATCCTCTGGATCAAATTGAATTTCATAAGCAGGAAGGAGAGATGATTTATTCCACAATGCCCACCAAGGCCATGAGTGAACAGAAGATTCAAAACACGTTGATAAATGTAAGAGATTAGCACAAATTGGAGAAGGAATCTTCATATGCAAAGTATACCAGAATCAAATCCTTAGAAGAGATAGTGATTGAAGTAGGATATGATCCTTAGAATATAAAAGCTACAGAGGAATTGATCAAAAAGAAGAATGCTGACATTGTTGCACTTAAGAAACAATTGAAGCTGCCCCCTACAGAGCATCCTCAAGCCAAAGAGGTTTTATAGGATTCCAATCAGAAAGATGAGATGATGAGTCTCATTTTATAGTTAACAACTCAGATTAAAGAAATGGAACTTGAAATGGACAAATCGGTCCAAGAGAAAGAAGCTAACAAAGCATAGGAAGTTCCTGCCACTGTGATGCCTATAGTTACAACAATTTTACCATCTACTTTGGCAAACACATTGGATTCTAATGTTCCAATGGCCACAGCAGTTCTAACTACTTCATCTACAACATCAGCCACTGAATCTTCAACAACATCAGCACAAAAATCAGATGAAACAAGAAAATTAGTAAAGACAATGCAAGATATGTTTATCTAGACAAATGAGATAAACAGGTTAAAAGAACAGATCAAAAATCTTGAAGATGCTAAGAAACTTGCTCAAAAAAATGCCACGAATGAAGAACAAAAATCCAATAGGTTGAATGAACAAATGAAGAAGTTGGAAAAAGAATTAACTTTGAAGGAACCTATGGCACATGTTAAGCAACAATTATGGTCCAATATCATTGAAGTAGTCAATGATATTTGGTCATCCATACAGGTCATCTATAAGCATAAAGATTTATTGAAATTAGTAAGAGAAGCAATACAGAAGACAAAAGAAGAGCTTGGAAAAAAACATGAAGAGGCTCTAGAAATTATCAAATTTCTCAATTCCAAAAATAAACAAGAGTTGGAAGAAATTGGAATTAGAGACAGAACTGAGACCATCCTAGAAGTTAGGAAGGTAATATCCAAGAAGAATTTGATGACACAATTAGAGGAAAAGTGCCAAAACATGGAAATTGCAATCACAATATTCATAATTAAGTTTGATGTTCTAAGGAAAAAAGGCCTTCCCAATCCTCTAGTGATTAATGATAAATTAATGAAGAAAGAAGATTACAACAAAAATATAAGAGAGTTTTCCAAAGAGCAGGTGAACAAATCAACCTTGCAGGGAATCCCAACAGGGAAAGTGCTATATAATAATTTTGAAAATTTGTTTTACTTACAGCAAGAAGTAAAACACTTATTTGTGAATAAACCAACATTTTCAAAATATACCGAAGCTGATGAAAAATTCAGAAGGCTTATGATGATAAAATTGCGAGAAGCTAATTTCTGGGAGAAGTTGACTGATCTATTGTAAAGTCAAATTATAGTGAGAATAGAGCAGTAAAAAAATAGAGTTTGTTGTCTTTACACCAACATTGACAATTTTTTGCAGTAAAAGAGTATCAGGATGAAAGTGTGATGCAGGGGCATTAGGCTCAAGAAAAATACTTTGTATTTACTAGGCATAGGGGGGTTTTATGTTTTTAATTTCTTATGTAATTATTAATATTTGAGTGATTTTTAATTAAATATTGAGAGAAAATTGTAACCGTTCTCGAATGATTAGAGAACAGGGGAATTTGATTAATTAGGAATGTGAAGAGACAGTTGGGATTTAGGAGTGAATTAGAGTCAGTTTCAGAAAATCTAGGGATTTGGTCTTGATTTAGGACTTCGAGGATTTTAAGAGTTTTATTGAGTTATTAAGGGAGTTGAATCGATTCATTATCAATTTGTATAAATGTAAGCCTGAAAGGCATTGAGAAGAAGAGATATGGAGAGTGTGTGCATGATTTAGTTTTAGGGAAAATAGGGGTTGTTCCTGTAAGCCTACGGGAAGTTGAACAGGGCAATCGATTTGAAGATTAGGCCGAGAGGAAAAATCCTCTATGTGAGTCTTTTGTTTTAATACAAACACTCGATTTCTGAATTGTATTCCATTTTGAGTTATATGGTGTGTAAATGGAATTGGGTAGGAGAATTTGGAACTCAGTGTGGTTTATGTTTATTTGGATTCTGTGTGACTGGGCACTTAGTACCGATTCTAGAGTAGATCGATATTAGTGAAGGAAATTGTCACAGACTTCTAAATCGAGATATCAGATGGCCTGGAAATATGTCATGATGAGGATTACTGTATTTGTAATTAATCGATTGGTTAGATGCGTAGTGGCTTGAAGTGCATTTGGGGATTTCTGTGGATTTGAACCACAGAAATTAGACATGGAAGCTACGCCATGCGTGGATGAATGATAGAGGGGTTTTATTTAAAACCATATTCAAATGTTGAATTTGATTTGATGATTATTAAATTCTGTTGTGAAAAAAAACATATTTCTGAATTGAAACTAAGGAGAGGCAGAAATAACAATCAGAAGTTATCGAAACCCTGATGAAGGATTCGTAGGAAATTGGTTCAGTTGTGGAAATTCCCATTCACGCAGAGTCGAAGAGAATTCTAATTCTCTGTGGAAGTGCGCGAGAGGAACGATTATATACACTATTGCGTAATAAACGGTGAAGAGGGGGCTTGAATTATATGTGGCCTATTGTTAATAAGATTCATAAGGATCGATTTTAAACCAATGTGGAGGTTTTTCACCTGCGAGTAGAATGAAGTCCATTCTATACGTAGTAGTGCTATAAACCAGTGAAAGAGCAATGGAACAATCGTTGGACAGGTCGATGAAATGGAAATAGACTTAATGAAACTTAATAAGAAGAAAAAAAGAGTTGAGGCGGAACCATGAGTCAACGGGATATGGAACTAGGACTATCAAACATTAAAGGCGGGTTTTGAGTCCAAAACTGTGGGTTTCACATGAGTTCAAAGTGGAAATTGGTTTTAAGGAAAATAACATGATAGTGTCCATCTCTTGACACGTTGCAGCAATGGTATTCTGAAACCACGAATATCGTGTAAGATTTAACCAAATATGAATGTGCATTTTTGTGATGCGAATACCATTGGATCATTGAGCGGGAATGTGGTGCAATATTGACCGTTGGATCATTGTGAAGGTATGCAAGTGTTAAACCAGCAAAGAGGTAAGTGTTAGTTGCTGTGGGACCCAACATTTATGTGCGGTAATTTATATTTTGGGTTTAATGGTAATTCGAATGTTAACTCGAATAATTACAAGAAGGTTTAAACTTTGTTAAAGGTCGAGAACGATATTAAAGGGAAAAAAACCGTATATGAGATTTGGTTGGGGATTTAGTTAAAGAGCATTTATATATGCATTGTTGGGAATTGGACTAATGATGATTCAATTTTATGTTTGGTTGTTTCCAAAGTGTTGAATATTGATTCCATTAAATGAAACAAGTTTGGACTATGATTTAACCATAGATATTTGAGAAAATTAAAGCTTCCGCAATAGCATTTGAAATCTGGGCTAGATTGTTTGGTTTTAATAACCATGGTTTTATAACCATCAAAAAGATAGAAGCTTCCGCATATATATTATTGAGTTTTCCAGAAAGTGAATTTTATTGGAGCATAAATTTGAAATGCATTTTTATATGCATAGAGAGATGGAATTTGTGGGTTTTGGCAGGGTAACCTGCCATCAAGTGGTATCAGAGTGGGATAAGCTCTTTGAAAATTAATTTTTGAAATGCATGTGTACTGAAGCAATGAAGAAAGCTTGGGTTTTTAAAAATTCTGTTTGACAGAAATTGTAGATTTGAATAAGTATACAGTGAAGGTTGATAATTCAGATTTCCAGAATCTGAATTTGAAAGAAAATGTGCTTTGAAGATTGTCTAGTTATGTTTTGAAAGATGTGAACACAGGTATGATGGTGACGGAAAAGAGATCATATTTAAATCTGACAGGACAACATGCAGTGCAGTAGAGTATTGAAGAATTTGCAGAAGTAATTGCAAATAGGTATTGAACAAATCTTGAAGGTGAGGTAATTCTAATTTTGTTTAAGGATTTTGTTTGCAGACTCCAGAGTGCAAGCAATTGAGGAGCATCTCAGCAAGAAGATCACAACTTTGAAAACCAGTGATGAAAGAAGCTAGTGAAGGTTTCTAAAGAGAAGAAAAGTGTGGCAGAACCTAGAGAAATTCCAATAGAGGTTGGTTGAATAGAACAGTTGTGTTCTTAAGAGGGTGCAGATGAGTGAAGCTTGAAAGGAGTAGAGAGGAATGCTCATAAGGTTCCTAAATATTGAGGACCGGTACTTGCCAAAAGACCAAGTCCAAAGGAAAGGATTGGTGAGGTAAGTTGTAACAAGGAGGACTTGTTATTGCAGAGGTTTCAATGCAGCCCGTGATGAATGAGTGAGAACTCAGGAAGGAGAATATGGATACTGATAGTCATAGCAGAGAGAGCAGAGGTTCAGAGAAGGGCCACAACAGAATGAAAGTGAAGAAAGAAGATGCCAAGACAGATGGCACGCAGAGACAGTTAAAGAAGGAAGAGTATGAGAAAGAGGTAGCTGAGATCAGAGAGCAGTTTAATAAACTGAAGATGATGATAGAAGACCAGAGATGTGGTTTTCTTATAAGAAGGAAGGTAAAGTGGCATAGGCTACAAATGAAGAGATAGCAAATGATAAATGCTTAGTTGAAGGAGAAAATACTCAGAATGATTGAGTATTTGGAGAAAGACTTGAAGACTGAAAATTCAAGTGAGACCAAGAGGTCGAATGACTTTACATCTGATAATTTTTGTATGTTTGTAGGAAGAACATGTGGAGAATGACAAACTGCTGATGTTGTCACTAAGGACGAGAATGAGACAGCCAGACATTTTGAAAATGTCCATACACAGTTGGGGAAAAGTTTTACTTTTCAACATATTGGGAGCAGAGGAAGTCTAAATTATGGTGATGGCTAGAAGTTGGAAATTGAGAAATCAATTGGACAGCTTGAAGAAATTGAAGAAAGGACCATTGAAGAATTTCTGAAATGTATAGAGGACTTGGAACAAACGGAGGGTTTGATGATTGAATCATCAAATGAGACCATGGGGTCTTATGGTTTTAAAACTGACAAGTTGTGTGTGAATGTAGGCATTAAAGAAGACAATTCATATGATGAAACTGTAATGTGTGAAGCTGAAAGTTGCCAAGTCACATATGATGATTATATTTTAGAAGAAGATCAGATTGAATTACTGCAACAAAAGGAATTCATAAATTCCTTGTTTTGTGAAAGAAATTATTTCAATGAAGTTATGCCTGATGATGATGAATCTGTTATTAATGAGGATAATGAAAAATTGATTTTATTGATTGGCCAAATGGAGAGTGATGGATAGATAACTGAAATTATTGCAAGGTTGGAAGATCAGAATTCTATTTTGATGAAAGATGAAGAGATAGTGACAACAGGGAACTTAACTTGTGATAAAGAGGAAGATAGTGAAGATTGTATAAATTTTTTCTCAGATGAGATGACAGATTTGTGGCATGAGTTAAGTATTCTGGAGCAGAGGCTAGAAACACAGAGAATAAGTGTTCAGATTGTAAAGGAAGAATTGAATGAGAATGAAAAGGTTCATTTTTATGAACCAGAGCAAAGAGACATCCTTGAGAGGGATGATGCAGAAGAGAGGCTAGTTGAAAATCTCGAGAATTATTTGAAGGATTGGAATCAACATACTGATGTGCTGATGACAGAGCAGTAGATTGAAGTGTTGCTGGAAGAAATGACAGAGCAGCAGATTGAAGTGTTTCCAGAAGAAATGTCAGAGCAGTAAATTGAAATGTTGCCAGAGGAGGAAGAGACACAAAGATTTTATAATTTTGGTGTTTGTTTTATGATTGCAGGTACTGATGGAAGGACTAAAGAATGTTTGGTCCAGGAGAACAAATTGAAGGAGAGGAAAAGAGATGATGACAGTGACTGGAAATTTAAATACCAGTCCAAGAAATTGCTGAAGTCAGGAAACAAAGAAATTGTCATAAATGACAATCAGGAAGAAGTTTTCAGAAAACAAGTGGGTGTGGATGATAGGGTGGCAGTAAAAGTCCAGCAAGCAAGGGCTCAACAATTAAGAGCAAGAGCCAGAGTAAAGGCAGCAGCAAGAGTTCAACAAGTAAGAACTCAGCAAGCTAAAGCAAGAGCAGAAGCAGGAGCAGGAGTAAGAATTCAACAATCAGGAGGAAGTAGTATCCAGCAGTCAGAAGATATACTAGACAAATAAATTGAATTGATAAGAAGGATGATGGCGAAAGTGTCTCGGAAGAAGAAAAATGCAAGAAAGCAAAGAAGCAACAACAACAAGAGGAAGACAGTCACAGACTGTGAAAGCTTACCAAGCAGAAAGATGCAGCATAAAATATGGAAACCTAGAGAAGTACAGCAGAAGAATAATGCAGCTTATGGACAACAAGAAAACAAAGTGTAGGATCCAGGAAGACAAGGAAAAAAATCACATGATCAGGAGATCATGATTAATTTTAACCTTGGGAGTCTGATGCAGGGGCATTAGGCTCAAGAAAAATACTTTGTATTTAATAGGCATGGGGGGTCTTATGTTTTTAATTTCTTATGTAATTATTAATATTTGAGTGATTTTTAATTAAATATTGAGAGAAAATTGTAACCGTTCTCAAATGATTAGAGAATAGGGGAATTTGATTAATTAGGAATGTGAAGAGACAGTTGAGATTTAGGAGTGAATTAGAGTCAGTTTCATAAAATCTAGGGATTTGGTCTTGATTTAGGAATTTGAGTATTTTAAGAGTTTTATTGAGTTATTAGGGGAGATGAATCGATTCATTATCAATTTGTATAAATGTAAGCCTCAAAGGCATTAAGAAGAAGAGATCTGGAGAGTGTGTGCGTGATTCAGTTTTAGGGCAAACAGGGGTTGTTCCTGTAAGCCTATGGGCAGTTGAATAGGGCCAATCGATTTGAAGATCAGGCCAAGAGGAAAAATCCTCTATGTAAGTCTTTTGTTTTAATATAAACACTCGATTTTTGAATTTTATTCCATTTTGAGTTATATGGTGTGTAAATGGAATTGGGTAGGAGAATTTGGAACTCTGTGTGATTTATGTTTATTTGGATTCTATGTGACTGGGCAATTAGTACTGATTCCAGATTAGATCGATATTAGTGAAGGAAATTGTCACAGACTTCTAAATCGAGATATCAGATGGCCTGGACATATCTCACGATGAGGATTACTGTATTTATAATTAATCGATTGGTTAGATGCGTAGTGGCTTGAAGTGCATTTGGGGATTTCTGTGGATTTGAACCATGGAAATTAGACATGGAAGCTATGCCATGTGTGGATGAATGATAGAGGGGTTTTATTTAAAACCCTATTCAAATTTTGAATTTGATTTGATGATTTATTAAATTCTGTTGTGAAAAAATAAACATATTTCTGAATTGAAACTAAGGAGAGGCAGAAATAACAATCAGAAGTTATCGAAACCTTGACAAAGGATTCATAGGGAATTGGTTCAGTTGTGGAAATTACCATACGCACAGAGTCGAAGAGAATTCTAATTCTCTGTGGAAGTGCGTGAGAGGATCGATTATATACGCTGTTGCGTAATAAATGGTGAAGAGGGGGCTTGAATTCTATGTGGCCTACTGTTAATAAGATTCATAAGGATCAATTTTAAACCAATGTGGAGGTTTTGCACCTGCGAGTAGAATGAAGTCCATTCTATACGTAGCGGTGGTATAAAACAATGAAAGAGCAATGGAACAATCGTTGGATGGGTCGATGAAATGGAAATCGACTTAATGAAATTGAATCGGAAGCGTAGAAGAGTTGAGGCGGAACCACGAGTCAACGGGATATGGAACCAGGACTATCAAACAGTAAAGGTGGGTTTTGAGTCCAAAACCGTGGGTTTCGCATGAGTTCAAAGTGGAAATTGGTTTTAAGGAAAATAACGCGATAGTGTCCATCGCTTAACATGTTGTAGTAGTGGTATTCTGAAACCACGAATATCACGTAAGATTTAACTAAATATGAATGTGCATCTTTGTGATGCGAATGCCGTTGGATCATTGAATGGGAATGTGGTGAAAGATTGACCGTTGGATCATTGTGAAGGTATGCAGGCATTAAACCAACAAAGAGGTAAGTGTTAGTTTCTGTGGGACCCAACATTTATGTGTGGTGATTTATATTTTGGGTTTAATGGTAATTAAAATGTTAATTCGAATAATTACAAGAAGGTTTAAACTTTGTTAAAGGCTGAGAATGATATTAAAGGGAACAAAACCGTATATGAGATTTGGTTGGGGATTTAGTTAAAGAGCATATATATATGCATTGTTGGGAATTGGATTAATGATGATTCAATTTTATGTTTGGTTGTTTCCAAAGTGTTGAATATTGATTCCATTAAATGAAACAAGTTTGGAATACGATTTAACCATAGATATTTGAGAAAAGTAAAGCTTCTACAATAGAATTTGAAATTTGGGCTGGATTTTTTGGTTTTAATAACCATGGTTTTATAACCATCAGAAAGATAGAAGCTTCTGCATATATATTATTGAGTTTGCCAGAAAGTGAATTTTATTGGAGCATAAATTTGAAATGCATTTTTATATGCATAGAGAGATGGAATTTGTGGGTTTTGGTAGGGTAACCTGCCATCAAAGTGTATCAGATGAAATATTGAAGAAAAAATCAGAGAAAAAATGAATCTGCCAGCATGAAGGACACCTCTTTGTCCAGCTGTAGTATTCTTTCAACAAACAAAGAGAGAAAGCAATGATAAAATCAAGACAACAAACCGTTGTATTTCAATAAAAAAGGGACAACTAGCATTAGTTAGGAATCTGTCACTATCTTCTTGCATGGAGATATTTCTTTTCCATCAATAATTCCTAAGTTTATTAAAGGATATTTTGTACGAGTTTTTGTATAAATACTTCTCATTTGGAAGTATTGAGGGTGAATGAATTGCTGAACATTTCTGTAGTTATACTATTCTGAACCTAAGGGTTTTTGTATCAATTTCAAGTCAGCAGACTGGATCACATGAAATAAAGCATCATATTACAGGATTCATGTGTTGGGCCACTGCAGTGAAGTATTTCACTTGTTACCTTGTCAATTTTCTTATGTTTTCTATCTATTCTTGAATGTTCTCTAAATCTAAATGATAAATCAGGAATTGTTATTTTAAAATATGTTAAAAGCACTCTGTTTTGACTGATTATCATTTATATGTTTTCAACTGATATCTATATTATGGAACCCTTAATTGCTCCCTGATTTCGATTGAACTCTACCTTTTCACTCATAATCCGGATTTAAGAACCCTTAATTGCTCTTTTATCCTGATCAAAATCATTTCACCATTAGCCTTGAAGATCTGAAGTGACTCATTTATCTTGCCCTGTAAACATTTCCCTTTAGACCTTGATCCTGATCTGACTACTTGACACATTGAATCCATTTTCCCAATGGAATACATACCTATATCTATCCATCTAAGTAAGTGATTTCACCACAAATAAAATCAAAACCCAAAACCAATTTTCCCTATATAACTAGCCTAAAATAAAATACAAATCAACAAAGTTAAATCACATAGAGAGAGCCCTCTCTGAGCATTGGGAAGGCTAGATCCTAAGGCTTAAAAGTAGGTTTGTGGTTACCTATGATATTCTTTAAAACTAAAATAAAAAATCTCACAACTTTTGAGAATTATTGGAGTGATAACATATTATCGACTATACTGGGGAACTAACCAATCCTCAGTTTTTAAATAGATCTTAAAGAAAATATTTTCATTTATCTTTCCACCTTAAGATTATTTTAAAAAATTTGTGAGTATATTTTTATAAAAATTGTAATTCTGGCTTGTAGAAGATTCTACTATACCAGGTCGAATCTAGATCCAAAACCTACTGTCATAGTAGATAATCCTGACAGAATTAGAAAGAAAAACAAAATAGTAGAAGATTTAGGTAATAATGTCTCATTAGTCAAAGAAAATTCCCTTCTCGAACAACTATCAAGTTTACAAGACATAGAATTTGATTTAAATTTTGAACAATATTTATTCAGAACTAAATCAGAAAGTGACTTACATAATACTGTAATAGATCTTGATCTCATTTCATTCATTGAAACTAAGAAGAAAACTGTATCAGTTGATTCTGATCAAAAGATTTTTGAAGTTTATGATAAACTTGATGCCATAACTGCAATTTTGATTAAAGAAATTGATGAAGCTTATTTACAACATTCAGTTGAATTGACTACTTTATCAGCCTATACCCTTAAGCCTTCTACCAGCCACTTAGATACCAGCCTTTTATAGTCTATAGTTTCATCCTTATTCACCACCACTTCATCCATTATTTCCACCACACTTCATTCCACATATTCATTCTTTCCTAAGCAGCCATTTCAATCTAGTATTTTATTTCCATCTTCCACCACCTCAAGTTCATCCCCTAGTATTTCTGCTGCATTTTCCAATACATCAATCTCATTCCCAAGCACCTCTTCTAGCATCCCAACTTCATCTTCTAGTATCTCAACCACATTTTCAAGCACATCTTCTTATATCCCAATATCATCTGCAAGCACTTTAACTACATCACCAAGTACTTCTAGTTCTTCACCAAGTACTTCAAACCTACCTCCTAGCTAAGCTAGAATCCAAGCCATGGCTGCCAGATATGCTCCCTTGGTCTTACTAGCATAGTTACATAACATGCCCCAGGATTATCAAAGAAAAATCCCTCAATTTGATGGAACCACTCATTACACTGCACAACAACATGTTAATAAGATGACAGATTATTTTAAACTACATGAAATTGATGATGATGATGTCCAAATGAGACTTTTTGCTCAAACTTTAACTAGTGAGGTAAAAAAGTGGTTTAAAGGTTTGAATGCTGGTAGTATTGTTGATTTAGCTATTTTTCATAGAATGTTTCTTAATAGATGGGAGAAGAAGAAAAATCCACTACAAATCTTCTCTGAATTTGAAAGCATAAAAAGAGCACCAAATGAAATAATTCAAAATTATTGAACTAGATATAAGAGTATTTATAATGCAATTCCTGCTAATCTTAAACCTCCTCTAGACTCTATCCTTATGAAATTCCCTGATGGATTTGATACAGATATAGCTTACCAACTAAGAGAGAGAAATCCAGAAACCTTAGAGAAGATACAAATTAATGTTGTTAGTGTAGAGGAAAATTTGTTAGAAAAGAAAGCTAGATTAAGAAATGAAAGGAGAGTGACAATAAAAGAGGAAACATCCACTTCAGATTTGAAAATAGATTGATTAGCAAAAACATTAGAGATAATGATGGATAGGTTAGATAATATGGAAAGGAAGCCATAGTGGGATAACCAGCAACAAGGACCACAAATTAGAAATCCCAATTTTAGGAAAAAGACCAACATTGGAAAATCTAGAGAATCAGCACCTGACCAAACAATATGACCACCGTTCCAAAATAACTATGTTGAAAGTTCTCATCAAAATGAAGATGATGAAGACACCATTAATCTAATGGGAATTAATGATGATAAAACCATTTTTCTTACACAAGAATAACATGATTTATATGAATTACAACAACTACAATTAGATTCTGGTGAGTCATTTGATTACAACCAAGGTTATGAGTTTGCAATTAATGAATTTCATAAGCAATATAACCTTAGAAGAAAGAAAAATGTAGAGCCTTCTATTAAGAAATCTTCCCAAAATCAAACAAAGAAAACAGTAGAGGCTCCTACCACTAAAGTTCTGCAAATTCTCCCTAGGGAAACAAAGAGAAACTCTAGTTCAACTCAAAAAATTTCAAGTCCTAAAATTTCACCTAGTCCTAAAATTGTTGACATCACAAATGATGCTGTCCAAACATCAACATATCCTAAAAAATTTGTTGCTACCAAGACAACATCTACCAAAAACATCTACTGCTGATCCAAAATCAGCTGATCCTAAAGTGACCACTGCTAAAATAGCTGCTGAAAACAAAAAATCTGCAAAGACTTCCACTACAACTCAAACTGTCCCTGAAAAGAAAATTAAAAGCAGTAAGACAGTGAAAATACAAACAGAGAATGAAAAACCAACTGTAGAAAAAGAAGACAAACCCACCCAAACTACAGTTACAAAATAAGAGATAATTCAGCTAGGAAAATCACAAGCACCATTTAATATCCAAGCTTAAATTGCTAAATTGAAGATACCAATTCCTTTTATAGATTTGGTAAAACATGACCTATACAAAACACACATCAGTGAGACTTTAAATATGAATGATGGGGAAGATTCTGTAAATTTGAGTGATGATCAACTAGAACTAATCTTTGGTCCTGATGTTAATGGGAAACACCAAGATAGAGCAGTTCCACCTTTCTACATTAGCTTAAATATTCATGATCATATTTTACATAATCCCAAGCTATATTCAGGGGCCTCACACAATTTTATGCTAAAGTAAATAATGGAAAAATTGAATCTAGACATCACTAGACCTTATAAATATCTCTTCTCATTTGACTCCAGTAAAGTGAAATGTTTAGGCTTGATAAAAGATTTATGTGTTACTTTAGTTCAATACCCTGGAAAAATCATAGTCATGGATACTGTAGTAGCTGACATCCCTCCTAAGTATGGAATGATGTTATCTCACTCATGGGGAGCTAAACTGCATGGATCTCTACAACTTGATATGTCTTATGCAACAATACCAGTTTTTTGCGAACCCAAGAAACTTTACAGAGAGACATTAATGAAGTAAATGGTTAGTAGTGTAAAAATACCTTGAAAATATCCTATTTAATCTACACCTACTGATATGGACTCATTCATTTTATGCAATTCTGAAACTGGCATTGAAAACAACACTAAACTAAAACAGAAAAAGGAAGCACCAGACATTGACAAAATTTTTCATGAATCAATGTGGCACCAAGATTTTGATGGATCAGTTAACAAATTAGGAGCAGGAGCAGGATTTTGGATACATTATATGGAAAACAATCATACAAAAGGTCATGCTTTTAGATTAAATTTAAAATGTAAAAACAACATGGCTGAATATGAAGCTCTTATTTTAGGACTACAGATTGTAATAAATTTAGGAGTGAAAAGAGTGTTAATAATGAGAGACTTTGAGTTAATTGTGAAACAAATGACAAGAGAATATTCAGTATATAATCCAAGATTAAGCCAATATAGAGATACTGTTTTAGATTTGATTAAGGAACTGCTTGAATGTGACTTTGCTACAATTCCTATAAAACAGAACATACAAGCACACAACTTAGCAACTTTTGCTAGTACCTGTAATCTGCCATTTCAACCAAATGATAGATATACAACAGAAGTTAAACACAGGCCTACAGTACCAGATAATCTAAAATATTGGTAGATATTTTCTTAGGATGAACAGATTTATCATTTCATGAATAATGAAGGAGAATTTCAAAATTGTAATATAGACACAAATTGTACAATAGATCAAAACATAGATAATGAAATTGACATAAATAATGTAGATGTAAATAACTTAGATTTTGCTAAACAGATTTTACTAAACCCAGTAAATTTACTCAAGTAGAAATAGATAATTTAGAAAAAGTAGAGATTGAAGAGTTAGAAGATGATGACTCTGACATTTTAAACCTTAAGAAAAACTTTTTACCTAAGGGATTAGCCCCTTTAGAAGATCTTTTTGATTCTAATGATGTTGCAAGGAAACCTAAGATGGAACCATTAAGATCTGATATTGAAGAGTGCAATATAGGAACATAATTAAAGCCTAAGATGATAAAACTTTCAAAAGCCTTACCTCAGGAAGAAAAAGTCAAGTACATAACTCTGTTTAAGGAATTTCAGGATGTATTGGCATGGAGTTATGAGGACTTAAAATCCTATGACACTAGCATAATACAACACAAAATAACCATAAAAGAAGATCAAAAACATTTCAAACAGAAGCTTAGAAGAATCAATCCAGTTTTGATGCCTTTAATTGAGAAAGAGGTTAAGAGAATGTATGAAACCCAAATAATTGCACCAATCAGATATTCTAATTGGGTTTCAAACCTAGTTCCTACTAGGAAAAATACTGGGGAAATCAGACTGTGTGTTGATTTCCGGAATTTAAATAAAGTGTCCTTAAAAGATAACTACCCTCTCCCCAAGATGGATAACATTTTACAGAGGGTGATTGGTTCTTACAGAATTTCATTACTTGATGGATTCTTTGGATATAACCATATTTTAGTTCAACTAGAAGACCAACCTAAAACTGATTTTACAACTCCTTGGGGAACTTTCATGTATGTGAAAATGCCTTTTGGATTAATGAATGTAGGAGCCACTTTTCAAAAAGCTATGGATATATATTTTTCTAAAGAGATTCATGATTTTCTTGTAATCTATCTAGATGATATTACTGTATTTTCAAATACTAACAACGAACATCTAGATCATCTCAGACAAGTGTTTATCAAATGCAGGAAATTTGGCATCTCTCTAAATCTTAAAAAGACTATTTGGACTGGAAGAAGGTAAATTATTAGGACATATCATATCTAGAGAGGGAATTAGGATAGACTCAGCTATGATAGAGGCCATTCTAAACATTAGTCATCCTAGGAATATAAAAGAATTGCAAGATTTCTTAGGTAAAATTATTTTTCTCAGAATATTCATCTCAAATCTAGTAGAAATAATTAGAGAACTTAACAATATGTTGAAAAAAGACTCAGTACTTAAATGGACTGTGGAGGCCAAGCAATCATTTGAATCAATTAAACAAGCCTTGACAAAAACACGAGTCCTTATAAGTCTTGATTTCAAAAAAGATTTCATTATTTTCTCCTTTGCTTCGGAACATACTATTGTTGCAGTTTTACTGCAGAAAAATGATCAAGGCTATTAGCAGCCCATTGCTTTTTTCAGCAAATCACTTAGAGATGCCACTTTAAAGTATAACATAATGGAAAAGCAGGCACTAGCTTTAGTGAAGGCTATCAAAGACTTTAGAGTATAAATCCTTTATTCACATATCATTGCTTATGTTCCAAATGCAGTTGTAAAGGACATTCTAACACATAATGGGCCTGATGGTAAAAGAGGCAAGTAGATTGCCACCATTTTGGAATATGACATAGAAATTAAGCCCACCAAACTCTAAAAGGTCAAGGTTTAGCCAAACTCATGGCTGAATCAAATTTTCATGCTTTAGATATTAATTTTATTGCCCAAATAGATGATCAGGTAGAGATGGCAACTCCGAAGATCAATAAAGTCTTTTCAGACTCACCATGGTATGTAGATATTATATTTGTATTACTAAATTTACAAGCTCCTCCTGGATTTTCAAGAACTAAAGCTAGATTTTTAAAGTTAAAGGCAATAAGATTTTGTATCATAGACAATGCACTGTTTTGGAAAGATCATGGTGGAATTTTATTGAATTGTTGACTTAAAGAAGAAGTTAATAAAGTTTTGGAAGAGTTTCATGCATGTGACTGTGGAGGACATCTTTACTAGAAAACTACTATAGATAAAATCTTGGGAGATGGTTTTTATTGGCCTACCTTGTTTGCAGATGTAAAAAAGTATGTGACCTCCTGTCACAAATGCCAAATATTTGAAGGAAAGAAAAAGCTGCTACCTTTGCCCTTAAAATCCATCTCCACATAAATTCCTTTTCAGCAATGGGGTCTTGACTTCATTGGTGAAATTCACCCTCCATCCTAAACCCAACACAAGTGGATTTTGATAGCCACCGACTATTTCACTAAGTGGATAGAAGCCATACCTTCTAGGTAAGCCACTGACACTGTCGTAATTTCATTTTTAGAAAACAACATAATCTCAAGATTTGGATGCCCCCAAAATATCATCACTGATAATGCAGCAACATTAAAGTCCCAAAGGATGTTTGACTTCTATAATAAATACCACATTACCCTTGGTCATTCTATTGCTTATTACCCTCAAGGTAATGGACTTGTTGAGTCCTCCAATAAAATCCTTGTGAATATCATTAAGAAAATACTAGAAGACAATAATAAAACATGGAACAAAAGGTTAGTGAATGCCTTATGAGAAGATATACTTACCACAAAGAAATCTATTGGTACATCCCCTTACCATATTTTTTATGGGATGGATGTTGTTTTTCTATCTTCTTTAGGAGTACCAGTTAGTGAATGCCTTATGAGAAGATATACTTACCACAAAGAAATCTATTGGTACATCCCCTTACCATATTTTTTATGGGATGGATGTTGTTTTTCTATCTTCTTTAGGAGTACCAGTAATGAGGATAATTCAAGAACTGCAAGTTGAGACCAATGATATCCAAAGAAGAATAAACCAAACCATACACTTGCAACAAACTAGGGAAGAGGTCTATCTCAAGTCTCAAGTTGTTCAAGAAAAAATTAAAAATATATTTTACAAGAAGACTAAGGAAGATGATTTTTATATAGGTGACAAAATTCTAAAGTGGGATTCTAGGAAAGAAGAGAAGGTAAACATGGAAAATTTGATTTCTTATGGAAATGCCCTTATGTCATTTATGGTTACAGAGGTAACAATGCTTTCTTTTTGAAGGAGTTGGATGGACCAGATCTGCCAGGTGGACCTGTCAATGGTAGAATGTTGAAGCATTACTATTCCTCAGAATAACAAATAATTCACTTTGTTTAATTTACTCATTGCACATAACATTGCATATTTTAGATTGGATTGGATGTTTTTCTAGCAAAGTTGAAGCCTAGAGAGAAGGCCCTAAGATTTGAAGGATAAAATATCATAAGTATGAATAATTGCAGATCTCAGAAAATAGTTCCAAGGCTAGCACAGTCAAAATTCAAAGGCTACTAGTCTCAAAGTTCTTGACATTTCACCAGGAAATGCCATCCCCATGTGGAGCCATTGTTAGGGTCCTATAATAATAGGATTCATAATTTTTGAATTGACTTTGATTAGTCTTATAATATATAAATACTTTTCTTTCTACAAATTGTTTTCCCATATTAGAAAAATAAAATAAAAATGTAAAGAGGGTAAAAGTCCTAAAATAAAAATCAAAGGACTTGAAAAAGAATAGAAAAATGGACCCCAAACAAAAAAGAGATAAAAATAAAACATGAAAGTGATGCAAATCCAAATGCCACTACTATTTACTTTTTCTGCAAAATAAATTTTGTGTGCAGTTTGTTACAATGCCACAATTCATGAAGGTTAAACAACTTAATCTTAACCTTTCATGTTTTAAATTTCATGTTATTAAATAGAGAATAAAAATCTAGCCAAACAGTCTAATCTTGGCAGATCAGTAGTTAGGTAGAGAATAATAAGGAGCTCAATAGCTTAATCTGAGCCCTTGGAATAAATAAGGATAGAATTAGTTATTTTTTCTGTTTTAAAAGAAAAATGAACAAGGGTTCGCAAGCTCAAATGCACCCAGGTAAATGAAGAAAAAATGTTAGGGTAGCATATGGGTAGGTACAAGTAGTTTTTACAATCATGGATAAGTAGAATTTTTTTTCATTTCATTCACTAACTTCCTTCAAAAAAATCATCCCCTTGTAAAAATACTTCATCCCCTCTATTTTCATTCTTTCCCCTTCATTTTTCCTTTTACCCATTATCATTCACTTTCCTTTGCAAAAATCCCCTTTTCCTAATTTTAAAACCCATTATACTTGAGGAAAGTAAAACCGTTTAACTAATTCCCCTTTACCCAAAAATTCCCAAAAAACCCCAAAAAATCCTTATCCTAAGTGTAAATGTAGAAATATTATGTCGGGACCAAAAATAATGAAATTCATCCCTATATCATGTTTTACAATAGGCTTAGTGAATTTCACCTCCCTCATCTAAATTCATTACTAACACATTAATTTATATATTAAACTCCCATCTTCACCTTTTAGCCCATATAAGATTAATTCCTTTAAATATTATTTCCCACCCATATTTTAACTTTAACCTATGATCTATTTCCTCATGTGATATATATTCCCACTCATCCCATAGGTTAAAACTATTAACAATATAAATAACCCCTGCCAATGCTAAAGTTACATTTATATGCATTCCATTTGTTAAATAAAACATTAATCCGCCTATCACATTTCACTCCAAAACTATGTATTAAACCTTTTTTTAATTACATATTCCACCTCACGCTGTATTAAAATCCCAGGCCCCACCCCATCTTACCCTACAGCTTTATCGCACCATCTCAACCATTCGCTCTACAGATCCCAGATCCAACGACGATAAACCCTTGTCGCACATTTCTCAGCGCCTTGGTAAAACAGACCCAAAGCTTGCTAAATGAAGTTTTATAGATTTCTCTCACCTCTATGTGTCAAATTTCTACTGGATCACATCGATAATTCTAATCACGCTTACCAACTTTGAACCTTGCGAAAACCGCCTAACGGTTTTTTCGTCCCTTGTGCCTAAACCGCTTATCTGTTTGAATTGACTACCATTTAATGCCTTCACTGTTCAATGAAAATGTTTATAAAACCACCCAAAAGAACTGTTTTACCCTTCTGTTACCATTTTTCGCATAGAAAGAGCATTCCAGACCAAGTTAAATGCAGCCAACTCTGTTTTTAGCCTAAAAACAAACAGAATTTACCAATTTGACTGCTGCAAATAGTGCAGAAGCCATCAGAGTGCCTATAAAGACAACAAAAGCTTCTGAAAGCTTTCCAACCCTAGAAACCATTCTACACAATGAAATTCAAAATTTCCCAGGTATTCTTCAGAGGAAAAAGACTCATTCATCAATCTAAAAGAGTTATACATTTAAATGAATCATTTAAGAACCTATGTACTTAAATAAAACCCCGTTGCTTCATAAATCCTTTGATTATGTAAACCTTGAGCATCATCTCACAGATTCTGAAGCCTTGAACTGTTTTAAACACAAAATTGATTAAGTTTAACCATATGCAGACCCGAGAAAGCCTTCTGTGACCTTCAAACCCCGTCCTACGGTACTTAGGCATCCTTTTTTTATAAAATTGATGTCCTAAAGATTGTTTTATCACAAAACGTGCACTGTAAGCCCTAGATATCATTTGTAGAAGCTATAAGGTATTGAATTTTTTTTTGTTGATACCGAAGTTATAGTTTAATTTAATTGATCATAATTATTCCTTTGCAGATAAAAGATAGAACCCCTATTTTATCCTAGTCCTTCTACAAACTATCATAACTTACATAGGTGTTCTACAGGCCTAAATCATTGTTTTTAAAGGTCTAAAGAGTATAAAATTGATTAATGAAACCAATCATTGACTTCCAAAAGCACTCTAGTAGTCAACCCTCTACAATCCCCTATTGTAGATGTAGAGCATATTCCCCTGGCAGATGTAGACTTCAAGATTACTGATACTGTGACTGAATTCAATCTTCTTGAGCTCCACTACTGGAGCTAAGAGAAATCCCTAGATCAGGGTAATGAAGTATTTATCTAGGAATCAAACTTACCAAAATATGTTGTTCCTCATACTTACCAATTCCCAGAAGCAATTAGACTCTACCAATCATGCTACTCTCTTGATCAAAGAGCCATTGTGAACCATGAAAAGGAAGTCTTGTTTACCATTACAACTGAGTCTATCAACTAGATGCTTCAAATACATCCTGGGCCAAATGAAGTTCGTTTATCTATTGAAGCCCTCACTAAGTTCTACTCGGATCTAGATTTTCCCAAGAGAAGTTTTTTCAAACCTTCATGCCATCCTATGTGGAAATTCCCAAGCTCAACCCTCCATACTCCTCTGCTAAATTTTCAAAAAGAACAAGACATATTATTTCCATGTTGTCTTTCATCCTTGGCTATTTTACAGACGAACATGCTGATGTAGCAGTACTTGGTTTCTTGTCCACTTTCACACCTGGTCAGCCTCCTGCTACCATCTTTAACTTTTCCCAACATATTGCTAACAATATCCATGAGAAATTAGTCAAAATGCCTTCTGAAGGTGTTTTTAGGTATTATTCATTCCTATTCCACATGTTCTTATATTTTCAGTCTAAAAATTTTCCTATAAACCTTCAGAAGCTTGATGTGGAAGGAAATCCACAATCTGTCATATTATGGACTTCCTTGATAAGGAAGGATTTAGATGAGTTTACCTATTCAAAGTTCATAGATTCTTTTATCCATCCCTTGGTAAATTTTCTAAACAATAGTGTGTAACCCAGAATTAGCAATGAAATCAAGAAGGTTTTACAATTTTCTGAGAACAATAGACAAGTGATTGGTACTTGTACCAAAATCACACTGAAATCAGAGTCTATGGGTCAAACCTTATTCCTTATAAATTGCCAAAATACCTCCCTATGAGGTTATTTTCTCTGGAGTATATAAGGAATATTTTAAATTCAGATGCTGTCAATTTCTTAATTGCAAAGAAGAAAACACAATTCAAGTTAAAGAACCAGGTTGGCCCATTCATCTATAATAATAGAGAAGCAGGTCTAGAGGCATAAAAACAGTTGCAAGAGTTCAAATTCAGACCTAGTTTTCTTTGATATTATGTTCCCCTTGGTATTATTAACAAAATGAGATTTAAGTGAAAATTAACTCCATACATACGTGAAAAGAAGCCAGATATTGAGAAATTATCAAACCAATCTAAATGGTTAGAGAATACATTGGTAGAGGCAGAGAAGCAAAGTGATACTAGTCAAACTTTGCAAACTCCAGCCCAAGAAGATAGAAGTGTGAATAGAAAGAGGGAAGAAGGGTCTTACACAGCTGAGACTACTACAGGGACAAAATTCAAACTAAGATACAACAAAAAGCCAAAGCTTAATCCCGCCAGTAAAGAAAAGGAGACAATAGAGGTCATTGACACAAAAATTGCAGAAAAAGACATTGTACCTCCTCCAGTAATTGAACAGGAACAACAACCAACCACTTCTAATACACCGTTAATTCAAAAACAACATAGTAGAGAAGTGTCTTCATCCAAGAAAACAATTGAAAAATACATGGGCATAAAGGAAAGATACAAGGAAATTAAGGCTAAAAATGAAGAAATAAAAAATGAAATATATTATCAGCACCTAAAGCAAACTCCTAACATTCAAAACAGGCTGCTTTCAGCCGTTGATTACAAAAAAAAAGATGCTGATGACAGTTCTTTAGCCCACAGTTCCAACTCATAAATCATCCTCTGATTATAAAAATATTGATTTTGAAGTTCCAGTCCAGGATATTCATCCTCTAGATCAAATTGAATTTCAGAAGAAAATAGGAGAGCTGATTTATTCCACAATGATCACCAAGGCCATGGGTGCACAGAAGCTTCAAAACACTTTGATAAATGTAAGAGATCAACTCAAACTGGAGAAGGAATCTTCATATGCAAAGGATACCAGAATCAAATCCTTAGAAGAGCTAGTGATTGAAGTAGGATATGATCCTTAGAATATAAAAGCTACAGAGGAATTGATCAAAAAGAAGAGTGCTAACATTGCTGCACTTAAGAAACAATTGAAGCTTCCTCCTACAGAGCATCCTCAAGCCAAAGAGATTTTACAAGATTCCAATTAGAAATATGAGATGATGAGTCTAATTTTACAGTTAACAACCCATATTAAAGAAACAGAACTTGAAATGGACAAATTGGTCCAAGAGAAAGAAGCCAACAAAGCACAAGAAGTTCCTTCCACTATGATTCCTATAGTTACAACAACGGTACCATCTACATTGGTAGAAACACTGGCTCCTAATGTTCAAATGGCCACAACATTTCCAGTTACTTAATCTACAACTTCAACCACTGAATCTTCAACAACAACAACACAAAAATAAGATGAAGCAAGAAAATTAGTAAAGGCAATGTAAGATATGTCTATCCAGACAAATGAGATAAACAAGTTAAAAGAACATATCAAAAATCTTGAAGATGCTAAGAAACTTGCTCAAATAAATGCCAAGAATGAATAACAAAAAGCCAATAGGTTGAACGAACAACTGAAGAAGTTTGAAAAAGAATTAACTTTGAAGGAACCTATGGCGCATGTCAAACAAAAATTATGGTCCAATATCATTGAAGCAGTCAATGATATTTGTTCATCCATACAGGTCATATATGAGTAGAAAGATTTATTGAAATCAGCAAGAGAAGCAATACAGAAGACAAAAGAAGAGCTTGGAAAAAAACCTAAAGAGGCTCTAGAAATTATCAAATTTATCAATTCAAAAAATAAACAAGAGTTGGAAGAAATTGGTATTAGAGACAAAATTGAGACCATCCTAGAAGTTAGGAAGGTAATATCCAATAATAATTTGATGGCACAATTAGAGGAAAAGTGCCAGAACATGGAAATCAAAATCACAAGATTCATAATTAAGTTTGATGTTCTAAGGAAAAAAGGCCTTCCCAATCCTCTAGTGATTAATGATAAATTAATGAAGTAGGAGGATTATGACAAAAAGATAAGAGAGTTTTCCAAAGAGCAGGTGAAAAAATTAGCCTTGTAGAGAATCCCAACAGGGAAGGTGCTATATAAGAATTTTGAAAATTAGTTTTACTTACAGCATGAAGTAAAACACTCATTTGTGAACAAACCAACATTTTCAAAATATACTGAAGCTGATTAAAAGTTCAAAAGGCTTATGAAGATAAAACTGCAAGAAGCTAAGTTCTGGGAGAAGTTGCCTGATCTATTGTAAAGTCAAATTACAGTGAGAACAAAGAAGTAAAAAAACAGAGTTTGTTGGTTTTACACCAACATTGACAGCCTTTTGAAGTAAAAGAGTATGAGGATGAAAGTATGTTAGATGAAAGATTGAAGACAAAATCAGAGAAAAAATGAATCTACTAGTGTGAAGGACACCTCATTGTCCAGTTGTAGTATTCACTAAACAAACAAAGAGAGAAAGAAATGATAAAATCAAGACAACAAACCATTGTATTTCAATAAAAAAGGGAAAACTAGCATTAGGTAGGAAGCTGTCACTATCTTCTTGCATGAAGATATTTATTTTCCATCAATAATTCCTAAGTTTATTCTAGGATATTTTGTATGAGTTTTTGTATAAATACTTCTCATTTGGAAGTATTGAGGGTGGATGAATTGTTGAACATTTCTATAGTTATACTATTCTGAACCTAAGGGTTTTTGTATCAATTTAAAGTCAAGAGACTCGATCACATGAAATAAAGCATCATATTACAGGATTCATGTGTTGGGCCACTACAGTTAAGTATTTTCACTTGTTACATTGTCAATTTTCTTATGTTTTCCATCTATTCTTGAATGTGTTCTAAATTTAAATGATAAATCAGGATTTTTTATTTTAGAATATGTTAAAAGCACTCTGTTTTGAGTGATTATCATTTATATTCTTTCAACTAATATCTATATTAGGGAACCCTTAATTTCTCTCTGATTTCAATTGACCTCTACCTTTTCACTCATAATCCAAATTTAAGAACCCTTAATTGCTCTTTTATCCCGATCAAAATCATTTCACCATTAGCCTTGAAGATCTGAAGTGACTCAACTATCTTGCCCTGTAAACATTTCCCTTTAGACCTTGATCCTGATCTGATTGCTTAACACATTGAATCCATTTTCCCAATGGAATATAGACCATAACTATCCATCTAAGTAAGTGATTTCACCACCAAATCAAATCAAAACCAAAAACCAAGTTTCCCTATATAACTAGCCTAAAATCAAATACAAATAAAAAAAGTTAAATCACATAGAGAGAGCCCTCTCTGTGCATTTGGAAGGCCAAATCCTAAGGCTTAAAAGTAGGTTTGTGGTTACCTTTGATATTATTTAAAACTAAAATAAAATTCTCACAACTTTTGAGAATTATTGGAGTGATAACAACACTGAAAATAATATAATGAAAAATCAAGCTGGTCGTCCCGATTTGGGATCCAGGGGAAAATCTATGTGTATATCTATTTTATGTTTTATGCTCTCGCTATTGTTTATTTTCTGTTTTTAAGATTCGTTTTTAGATAATTTCTGTACAGGGGTAAAACCTACAGTTTTCATGGTCGCCAAAATTAAATGGCGATCTCTCCCCCCTTTTCTGTCAAAACTTGAGGCTATATTTATATGTCCATGAGTCATCAATGTACAAAAGTAAATTTCAAAAATAAAAATAGTTTCCTAAATTAAGGACCGTAGTCTAACTTTCATGAATCCTTGGGGTAGAATCATAGTTGTTTTAAAAAAAGAAAATCATATCTAACTAACATGATATGAAAAGGTGATTCAAAATAGTCGAGCCATATCCACAAAAACCTACATCATCATAACCAACAATAACTTCCAGAAGATGAGGGATACCTGTTACAAATCAAAGGAATGGAAATTAATAATTAGCATTATTATTAAAATAAGGTGGCTACAAAACATGAGAGTTATAGTTTCCTTTAAAATTGATAAACTAAATTAAATTTATGGGCATACCTTGAGAATTTTTGGACCTGAAAATAGACAATTGACAAATTTATTTAGCAAAATTTTGACTTTGATAATTTGATGTAATGAAAAATTTGACATTGGAAGATTTAATGAATATTTGGGTGTCTCAGAATTGCGGTTTCTCCTCTAATCCATAAGTCTTCTTATCACTTTGTCTAACCCTAAGTTGATTCAACATCTTGAGTTGGTTTTTTTTCTTGTTGGTGGATTATTTTCTCAAGTAAAGGAACCCCAACAGAGTATCTTTTATGCTAGTACATGATTTGTACACGTCTATCAAAATGAATCTTGTATTGACAATGCTCATCACAGTTATTATCACCAACCTTAGCACGTGAATTTTCATCCACAACTTCAGAGTCAGGATGAGACTGGGGTTTGTTCATTTTCAACATAGGTTCCTCAGGAGAGATGACATCGACATACACATATATGATAGGGACTTATTTACCTTAGTTTTAACTAGCCTAGGATATTTTATGAGCCAAATATTTACTTTCAATTTGAGATTTAAGGTATGAACATGACTAAATATTTTATTTCCTATGTGTTGGTCGGGAGTTGCCAGTGTTGTCTGAAAAAATGAGATCGATATCATCCTTGAAATCACTGGTTGCAACTCGACATGCTTAAACCATAACTTCTTTTCCATGCTACTATTTATGCGAGCAGACACAAAAATGGGGATTTTGATATTTGTTTCTTCACATAAATATGACTTATATGAATGATAGAGGTTATCAAGGCCTAAATTATCATGGAAGTACGACACAAATGGTTCCCGTGTAGATGCTAAAGAATTAGGTGAAACTCTGGGATGAATTACTTGTATGTCACTAACATGTGGATTTTCAAAATCATTCCAACAAAGGAATGAATTCCATGAATCCTTGGACTTAGCCAAATGATGTTTGAAAATAATACATATTAACCTTGTGAAAATTCCTTAAATTTGGAATCCTATTGCAACAAATGGTATTAATTCTTCTAACTGATAAATTAATTATTCAATTTATTGCTACGCCAACATTGAATTAAACACATTGCAACCTTCACTAAATAAATTATAGAAAAATACAAGTGAGGAAACAAAATTGAATAATAAGAAATCATAGACATATTTGACACCGTTATTTTTGGACTAATGTCCCCGGAAAAACCTAATGCGGGAAAACCAGTGCAATAGCTGAGGGTTTACATATTATGTAGTAATTTTCTGAATACAATCTGGGATGCCTTTCTGGTTATTCCCACAGAGAATATGATTTCCAAAGTGTTAGTGAGAAAACCCTCACACTGACACTGGAAGCTCAACTAGCCAAAACCTCGGATGGAAAGCCCTCCACTCCCTTTGTGTAGTCTCTGCATCACTTTGCATAGGGACTACGTTGCTTCTACATTTTGGCTCTTATGCTAGCTAGATCTGACCCTCTGGCCCCTTTCAATATCACACCCCGACTTTCCAGCACTGGATTTGACTGAACTTCAGTTGGAACTCGAACCTCCTCTAGGTTACTCCGCTACCACTATTGGCTCTGCATAGTATCTGCATAGCTACTAGGCTGCCTCTGCTGATACTACTCTCTGTCTTCTCTTTTGTGTATTATTTGGCTCAGGAAAATCTCCAATCGGAATTACTGCCCCTCTCTATGAGAATCCTCTAGATCGATCTTCTCCCTTAGCATTGCTCACTAAAGAATTTCGATCTCTGGATTCTTTCTCAGCCTTGGTGTGTTTCTCCAAATGAACCTCAAGTCTTCTTTATAGTCTTCTCGTTGTGACTTCAAAAACCAAGATTATATCTTCAATGAACGAATAAGATTACATTTTGACTTGATCTGTTTTTTCTAGAAGTTACACCCACAGTTTAGATTAATACACACTCATTATTTTAATTTCCTAAGTTTAGACTTAGGGTCTCATTAAAAATAATTAATTTATTAAATAAAACCCTCTCTCGGTGGAATTTCCCAAAAAAAATTTGGGTTATCTGGAATACATGTGCCTAAGCTTGTCCACAAAGTTTGAGACTTAGAGCGCATCCGATGCTATCAAAAATCAAAACTCCCTCTTAGTGAGGAATGTGCTCTAGAAAATATGCCCTTCTGCATACTGCTCTAATTCTGAAGCATCTCCCTCCGCGTCGTTGATGTCTGGCATGTTTTCCACCAACCACTGCGATGCTGCTACAACTATACTACTACTAACCCTTCCATGATCAACACTGCATCTATACTCAACTCCCTCTGAAATGTTGCATCTTTCGCTAGCACTACCACTGCTAACTCTGCACTACAACTCAACTATTGAGAGAAGCAACTGAAAAAAACATCCAAAAAAATATGAACAAGTGTTCAGGATGCATCTTGATGCTAAAAACTATGATTGTTGCTAGTCCCACATTGTCCCTCTCAAGCACTGCACTACTACTACTCTGTGCTACTGTTGCTCCATGCTGTGCCTTTCTGGATTGCACGGTTGCTATTTTGCATTGTACCTTTCTGTACTGTGTTGCTTAGATTGAGGCGCTGCTAACTACTACATCTATCGCTCCAACACTCCTTTGCACCAACTGAAGCTCCTCCATCCTGCTACTACTGATATTGGGCACCCATAGAAAGGTTGATCGAAGAGGTGGAATCCTCAAGGATATTTCCCATCTGCAACTCTTTTGAGCTACAGTTCTAGATCACCCCATCGCTCCATGGATATATGTGGGAAATCATTGAAAAATTATGATCTACACATATTATTGTTGTTATTCCTATGTTGATTCTTCTGCACTACTGCTGCAAATACTGCAATAATAAGTTTGATTTCCTAAGATCCCGAAGTACTATCTTCCATAAAGGTGCTTCCTGTGAAACTAGACTCCCTCCAAGTCTCGATCTCCCAATGGGATATCTCTTTTCTTCCTTTTGGAAACTCACACTGTCCTCTTATGCTAGAAACTATACTATGTAGTTGGCACTAGTAATATTCGGGCTTGAGCTGCACCTTCATTTTGCAATTGGGTAATTCACACTACCTGTGTCACTGCCAATAGTTCTGCAACTATCTCCTGGGTATTGACTGCAACTATCCATGCAATTATAATCTGAATGAATGACTACATCTGCTGAAATTGTGATCCTCTTGCTACTGATTATGTTGGGCTCCTATAGCAAGGATACTAATCCATGTGAGAAATTTACAACAACAGGATCTAATCTGCTACTCTTCCATGGATTCTTCCTAACCGAGGTCATTTTTTCTGAAAAAAATAAATAGAACTAGCTCCCTCTCTCTCATTTGCATAGCTACTGGCCTGGCCTACACATTCCTTGATGGAGATAGTAGGTCTTCCACACAATACTGATGCTTAGATATCAAGAACTATAATTCCCCGACTAGGAATTCTCTGAGGAAGATAATCCCCCACATATTGTCGATCCACTGCCTCTAACCCTATGCACAAATGGCTCTACGCACTCCCTATTGGAGTAAGCCAAATAAGTCATGAAATCTGCTTCTTCTACATGGGAAATCATAGTTTCTTGGGCATGAAACTCTTTGAGGTCAGGAATCCCCAAAATTTCTTCAAATATATTTTTTGACACTTTCTATACGAGCAATCACTGTTATGCAAGAAACTGCATCCCTCTGACTACCGATCTGTGCTGATCTATTATGCTGCTCCCTCTGCCTCTGCCAAATTGCAATCTAGAAAAATCCTTCTTCTCTGTCGATTCACTCAGCGATATATTTTCCTTGCTAGTTTTGGCCCTACTGGCTTGGACTAGGCAATCTACTGGGAGATCAATCTGCTGCTTACTTAGCTCTTTGATCCTAGCTTCACCAACACTGGATCTACGGATCCATTCTTTTTCTCCTCTTGCACTCAACTATACAAGCTTTGATACCATGTGAAAATTCATTAAATATGGAATCCTATTGCGGCAACTGGTATTAACTTTTCTAACTGATAAATTAATTATTCAGTTTATTGCAATGACAACATCAAATTAAACACACTACAATATTCATTAAATAAACTGCAGAAAAATAAAAATGTGGAAAAAAAACTGAACAAGAAGAAATCATAGACACATTTAAAATCATTATTTTTGGGCTAATGTCCCCTGAAAAACCCAATGCGCGAAAATTGGTGCACCAGTTGGGGGTTTATATATTATGCAGTAATTTTTTGAATACAATTTGTGATGAATTTCTGGCTATTCCTGTACATAATATGACTGATAAAGAGTTAGTGAGAAAAACCTCACACTGACACTGGAAGCCTAATTGGCCAAAACCCCGAATGGAAATCCCTCCACTACCTTTGCGTAGTATTTGCATCACTATATGTAGGGACTATATGGATTCTGAATTCTAGCTCTTCTGCTGGCTGGATCTGACCCTCTGGCCCCTTTCGGTCTCACACCCCAACTTTCTGGTACTGGATCTGACTAATCCTTAGCTGCAACTAGAACCTCCTTTTGGCTACTGCACTTCCATTGCTGGCTCTACGTAGCTTCTATGCTACCTCTGCTAATACTTCTCTTTTTCTTCTCTGATGTGTATTCTCTGGCTTAGGAAAATCTTCAACCGGAATTACTACCCCTCTCTATGAGAATATTCTCGATCGATATTCTCTCTGAGCACTGCTCACTAAATAATTTTGATCTCTGGATTCTTTCTCCATCTCGATCTGTTTTTTCCAAATGACCCTCAAGTCTTCTTTATAGTTTTCTCGTTGATACTTCGACAACCAAAATTAGAGCTCTAATCAACGACTAAGATTAGATTTTGACTTGATATTCCTTTTCTAGAAGTTACACCCATATTTTACATTAATACCCATTAATTATTTTAATTTCCTAAGTTTATACTTAGGTTATCATTAAGAATAATTAATTTATTAAATAAAACCATCTTTGGGTGGAATTTCCTAATTGATTTCTGGGTTATATGGAATACATGTACCTAAGCCTCTCCACAGATTTTGAGACTTAGAGCACATTTGATGGTACCAAAAATCAACAAAACCATCGTCAACCAAGGAGCATTTAGGGTTTTTGTGGTCCCTTTGATAAAATTTAGCCTGTTTTAGAAAGGATGTTTTGTAAATAAAATGGAAGTTTCAACTTAAAACCCATAAATACCATCAAAAGATGTATATGATAGAGAAATATGAGTATGTATCTACCCTTGCATGAAATAAAACACTTAAATAAATAAATTAAATTCGTCCATTTATTTTTGAGGAAGCGAACATACATCCCTTTCACATTGTAGGTGTAATCCTTCGAGACCCAAAATTTTCGCAAGGGAAAGTCATGTATAGGGCAGTTTTGGACCAATTTTCTCCTTTAGTAGAAAGATTTGTCGCTTCAACAATGAATCTTTCATTGACCAACATATCAATGTCACCAAATTTGGCTTTATGGCCATTGTAGGTGGAGGAAAAACTATTGAATACATCCTCATTATGACCCTAAAAACTATGAATAAAATTCCACCATCCAGCTTCCTCGAACAAATCAAGATATTCATCGTAGGCCTTAATAATTTCGCCTCCGAGAAGCTTTTTTATAACCACAAGAGCCATTGCAGGATATTTTAGAGGACTCAATGGTGGTTTCGTGCATAAGGGTGGTTATACAAACCATGTAGGGTTTCAAGGAATAAACCCCAAGATCACATAACAAAATGCATAGGAGAAAACTCGAAACTCGAACGTAGGGTATGTGGGAATAGAACCATAAGCCTCGAAATGACACACTAGCAGACAAGACTCACAACACTACACTAAAGTGATAGGAATTCATAACAATAATAAATGATAAGGCTCTAGACCTTTCGATCACATGACCAATGTTAGGTGTTAAAGCATACAGTTGCCAACTCAGACGATTAAGTCCATATCATCACCCAAAATTATTATTCATTTGACACCATATATTCCCCAGAGTTAAATATATAGATTAATATATATCCATCACATAGTTGTATCAGGATTTACCCCATCACAAATTTAATTATGAAAGGAAAGAATGTACATAGTATTATGTATACCATATTTGGCAATAATAGAAATCACCAAAATATAAGTATCAAGATTAATAACACTAGTCGATTTAAATAATTTAATGCCAAACCTTTTTTATATTATTTGGAATATGAAATGAATTGTAAAATTATAATAAATTCCAAAAATATAATTAAATCATTCATATTGCAAAACCATGTAACATATAAAAATTCCATGTCACAAGAAAAGTTCAATCCATAACTAAGGCAAAGGAATTGCACAAGAGTAATATTCAAAACACCAAGTTTAAATGTGGACTTGAACAAATAGATATGTAATGTTATCAAATTTTCTCATTAAAACAAAAGGAATGATATGTCTATAACAGATAAGGATGATATTACATTTTCCAAGCAGCAAAACACATACATCAACAAATTGTTATTAGGATTTAGGATCTTCCTTTATGTATTTTCGAGATAATCATTTGAATCACAGTGCTATTCAAAAGAGGATTATGTGAAAGTTTAAAACAAAATAGCACAATAATCACATAAGAATAAAATCCTTTCTTGGGAAGAAATTATTCATCATTCCAGATTAATAAAGCAAAACAAAAAATTCAACATAAAAAAAAACATAAAAGGAGGGGCCCATTTCATTCGAAGAATGTAAGGGAGTATGTTGGGTCGCCAACAATATTCAACCAAATTATTATAGTTTCAAATATTAGATTGTATGATACTGGAATACTTTCTCCCATGGGAGATGTAAAGAGTATATTGACTCCATACCCTTGTTTTAATGATGCACCATCAAAAAAAATATTCCATATTTCATTTTCATTGGGTTGATACTCTATTGCGACTCCTTGTACAACAAGACATAATTTCAATTTTATCATGAACTGGCTACACCAAAAACATTTAGGATTTTTTTGGATCACTAATAGTATATGCAAATATTTCCTCTCAACAAAGTTTTTTTTGTTTAACTACCAAAAATTGGAATGGTTACATAGGATAAATCCAAGTACAAATTTCTCCCTAACTTTGCACTCAATGCTCTAGATAGAAGAATACTATAGCTGACAAGTACATATGCCACTATGAAATCCATCATAATGTTTTTTTTGGGGATCTTAGCTAAATTGACAACCATATCTTCAATCTTCATTTAGAATTGGACCCTTGTTGATCATTAGGATTGGTCCAAATATCAAAGTTCAGATTTGAGGAAACAACTTTTCCCCCTTTTTATTATAAAGGTGGAACTCCTATTTTAGAAAAGAAAGTAAAATTCAAAAATATAGAAAATAAATTTCCTAAGACAGGAGTAGGCCTTATATATTTATAATGATATGATACCACATTCATACAAACACAAATAAAGTTGAGTTTCATCTATTTCTAGCATAACTATAACGAAAGAATAAAATGTTAGGATCGATAAATAATCATGGAATACATTTGTAGAGAATGTAAAAGATAATTACTATTAGAACTATTGGGATGAAAATTGTTACACACTTGAAATATTAAGCTTATAACTAAAATTCAAAAGATCGCACTAGACACGAACTCTTAGCATTTCTTCGAGAAACCATTTTTAAGAAATATATAGATGTTAAAATAAGAGTTTATAATATATAGGAAATAAAAATGCATTCATCCATTTAAGGATAAGGATGGGGCTCTTGTGAACCATTTAAAAAAGAAAAATTATTGGAAGATAAAATAAATTGGAATTAGGAATCAACCTTAATACTCATAAAACTTAATACTTATGTGGGAGAGAGTCATGAAAACTTTAGAATGTAGGGGATTAAATGAGAAAAAGGTCTTCTACAATTTGCATGGAAGAAAAAATGGTTAAGTATAAGAAAAGGGGTGCAATTTTTAGGTTGTGTAAATTTAATGCAAATTGTAGAGAGAAATATGTGGGTGTAGCATATTTGCAACTTGCATACATAAAATTGACTATTTTTTGAAAAAAATAAATCTTCTAGTTATATTATAGGGTTAATAAAGATAGAATAATCTTGATCAATGAATGTTGGTCAACAACCCTCTTGTCATAGAAGGCCAGTGCCTAAGTTACCCATGACTATTATTTTGCATTAAATTATGTGACACCCTTGAATCTAACATATATTTGTGAAGCATTCTCATATATAATTAGACTAATGTAGAATGGAGGATTCATGTTATCTTCCTTTTTCCATGTATGGTCCCACCTACATTATTGGATACTGATATAATTGGAAGGTATTATTTATGTTACATAAACATAAGACGTAGAAGGCCCATGAATTTAGTTATATCTCCTCAAAATATAATAATATTCACTAGTTAATTTAGAGGTATTGGAACTTGAACTTTATTAAGTTCATTATGCAAAAAAAAATGAAATCTAAATTTGATGTTGTGGCCCATAAATTTCTTTACCTCAATATTCTTCCTCAATGTTGGTGTAATATTTACTACATTAGCATTTTTCTTAGTCACTCTAGGTGTGGTGTTAGGAGTTACAACTAAATTTTGATTTGCTATTGGCTTAGGATATAGATCACACTTGTGTTGTAGTTAAGCTTTCATGGAATTTGTAGAAAAAATGTATTAAGTAGCTTATAAAGCTTCAATTTCCTCCTAAAACATACTATAAGTTTGATTATGGATGGATAAGGATTCTTGATTATCATCCCAAGTCAAGTGTGTATAACTCGTTTAATCCTCTAACCAATTTATGTTTAGTGCTATGCCTCTTTCATCAAGAAAATCTAACCCATCTATGTCTTTAGTAACATTGTCCTCCATTACATTATTATTATTATTATTTCTTAAAGGAGGTTGAAGGGGAGGCTCTTCATCCCTCATTTTTGGTTTAGTATATGTAGATTAAAATGCCCATTGAGAGGTGTTTGATTTTGAATGAATTTTTAATTTATTTTTCCACCTAAATTTTGGGGAAATTTTTGTTGACCAACATTTTGTTGTTCTTGGCCAACCATTTTATTTTTTAGCTTAATCCTTATGAATTTTTTTTGAAATTTCTTTAATTGTATGTCATTTATTTTATATTTGCATCTTGAGCACTTGAGGGAGTGGAAGCCTTAACAAGTGATTCTTATTTTTGTTTCTTCTTATCTACATATTTATCCTTAATCTTGATATTTCCATAGGTTTCTATGTTTCCTTCAATGTCACAAAATCACTCTGCATTTGTTCCAAATATTGTATCTTGATTATTTCAACATCATAGCATAATCAAAATCAAGTACCATTACATAGGTCACTTTAGCCACTACTAGTAAAGGTATAATATAAAAAATAATTCTATCATAAAACTTATTGAATGTTGTATTAAATATAATATTCTCCCCATTCCTCTTTCTAAGAACCATGAATTCATTGAGGAAATAATTGGGATCCCTTTTTTCATCCCACTAATTTGTAAAGTAGTTATGAAGAAGGCCTCACATATCAATTGAGTCAATAAAAAAATAATGGAACCAATTTCTTACATCTCCTTCCAAGATTTGAATAAATAACCCCATATAGACATCTTCATGTTCAATAACAAGGTTATCTGTGAGAACTTGGAAAACAACAAGATGATTATGTACCGAGATTTCATTGTTTCCATCAATCTTTCAAATAATTTTTAACTGATTTTTGAGCATGTCATGTAAATTATTGGGAAGTGCAACAAGTTTGTATTGAGTAGCAAACCTAGGATTAATTATAGGTGGAATTATCTGTTGAAAAATTAAATTCTTAGCTATATAATATATAGATGTATACTTAGGCATTCTATGAAGAGTTTACCATTCAAATTTATTTTCAAAATATTCACACTTGAGAATGAAAAATTCTTCAACTATAGACATTCCTTTGTTTATTTTCTTTTGAGATGAGCTTTTCCAACTCTAAATGAACTGGAGTCTCTTAAGAGTTTGGATTAGATTAAGTGTGGCTCTAACTTTGCTCCAACTTAAGGTACTGAATGTATTCACTAGGTAAATATAAATTTAAATAATATCTAATCAAAACGTGGAACCTATTGTTTTACTCTTATTCACCATTAAAAAAAAAATCATGTACCACTTCTTATAGAATAAGAATTCAAAACTTTATTTCCTAACAATGCATTAAAACATATGTTTTTTTAAACTATTATTAATTAAGAAATAGGCACAACATAGAAACTTTAAAACCTTCCAATTTTAAGCTAGACTAAAAAAATTCTAATAAATAAAAATTATTCCTTAATAATATAAAATGCTTTAATTGAAAATACATTTTCTCCTCTATAAATAAAACCACATGCTGCCATTCCAACCAACAACAAACATTTTATCTTATTCTAATTTAAGATTTAAAATAAGTCAAAACAATAAACATTTTATCTTATTCTAATTTAACATTTAAAATAACTCAAAAGAATAATATAATAGATTTAACTCCAAATATTGTTAAATAATATAGACCTAAAGCACTCAATATCTGAAATCCATGGAAAGTAGGTTTCCTAAAGTTTCCCAATGAAAAAATAGATATCATATTTTTGACAGGGATGAAATACACAATACTAAATAAAAATAAATCATTCAAAGAGTTTGAACTGTGAAATATTCAATTAAAGCAATATCGAATATTTGACAAAGTTTTGCAAAATATTTTATTACGTTATATATATATATATATATATATATATATATATATATATATATATATATATATATATATATATAATAATAATAATAATAATAATAATAAAATGAATTATTAAATAAACCCAAAATCAATTAAAAAACATTAAAATGAAAAGAAAATTATAGATAATTTTAAAAATAGCAAAAAAAAAAAAATTATTTAAAACAAGTATCATTATATATATAATTTGGCAAGTTTCCATTTTCTTTATATATATATATATATATATATATATATATTATTTTTATATAATATATTTATCATTATATTTTTACAAATATATCGAAATTATTTAATATTAATAAGAACAAATACATTGAAAATATTTAATTGTAATCTTGACATGTAGAGAATTTTTTATTTTTTTTAAATTTAAATTATCTTGTTAAATAGAAATTCCTAACAAATAAAAAAACATAAAATGTACTTTGATTAACAATTTAATATCTAACCATATCGATAACAATATTTATTTTTAATTTGTAAAATTAATACACCTACAATGTAATTATCATTATCATTGCATTTTTTTTATCTCTTCATATAATTCTAAGATTTATATTTTTAGATAAATTAATACACTTGCAAAGTAGTTAATGTGTGCATTTGATTTGTTATCGGTCATATATTTACAATATATATCATCATCATGTGTGTACATTTGATTTGTTATCGGCTATATATATATACCTAATATATATCATTCTTATTTGGATATGTGTTCACATAAATTAATACACTTGCTTAATGTGTACATTTGAGTTGTTATCTACTATATATATATATATCATCCTCATTTGTACATTTGAGTTGTTATGGTCATATATATATATACATAATATATATCATCTTCATTTGTGTACATTTGATTTGTTATCGGTCATATATATACATAAAAAATTAAGACACAAATGTATCATATATCATTGTACAAAAATACGTCAACAGATTTTATATAGCGATGGCTGAGGGCTCTTATGAAAAGTTGCTTCAGCTAAAACAATGACATTGCAAAGAAAGAAAACGCTGGCTTCCAACAACCTCAACAACTTCTTTGTCGAAGCCCATCGACACTAAGACTCTTATAAGAAATAATGATGAGCGATAATGGTAATTATTCAACCTTTGTTTACGGTGACAAAGGAGCGAAGCAAAGATGCCTTTGCGTGTAGTGAGTGGCCCGAAGAGAGTAATCCACTACTAGGGATGGAAGCAATGCATGAAGACCTGAATTCTTGCTATATGGTGGCAATACTGGTTATATTTCCTAGTGAATTGATAAATTATTTCATAATAATTTCCTTGTTGAAAATTAATTTAAAGTTTAATGAATAAAATGTTAATGGAAGTAAATAAAACAATTTCCACACATGTACACAAAATATTTATGGCCTTCAAATATTATTTTTATTAAAATAATATCAACCCCTACAAATACCGGATCTACACTTTCGCTAGTTGTACCGTCTAATCATAACCTATATAACTTCTTACTACTTTGTTGTTGTTGTTGTTGTGAACCCGTGTGACATGTGAAACCTGCTCACACACAACAATGCTATACCTGCATTTTATGGCTTGTGTACAACTTGTGTTGTGTTGTACCCATGTGTATGGGCTCCTAGATTCTTACTTTTGTTATTGCTCGTACAATATTGCAATCCGATGTGGATAAAACCTATATGACCTCTCTCGAATATGACCTCCACACAATTTTTTGGTATTAGGTTTTTTTCATTAATGTGCTATTTATTTTCCTCCTTAGCCTGAACATTGGATGAAGATCCTCTATCACCCTTGTTGTGTTCTCCTTGAATCATTATCCTTCTTGACACATTCATTGAATTCTTCTTGTGTGTCTTTCTCCTTCACCTAGCCTTTCTTTTATAATCTTGAGTTACGATAGAATGAGTTGAGCCTAATCTCTAATGTGATTTACGATTGAGATTAAATATCTCAATCTCACTTGAAATCAACATTCAAGATTTATCTATTTCATTAATATAAAAACATTTACATTTATTATATTAAACTCACTTTATAAAAAGTATGATACTTTAATAATTCCTTTAATTAAATCCCTCACATGGTAGCTCAATTGGCGATGGTGTTTTAAAAGAAGTATTTGTGCGAGGAGGTCCCATGCTCAAATCCCCCATATTCACATTTTGCATGCGGAAAGTGGCCTACACACGTGCCTAGAGTTTATAGTGGTAGTGGTCAGAATCAACCTCATGTCAGGTGAGTACAGGATTGGCCTAGTTGTCGACTCCCCTAGTTAAAAGAAAAAAAAAAACTTTAATTAAAGTGAATTACAAAGGTAAATATTTTGGATGAATTTCACACATATTGACAATTATACCTATGCGAAACTTCATTTCCAATGCTATAAACATCAACACTCCCTCTTAGTTAGGAAGGAACTTCTTAAAGAGTCACCTAGAACAACTTTCCCTCTAGTTAGGTCACAATGTCCCACACATCATCCTTTACCATGCATTCCACCATATTTGTTGGTTTTTTGTTTATTCAATGATGTTACTCATTAGTGTCGTATAATTCAAAAGCTTATTCAAATGTATACTCTCCTTGAATGCACTCCTGAGTCCTAAGAGTCTCAACATGTTCCCGAGCATCCTTTAATGCCTACACAAACCACTTGGGTCTCTTGACAAAGATGGAAGGAACTACTAACTCCTCCCCACCTAATGTGTGACTCCCTAGACTAGAAGTTGGTAAAAATTTTCCATCCTTTATAGCCTTTTACTTCTCATTCTCTATCATTAATAGTGGGTTATGTGACTTCCTAGATGCCATGTTCTCCTTGAACTTAGCATATCTACTTACAACTATCTTCCTCTTTGTTAGGATGAATATTTTTTAAACCTTCGAAGTTTTGTTGTGCCCCAAAAATATTCCCTTCTATTTGAATGCTCTAGATTCATCCTCTTTTCCATAGGAAAATGAATGTATATCAGTCATCTAAAGATTCAAAAGTGTCATATCCTAGCTTCACCCTAGTGAATGCTTCCTCATGAGTCTTGTCTCCCAATATACTGTGAGGAATCTTTTTCTATTGTCGTATTATATTCTTATATCCAAAGAAAGAGAGGAATATCCAAGTCATGAATCATAACATTGGAAACTTCGGTGATGGACTGATTAAGTTCTCTCTGCAACCCCATTCTCTTGTGGGTTATATGATACTTTCAACTCCCTCATAATCCCTACCTCCTTGCAAAAATACTTGAAATCATTGGAAGTGTACTCACCCCATTATTTGACCTCAATAGCTTGATGTTACTCCCTTTCTAGTCCTCCACAAGAGCCTTGAACTCCCAAAAACTACTGAAGATGTCATCCATGGTATTTATAAAGAACATCAAGGTTTTCTTTGAAAAATCATTAATGAAGGTCACATAATAAAATCCCCCCTCCACTGTTATAACCAAAATTAGTCCACACATGTATAAATTAATTAGATCCAAAATACCCTTGGACCTACTCTCATTGTTTGAAAAAGTATCCTTAGCATTATTTCCAAGTGCACACCCTTTGCACACACCCTCCTACTCAATATTGAAATCTAAGAGACCAGTGACAATCTCCCTCAAAATTAACAATGTCATATAATGAAGGTCTCACATCATCTTATGCCATAAAGCACACAAGCTATCATTGGAATGTACCAAGGCCCTAATCTACATCACACTTCAACCCATATAATTTTTTCTCTCTAACCTCAATGACCACTAATATGTTAGGGATAGATCCCTCTCGGTGAATTAGTACTTCCATTTTTGAAACATGACAATTAAAATCCTATCCTCCATAACCAATACTAAGAAAAATATATTCCTCAACCTGAGTACATATAACACATCCTAGGCCTCCAATGAACCACCTAACTCAAGTTGGAATAATATTTTTCCCTCCCCCTTTACTGCACACTTGGAATCATCAACAAGCTCCACATGAATCCTTGAGTATTTCTCCAGTAGACTACTAAATATCTCCCATATTTCTATCATGTGAAGATATGCAACACTGTCGAAGTACCATGCACTCCTTGTGATTGTGTTGTTAGAAACCTAAGACACTATTGAGAAATCCATTTCAAGCTTCATAGAAAACTCATCCAATTAAGTTTGTACTACTCTTTCTTACTACTATTATTTTCCCATACCGTATTTCTTCTCTACATACTGAAACACATAATGTTCATTTTTGTGACATATGAAACTCTTCTCTACTCAAGTCTTTACTCTTCCTTGTATATGAGGTTGAAACCTCAACTTTAACCTTCTTGTTGGAACCCTTTTTTCTTCCTTTATTTCTTGACTGTCAAGGGACACGTTCTCTTTTCCTTTTCCTTTATTGCTAGCTATGGACTCCTCCAAAGCCTCTACCTAGATGCAATCATTTTAAAGCCTCTCAAATTTGGGAAGTTTCTATGGAGCACATATATCATTAAAAAATGAATCCCATGGATTTGAGAACCCATTCAATGCCACATTGACTAGTTTTGCATTGTCTACCTTCTCCCCAATTGCTACAAGTTGATCACATACCTAGGTGATCCTTATGAGGTAGTTGGCAACATTGTTATATCTTGACAATTGCATGGATCAAAGCTTGTTCCTTAATAGCATATTCTTGTCCATGTTATCACTCATGGATAAATCCACTAGAGCCTTGAATATTTCTCTAGCCAACTACTTCTTAGACAAGTAAAAGATAAAATAATCCTTCACTGCATCCATGATAACTTGATGGGATATGATTTCATTCTTCTCATGAACCACTAGTTGTATTGGGTTTTTTAATGAAGGAATTACCTTTCCACCAATCTCCAAAAGGTCATTTTTATTCAAAACAAATGTGACTCTTGCCTTCTAGGACATTAATTTTGAATATATATCTTCAAATCTCAGACCTATCGTTGCTATTTCTAAATATATTTTAACTATTGTGTTCTTATTCCTTCAAGCACCCACTATAATTTTATTGTTGGGTATTCTACAAGTTGTACTAATATTCCCTTCACTATTGTACAATCTCCTTGTATGAAATGCTACACCATCAACCTGATTGATGCAACCTCCCTCTTTCCCTTTGAGGCATGTGACCTTCACCAATGTCACTACTAATTTATAGATATGTTGATATCTTCTTGCAAATATAATGAGATCTATTGCAAATTGTTGTGAAAACTTGATATTAACCTCCCTCTCAGAGTGTGAGCTCTGATACAATGTTGAATATTTTAACCCTACTAAGCTACTAGATAACTTCATAGTAATTTCCTTGCTAAAAAACCATTTAGATTACAACTTACTGAATAAAATGCAGTAATGGGATTTTAAACTCGTAAAATAAAATTTTAGCAAAATCAAATAAACCAATTTCCACACATGCACATAAAATATTTACTCCCTCCATTTTTTTTTCCATTAAATAATATCAAAGAAAATAAATGTTTTGCTCTTAAGAAAATGACCCATAGAGAAAATACTAGAAAAATTATAATACTTAAACTCCTAATTATCAGACCTTGAAGGAACCCAATTTGCACTAGATTGTTGGTTGTATAGCCTATTCTTCACTTGTATGACATGTTTATCTATTGATGTTGTACCCGTCTGACATGTGTAACCTAATCACACCCAACAATATGGTGCCTATGTCATATAACCTATGTATGGACGGCACTATGTTGTAACAACACATATAGCAGGCTAACGACCTCCTAATTTCCTATTATTGTTACTACTTGTATGACCTTGCAATTTTATGCATAGAAAGCTTGTATGGCCTCCCTGCTATATGACCATCACAAAATTTTCTAGTGTTGTAATTTCTTCACCAATGCACTATTTCCTTTTCTCCTTAGGTAGAACAATGGGTAAAGATCCTTTATCACCCTTGTTTTGTTGTCCTTGAATTATTTTCCTTCGTGAATCAATCAATAAATGTATCTTATGTGTCTTTCTCCTTCACATAACCTTTCTTTTATTATCTTGAGTTATCACTCTATTCTCCAAAGTGATTGACGATTGAGATTATATCTTAACTCACTTGAGATCAATGGTCAAGATTCATCTAATTCATTAATGTAAATAAATTTACATTTTTATTAGATTAAACTCACTTTTATAAAAAACAATTGACTTTAATAATTCCTTTAATTAAAGTGAATTATTAACTTAAACATTTCAAATGACTTCCACATGGCTTAACACTTACACTTGAGTATAAGTTCTTTTTGATGTTACAAACATCAACAAGGCTAACCTTTCTAAATGAGAAATGGGAATGAACACTTCTACGACCAATTGACAAGGATTCAATTCAATATTTGAGTTGTACACACACACACACACACACACACACACACACACAGGTATTTCTTAGAGTAGTGGGGATATTTATGGGAATTCGAGCTCCAGGGATGTAGCCCTATGTATTTATAAAAGGAGTAGTGATTGAAATTGTTTGTGTTCTTGGAACTTATACACACATTTTTCCTCTTTTAAAATCCATCATATCCCCAAAGAGAAGAACAATGAATCTAAGACACTAGCTAGAAGATTATTTGATAGGTTCTTACTTCGAGAGGGTACACTATTGTCCTTTAGGTAAGGCCAAGATAATGGTGTGAAGGTGACATCTACTCCACTACCAACATTGGTGATTGGAATATTATTAATGGATGGAGTAGTCCCACAAGTAGTAGGATTTCCATGGTTCAAACCTGTAAAAGGAATATAAAGAAAATTTGTAGGGGGAACGCCCACACTTGTCATTGGCTGAATTCCAATTGGAAAATATCTAGGATATGGAAGAAAACATGTATGAATCGAACCTGAGACAACAATTGAATTTCTTGATTTTCTTAGCAAATACTTTATTTCATCAATACTATTTTTTTAGAGCATAAAATATGATAGTACGATAGGAAAATAAAGAGTATGGGGGAGTGGTGATGGGAGGATTATTTGAAACATCCTTATTGGTGGGAGGAGGAACCGGGAGCCATGTATCTATAAAAATTAAAGACAGTAAAAGAGTGTTATCAAGTCTTCTATTCAAATCTTGTAAGCATAAATACGAAGGAAAAAGTAAAGAAATTAATCTTAAAGTAATGTACATGTGCACTAGGTGAGAGGTGAGGTGTTGAAATTATGAAACCTTGAGAGGGAGAATGCTTATGTTTGGTTAATGGGAAACCCCAAGTAATTTTTGGTCCCGATAAAATTGATAGAGATAGGATGATGCACCACCGAAAACTATTGTAAAGGTGTTGCAACATGTTGGATCCAATGTGACAATGTTTCCTCCTTTAATAAAGTTGAAGGATGGAGAAAGAATGTTGTTGGAATTTGTATAGGCCATTGAAGCTAGTGGTGTCGAGGCCAACACAACGTTTCCCATCACATGCACCAAGATAAAGAATATCATAGAAATGAATTTTTCCCCACCATGGTAAGAGAACCAATGCTGGTTTGCAACTAATCATGAATCCAATTCAATTATGGTATAATATTGTATGTGTTCCTTTGTTTGAATTTATGATTAATGTCTTAGTCTCTTGGGAAGAATATGATAAACTATTCTATAAATTTTGTGGTTGACTTGTATTCTTTTCTATGAGTGAATATTGGATTGTTTATGATTTTTTTGTAGGTTTTAACCATGTATAGAAATTTTCTGCAAATTCACTCTTAAAACAGAAAATAAACAATAGCAAGAGCATAAAACATAAAACATAAATACACAAATAATTTTCCCCTGGATCCAAAAATCGGGACTGCCCGCTTGATTTTTCATTATGTTCCTTTCAATGTTACAATACATATATATACATGCCAAAGCATTCATAAACCCCAATCCATTAACCATCGACCTTGAACATAACTGTAGTTCCCTTGACTGGATCTAAAAAATAGCATTGACATAAAACCATCATGCCTAAAACCATGTGCTAAACCCATGCCCAAAACCATAGGTAGGTATGCCCACCTAAGTGTGTCATGCTATTTGTGGAAAAAATATAACACACATCCAACATTCCCCCAATTGTTGTTTTATTTCCGGCCATAAGAGAGCTTATTCATTGGTCCATATCTGCAAAGCCCATTGTTTCTATACACCAAGAGAACTTCCTAGTGCTTACAGACTTCGTCAATGCATCTGCAACATTCTTCAAAGTGTCCACCTTTACCAGCAACACATTTTTATTCTCAACCATATCTCTCACAAAGTGATACTAAACATTAATATGCTTTGTATTTTAATGACAAGAAGGGTTTACAATATATCCTTATAGCTCGATGCACCAACCCCATACGTCAACACAATATATGCAACTAAACTGCTTCCTTTCTTACATGAGTGGCTGCCATGTATTCCGCCTCTGTAGTTGAAAGAGCCACTACAAATTGTCTTTTAATAATCCAACTGAATGCACCTCCAAATAAGCTAAAAACATACCCAATTGTAGATATTATTTGATCCAGACCTCTAGCCCGGTCTACATCAACAAAGCCATGGATTTCGAAATTTTTTTCCAATAATAGTCTTCCTTTGTATCACAAACCATAATCACTAGTGCTAAATATCTAAAAACCCACTTCATTGTTGTCCAATGCTCCTTCCTTGGTTTTGACATAAAACTACTCAATACTCCCAATGCATGTGTAATGTCTGGTCTAGTACATACCATTGCATACATTAGGCTACACACTGCATTTGCATATGGAACACGAGACGTCCTCTTCTTCTTCTTATGTCTTGGGACAATGTTCAACATATAACTTTACACCTACAAGAATAGAAACCTTCACTGGTTTACTATCCTGCATATTGAACATCTGCAATATTGTCTCAACATACTTCCTTTGGTTTAACTAGAGCTTCCTCTTTTCCCGATCTCGTTTAATTTCCATGCCAAAATTATAGTTTGCAACGCCAAGATCCTTCATGTAGAATTTGGAGAACAATTGGGTCTTCAATTCCTAGATAATTTCTTTGTCATTTCCAAACAACAACATATCATCCACATACAATAAAAAATCAATAATATGGTCACCAATTAATTTAAAATACACATAGTGATCTTCTTTGCTTCTGGTGAAGCCAAGTCCCCGTATATATGTATCAAATTTCTGATACCACATCCTTGGTGACTATTTTAACCAATACAAAGGTTTTTTTAACATGAATACCAGTTCTTTCTTACCCTTGACCACAAAGCCTTCACGTTTCTTCATGTATATCTCCTCTTCCAGATCCCCGTGAATAAATTTTGTCTTCACGTCCATCTGTTCTACCTCAAAGTCAAATGCAACAACAATAAATAAAAGTAATCTAATAGAAGTTACCTTGGCAACAAGAGAAAAAATATCATCAAAATCAATTCCTGACACCTGGGAATAACCTTTTTCTACCAATCGATATTTGTATTTCTCCACCTTGCCTTTTGCATTCATCTTCTTCTTAAACATCCATTTTATTCCAATGGGTTTCCTTCCAGCCGAAAACTCCACCAGATCCCATGCCTGAGTGCAAGGATTCCATTTCATCGACCATGGCCTCCTTATAGAGTTTTCCATCCTATGAAGCCACTGCCTCCTTGACAGTTCTAGGATCATCATCAATGATAGATAAAGTGAAATTTGAACAGAAAGAAGATGGGCTATACCTTTTTAGCTTCCTTATTTCTCGATTCGATCTTCTCATGGCTGGAGTTTGTGGCTCTTCCTCTTCTCAATATTGTTATCCTATAGAGTCTGATTCATCCTCCTTTAGCTCAAACTCTATATTATCAGGTTCCTTTGGTAGGAATTCATGTTTAATAAAACATTTCACCTCTATAAACACCACATGTCAGTTGTACATAACCTTCCTTGAATCTGGGTTGCAAATCTTATAACCTTTTAAACCATCCTTATACCCAATAAAGATGCACCTTTCAGATTTATTATCCAACTTGGTTCCTTTCTCCTTTGGAACATGTACATATGCATCACAACCAAATACCCTCAGATGTGAAAGAGAGGGTTTCTTACAGGTCCATACCTCATGTGGAGTCTTATCCTCCAATGTTGATGAAGGTGATCTGTTAACCAGGTAGCATGTAGTCTCCATTGCCTCTACCCAGAATTCCTGTCCTAACCTGGTATCACTAAGCATGCTTCTTTCCTTTTCCATCAACTTCCTATTCATTCTTTCTGCAACTCCATTTTTCTAAGGTGTGTATGGAGTAGTCGTTTTTCGTGCTATACCACACTTCTTACAGAACTCTTCAAATTCATTCTTGCAGAACACTCCACCATTATTTGTCCTCAAGACCTTTGTATTTTTCTCTGTCTAGTTTTCCACTAGAGCCTTAAATTCTTTAAACCCATCAAATACTTCAGATTTATTCCTGAGAAATATATCCATGTATTCATCAAGAAGTCATATATAAATGAAACATAGTACAAATACTTACCCAGTGATGGAATTGACACATGTCCAAACACATCAATGTGCATAAGCTCTAATATCGTGTTCACCCTCTTAGCTCTATAAGGGAACTCACCCGATTCTGCTTCCACTATACACAATGTTCACAGAAATCGAAATCCAAAGATAAACTAGACATACCTTCTACCATACCATTACCATGCAACATTTAAGGGCCCTTATCTCCAATATTTCCAAGTATTTGATGCCATAACATGGTCTTTTCACTAGAGATCACTAGGATTTCTACTCCAGTTTCAGGAACCATGAAACTGTTGCACCTATCAATAACAATGATATCCAGAAGTTTGTAAAGATTTCCAATATGATCTCCATGCATCAATACCAGTTCTCCCCAAACCATCTTGCAGGTATATTTACCAAACACTGTTTTTACACCTGCATCATCCATATGTCTTACAAAAATCATATTTGTGGCCAATGTAGGAATATGCATAACACCAAGAAGTGTTCTAATCCTTCCACCTTGCAACTTAATATTGAATTTTCCATGTCTGATGATTCTGGCCTTCCTATCATCCCCTAAGAAGAAATCACCACCATCATACTTCTCATGCTCGTAGAATCACTCCCTATGGGGAGTGAAGTGAAAGGATGCACCTGAGTCGATCAACCATGCCTCATGATCTACATGTGTATTTGAAGAAGAATCCAAGTGCACATCCACACATTCATTTGGGGTGGTTTTCGCCTCTATATAAAGATCATCATCATGTCCCTTTCCTTTCTCAGGAGCTTTAGATATACAGTCCTTTTTGAAGTGCCCTTCCTTTCGGCATTTCCAGCACACCTTTACAGGATTTCCTGGAGATTTAGATCTCCCACTCGAGAAATTATTTTTGTTTCTATTCTGGGACCGTCCTTGTACAAACAAGGAATCTCCATTCATTACCTCCATATTTTTCCACCTCATTTCCTCCGACAACAAGGCTGGGACAATTTCATCAAACTTCAGGGTAGTTGTATTTCTACCTATTGCAAAAACCAAACTATCCCATGAATATAGTAGAGAACACAAAAAATTGATGCACTTATCTTCATCTAAGATTTTAATATCAACAAACAACAATTGACTTACCATAGTATTGAAGGTGTTTATATCCTCTGTCATCGAGTCTCCATCCTTCATCCTCAGGTTATACAACTTTTTTCGTAGGAACAATTATTTCACTAGAGACTTAGTGATACAAAGTCCCTAACTTGTCTCACAAAGCCTTCACCGTAGCTTCCCCATATACATTCAATAATATCAAATGAAAGATATAAAACTGTATTGTGCTCTTTTCTTTCAAATCTAGCTTCACCCAGTCTTCATCTGACATTGTTGTTGGTTTAGTACTTGGATATACCACGATCAATTTATCTTTATCCACGAGAAAATCCTCCATCTCGAGCTTCCACAACTCAAAACTTTGACCATTAAATTTCTTAGTCTCTATCTTTCCACTTCTCACCATATTCCTTCACCGCAAGAATCAATCCCGCAGATCTCCCACTGAACAGGGTCTACCATAGGCCCAAGAAAAAAACCCCTCAGTAGAAAAGGCATCTCCTTGAATCCGAAACAACTTTGATAATAGATGTAGGTATTAACCCTGTATAGAAATTATCTACAAACGAACTCTTAAAACATAAAATAAACAATAGTGAGAGCATAAAACATAAAACATATATACACGTATATTTTCCCCTGGATCCCAAAACCGGGACTACTAGTTTAATTTTTCATTATGTTCCTTTCAATGTTACAATACATATATATACATGTTTAAGCATTCATAAACCCTAATCCATTAACCATAGATTAGAACATGATCATAGCTCCCTTGATCTAATCTACAAAATACCATTGACATAAACCATCATGCGCAAAACCATGTGCTAACCCCATGCACAAAACCATAGGTAGGTCCACCCACCTAATATAGGATCTAATTTTTTTTCCCAGGGCACTGCCCTGGACCCTCTGCACGGAGGCTACTGCCCCCATGTAAAGCCCCCTATCACCCCCCTCCAACGCTCGGTGCAAGTGAAGGGGAGCCTAACCACCCTCCCTCTTACCCCTGGCTTCGCCTGTGATGCTGGCCGTGGAAAAAATAAAACACACACCCAACATTGTTCATTATATATGCACCATAATAGTATTTGAATCCATGGTTTACCTACAAGATAATGGATTAACCCTTAAAATGAAGGAAGGCATTATTTTTGTGTTTCTTTTTTTCAAGTAAACAAAGAAATGCAAAGAAACATAACTTGGAACAAGTAGCCCCTATATAAATAAAACAAAAAGCTACTCAAGGCACTCAACATTGGTGAGTAAGTCTATCTTAAAAAAAAAAAGATTTTAAATTGAATATTTATTAATGAATTTGATAGACAATTGATGTAGTTCAATTGAAAATGAATCGGGGTCAATTTCAAATAATCTCAAAATAAAAATGAAACTACTGGCCTAAATTGTCTCTCATGTTGAATTGAAGCTACCTGTGCTTACTTTGTTGTTCACAAAGCTGTATTATTTTCTCACTTTGTGTGTTACTGACACACTTGCATCCTAATTATGATTTAAGTGAAGAGTTCAAGTAGAAGAAAGGTGATATAAAAGATAATGAGTAAAAGATAATGGAAACTTATCCTTATCACCACTTTAGCACTTTAATTGATATGAAATGATTTTATGTTTTTCAATTTATTCATGTAGAGGACTATACCAAGAGGTAAATTGATGTGTTTAGATGGCAATTTTACTTGTTTAAGATATGCATGTTATCATTTTAGTGCATTGAAATTCACTATTTACCTAAGGGTGATGGATCTATGTTGAAATGGTAGAGCTATTTAAACTCTTGATATATCAACCCTACTAACGAGGTCCATCCTCAACTAGTTGTGCAAGTGGGACTTGGAATTTATTTAATATATTCAATTTATTAACAAATTAAATTTTATTTCTAAAGTAAAGAATTAAATTAAATTTATTTTATTTTTAAATTTTACTAAACAATAGAAAAATTAAAATTAACCATTGTCCTTTAAAAAATATTTAAAAACTTAATTTTTAACATATTAAAATTTCATTAATAAATTAAATTTCTATTGATGATGCTGGAAATCTGTTAACCAAGAAGGTCTCCATGATGTGAAGTCTTAATTGGACCTCACACCATTTGGAGTGGGAGCCCCATCTGGAGTATCAACCCGACTGCCATGTATCCTTGTAGATTTTCCTTGGCCACAAATTTCAGCACAAGAGAGTAATGCACATGTATTTTTGGATCATCAAGTGAGTATGCCTTGTGAAATGTTCAGTTGTGGAAAGTATCAAGGTCCTTCTACCAAAAGGGAAGAGAAAAGTGGGCCCTTTAAAGACAAGTAATAGTACTAATCTAGAAAAGGCACACAAGCATATACACAAGAATGAATCATTGATCAACCATTGATATATTTCACAAGGAGGAAACAATTGTTAAAGAAAATAAAACACACCTTCAACAAGATAAGTACCGAATCAACTGAAATATTTCAATTTCATTAGTACAAATGAAACAACATAAATCAAAAACATTCAAAGAATAGTATTAAAATATTCATGACATATGCATGAAAGCGTGTTGGTTGAATGAGCTTCTGAATTAAGTAAAAGTTCCAAGATACATCAAGACAATGAACACCACTAGCCCCAATAGTGGAGCATTAGAGCAGTCACTCGCTCCTCCAAAACAACTATATTCCTCTCCAATGCCTACTAAGAGGAGCTAAGGTGAAAATTCCTTTGCATGAACGATGAGGGTGTATATATAAAAAATGAGGTGATTGTTCACCTCCCTTGTGACTCTTGGACTACCCTCATGACTGTTTGAATTCGCTATGAGATTTCGACTCCCACATGACTTTTCACATTACATGGATGACTCTTGGACTTCCACTTTACATTATATTTTATAATATATAATTTACATAATCCACAAATGATGTGGCACATGATGATTCATGACATGACATGCCATGAAACTGATGACATTTATTGTATGATGACATGGAAATGTAAAATCACTCTTTGTTGTTGAAATATTTGAGTCAGTATTAAGAGATAGTGCATGTTCTGCTTCCTCCTCCTCCTCATGACTTGAAGATAAGGAGTCTTCAATGTGATCTTGATCATCTATATTGTGTTGTATTCTGGTGTTCCTTCATCTCCATAGGTTCCTTATACCATGGTCTCCTTCTACTTTACCTCCATCATCACCCTATCATGATAAGATAAAGTACCTGCAACTGAAATCCATTCATGACAAGGCGACATCACTCCAAGAAACCCCTAATATAACAGCTACATGAAATCACTTGTTAGGGCTGGAACTGGTGATTGATTGAGTGACTAACTAAAGGATTGTGGAGTTCCAGAGGCCAAGGTTCAAAACTAAGGATTGGGACTCTGAAATGCGCAATTTAATATGGACAGGGTCAAAGGATCACACTGTTAAGTGGCTCAAGAGCTCAAGGCTAGGGCTTGAGTTTTGAGGTTTCCCAATGCATAGTTCTGGAATGAAAGACTCAAGGAACTACAAAATAAGGGAATCAAGAGGTCAAGCTTGAGGTTTGAGCCTTGAGGTTTCCCAACTCTCATTTTTGAGAGGCCAGGCTAGGTGACTACATAGTTGAGGAGCTCAAGAGCTCAAGGTTGAGGCTTGAAGTTTCCTAATGCATAGTTCTACAAGGAGAACAAGATGGGAGATTGCGCAGTTGAGGGGTTCTACGACTCAAGCTTGAGGCTTGAGGTTTGAATTTTCCCAATGCGTAGTACTAGAGGGAGAACAATCTTATAGATTGTGTAGTTTCATAGTTCAAGGAGTTAGGTTGGAGGCTTGATGCTATGACACTATACAATGTGTAGTTGAGGCTGACTGGGAGGCAATGATTGCGAAGTTCTGGAGCTCAAGGTTCCATGTTGGGCACTGTGACTATGCAGTGCACAATTCCAAGAGGCAAGGTCAGGGCTTGAGGGCTGATACTACATAATGCGTAGTTCAGGAGGGTTGAGTGAGGTTAAGTTTCCCTATTGGGGCCTTTGTTTTGGATAAAGGAGGAAACTAGTTTTGAGTTGCGGACTGTCAGTTGCAGACAGGGCAAGCTGCAGAGAGTCGTCGCTGGAGGCAGAGAGTTGTTTCAAGTTGCAGAGGGTTGGTGGGTAGGTGGTGGAGCATGAATATGCGGTAGCACAGGTTGTAAGAACAGTCGAAAACAAACAGAAAGAAAGACTCCCAAAATCAGAACCAAGTGCGAAAAAAAACATCGAATGGAAGAGCGCAGCAAATCAACCGAGCGGAAAAGAAGAAAAGACTGCCAGTGCTAGGAAGAGCGATATATAAGCAAGGAAAAGGAGGCATTTAGTTATTTTACGAGTTTTTTGGGTTTTTCTGTTTATCGAGCTCTGCGGAGTCTCTGAATGTAATGTGCGGCATAGAAATATTAATATATAGAGATGTGTTTTTTGGTCTCAAGTTATGTATCGGATGAATGACTATCAATGTATGGTGCTTATGGGATTATTTAAAATTTTTCTAATAGCTTCGCCTTATGTATTCATTGTGATAGTTCTTTCTTTGAATATTATGTGTTAAGAGTTTTTTCCTGCATAATTGTAATGTATTGATGTTAGAAAATTGAAGAATAGTTCCGCTGTGATGATGTGGTTCTAGTTCCCCTATCTCAGTAAGGTCACGACACACCTAATGTGAGACTCCTTGCTCTCCTTTGATTAGGGTGAAAATTCCAGCGTTGTCCTAAACTACAGCAAAATCTTGTTGGCCTCTGAGCCCAAATTTGGGTCTTTCCCAAAGGTCATCCCTTCGCCAACAAATGGTTCCATTGCCAGGACCTGAAAACATATTGGGGAACTAGATTATGGTGTCAAGGATCTATGAAAGAGAAATACTTATTTGGTGGGATAATCATGTAGCTCGGTTCATATCAAAACATGTTGAGCTCCGACATAAAAAGGAAAGGAATATCAAAGATCAAATCTTGTCCTATGAAGCGGTGAGCGACTTGTACGAGATATTTTGGGGAAAGTTTCCCGAGGAGCTCTACAACTGGTTGTGAAGACTCCAAGTCAAAGAAACCCATGGAGCATTGTTTCGATCCTGTCACAGTTGGACGCATGTAGATATGATGACATTGCATGGACTAGATACTGATCTAACACGAGCCCTAAATTTTTGGGTTCAGTCTACAATAGAGGGATATATTGTGAATTTTTCAACTGAATGTCATCAATCATTTGTTAAAGCATAAGATGTATTTAAATCCAAGTTATGGGGAAAGCTATTGAAAGAAATTCCTTTATGTATTAAGGCTCTGATGGTGGATGAGGGACTAATGACTTTCCAAAGTCCCATGATGGAAGCCTAAAATCTAGCACTGGGGGAAGGAATTGAGGGATAAATGCTACAGAAAGGGAAAAGGGGGGACTAGGGAGATGGATGTTAGGACTTCCAACAAGTTAAGAGATCTAAGAGCATATCGGAGGGCACAAATCACCGAGAAGTGGCGGGAGAGGGAAATACGAGAGTTTGAAAAGTAGAAGAAGAATGTACACCAATGATAAGAGGTGCCACAGATGATAGTGGAGAGAGGAGCTAATATAGGGCCCCAAGGAGTGGAGGGGTTTGCCCGGGAAGTTAGACAAGTTCATAGGAGCCCATCTCGATAGGAGAAGGGAAAGATGTCCAATGGAGAGGAGGATGCAAGCCCTGATAATGATTCTGATGCTGAGATGCACGTTGCGATGGAATGACCATTTCAAGAAATATCGGCGACCATAGTATAAGGTAATCCTATTCCCCAAATTCCAAGTATCATTTTTCCTAACCTTCCCCTGGTACCTTATTACCCGCCCGATAATTTTTTTATAATTTGCTAAGGTCAAGCAAGTTACATAGTATTTAGTCTAGAGTTCAAGTAAACACTAAAAGTAGCGCTAGCACAAGAACTTATTAGCCAGGAAATAGAGGATTTGCACTAGTTCCATCTACACAGATAGAAATGGCAGGGTCATTTACCCGATACCCAAAGTTCACTGGAAAAGGGAAAGATGATATAGAACGACACTGGTATGTATGCGGAGAAAATTGGAGAGCTCGCTAGATGCCAGATTTTGTTAAATTTGTTGAATTCCAAACTACACTTAGGGAAAGAGAATTGTGATGGTTCATCAAATGGTCCAAGGTGCACCAGAATCCAGTTGTATATGATGTTAAAGAGAATTTGTACAAGAGATTAAGCTCCCACAGACTGACGAAGAAGGGCTATCAGAATTATGGGAGATTAAGCAAAGATAAGGAGAGACTTATTGGGACTTAATGAGAATATTTAAGGATTCAATCAGGAAAATCAGTTACCCGATAGATCTGAATCATCCACGTGACTGGTTCATCAAGTACCTTTTACCTCTTACCAGGACTCCATTAAAAAAATAGAAGATTGATACACTCCAAGACGTGCTAGAGTAGGCAATGAAAATTGAAGCAATGGTCGGGTACCCACAGGAATTTAGGGGACGAGTAACCGCCCATGACCCTTCCATACTGGGATTACAACACCAAATCGCAAGTTTGGCAGAGAAAATCAAGGATATGCAACTAACACGGTCAGTGCGACCCAACATATGGTGCACAAATTGCTTGCTAGAAGGACATTTAGTCTCCAAGTGTCATAGGTTGTGTGGAACCACTGTTGGAACATTAGCAGCAGGATTGCAAGGGATGCCACCAACGGGAGGAGTCGCACAAGTAAATATGCAGGGACTATACCATGGGCAACCACATTTCCATGGCTTTCTGAACTAGCAAACCTTGAAAACATAGTTACCGATCAGACGAGAATTATTACCTCAAAACGGGAACTCTAGCCCAAAAAGACTCGAAAAACGTGAAAAAACACCCCAAAAACAAAAAGTGTGTATTCCAGAACGCATTTGGTTTTTTCTCAAGGTCAAATTTCAACATTTTATAAAATTATGCTAAAAACGAAATTGTTTCTAGAAAAAATGATTGAAAAAACACCCTCGAAACAAAACGAGTTGATGTTGGAATAACAAAAAAAAACATTGTGTCACAATTTTGACACATTGTAACAATGGAATTAAAGAAAATATATTAGGACATTGAAAAATTCTAAAATTCTAAAATTTTTGATACATTACGTAAAAGATAAAAAAATCATGTTTGAAGGCCTTATCATTTTGAACAATTTTCATCCATGTTGTTAAAGATAAAATATCTTGACTCTAAAAAACCCTAAAATTGTAATTTCTTTCAACCATAACATTAAAAATAAAATTCTGTAGTGCATAACAACCTTAATGAAAAGTTGTAAATCTCAAGTTTTTAAATCTTAAGTTTTCAACGTACTTGAACCATGAAATTATGGAGAAATTATATGACAAACAATTTTTAAAAATGAACAATTAAATGAAATGTTTATTATTCCAAGAGTAATTTTAATTTTAAAGGATAAAAATATATCTCTTTTCAAATCTTAGCCTAATACAAATTTAAATCTAATTTCAACCAAAACCTAAAAATCAACCATCAAAACAAAGTGTCCCCTTTAAATGAGGCATATAATTTTTAAAAATTTTAAAAGTATCTTTGTTAGGTCCCTATATCACTAGTATAGTCCCTTATTATTGTTAGTGTAACCCCCTTACTGTTATTATTGTACCCTTGTAACCCCCATTTTGTTATTATTGTGCCCTTAAATTATTATTGTTAGGTCGGCTAGGATTACATTGTGGCCCACTAGGATTACATTATGGCCCCAGGGACTCCTATATATAGAAAGGAGGTTTTGTAAATTGTATCATCCAAGAATTGTTCATTCATGTAATGTATTGGAGGTTGCCCCCTCGAAGTGGCTCATTTCTAAGGCGTGAATATCTCTTTTCTTCTCTCTTTGGAGCCGGTTACACAACATTTGGTATCAGAGCTTTGGATTCTATTGCTGCCTAAACAAATACTGATTAATTGCTATAAATTTTTTTCTACGAAGTTTCAAAAGCTGAAATTTTTATGGTGCAAAGAAAAAAGCTGGAGGAAGATTGTCTAAAAATTTCAGAGCTTGGTTCACAATATTTTCGGAGATATGATCTGTGGAAGTTAGATCTTTTTTTAGGCTCCTAAACAGGTCATCGTGGAATTTTCACTATAACTTTTTTTCCACAAAGGTTCAGAATCTAAAATTCATATGGTGCGAAGCTGAAATCCTGAGGAAAGTTTTCAAAAAATTTCAGATCTTGTTTTGCAATATTTTTGGAGATATGATCTGTGGAAGGTAGTGCTTTTTCAGGCTCCTGAATTTCATCTCAAAGAGGTGATCGTGGGAAAAGTTCAATAACTCTCTCTCTTGGAATCGGATTTGAGTTCCGTAAAAAGTGGTCACAAGTAAACATACTTTAGTTTCTTGGCTATCAATTTCAGAGACAAATGACAAAACAGTGACACTTGGCAAGTTGTACAAGTTCGCTCTACTGAACCAGTCCATAATTAGGTCATTGTGGGAGATTGGACACAACTTTGTCTTGGAGAATCCAAATCAGGTCAGACCTGAGGCATTAAAAAGAGAATTCAGAGGTATACTTCAGTGCTGAATTTCAGATATAGAAGATTCACAATCACAGAGATAATACAATTTCAATATCAAGCTCCTCAAAAGCAAGTAAAAGGTGTGTATTTTTTTTTCCGAATTGCATAAGTCTTGTTTGAAGAATCAAGTTGAATTGATTGCAAGGGAATATTGTAGAATAGATATCAGTATTGGATTATAAAATGGCCCCAAAAAATAATTCAACACCCATTAAGCCTTTGGAAAGCTCTACTATGACTCATGAAGACAAAGAATTGCAACATGATCTATCAAAATTACAAGAGCAAGTGCAACAAATTTCACTCTCGCAAAGAGCAACAAAAAATGAAATGGAAGTTTTGAAGAAAGGCGTGCAAGCTAAGATGGATGGCGTGCAAGCTAAGATGGATGGCGTGGAAGCTAAGATGGATGGCATGGAGGCTGGCATGGAATCTAAGATGGATGACATGGAAGCTAAGATCGATGAGAAAATGGAAAACATGAAGAATTTTCTAAAAGCAAACATGGAAGGTTTGACAAAGTTGATACAAGAAATGTTTCCTAATGGTGAAAAGATAGTAGAAGAACCTCATGATGAGAACAAAATAAATGTTAATTGTGATTTCATAAACTCTAATGTTGGCTGGAAGAACCACCATATTCCAAAGATGGATATGAGGAAGTTTGATGGAAAGGATCCTGTAACATGGATACTACAGATGGAGCAATATTTTGATCTCCATAACGTGCAAAACACACAAAAGGTACCCATTGCAACTTTACATTTAGAACAAAATACATTTGTATGGTATCGATGGCTTTGCTCCCGTAAAAAAATTGTCACTTGGTCAATTTTTACTGAGGAAATGATAGCACATTATGAGGATACAAAGAGCAACACCTTCTTTACCCAATTGATAAATCTCAAACAAAAGGGTTTAGTGGGGCAGCACATTGAGGACTTCCAAAAATTGAATATAAGGGTAACTGATATTCCAGAGGAACACAGGATTGATCTCTTCATAAGTACTCTAAAGGATAACATCCAACATGAAGTTCATGTTTTGGAACCTGATTCATTGGAGAAGGCATTCAGGTTGGCAAGAAAAGTTGAATGTAAAATTATGGCGACAAGGAAGCGTACCACTCAATTCTATAAAGAAGGAAGTGTTGCTACGCCTAGATTTCCACAACCTACAAGGTTGACACCACAAAAATTGGAAGAAAAAAGAGAAAAAGGGCTTTGCTACAGTTGTGATAGCAAATACACTAAAGGTCATAAGTGTGTTGAAAAGAAATTATTTTACATAGATTGTGAAGAAGAAGAAGAAAATGAACAAGAAGAGGATACACACTAGGAACCAGCCATAGAAGGGGAAGAAATTAAACCGACCATATCATGTAATGCACTGGAAGGAATTACCACTCCTCAAACTCTCAAGATAGCAGGACAGATCAAGAAGAAAAAGGTAATAGTGTTGATTGATTCAGGTAGCACCCATAATTTTATTCATCGTAAGGTAGCCAAGGAATTAAATTGTTTCCTATACCCAGCACCAGAATGTCAAGTGATGGTTGCAAATGGAGGAACTATAAATTGCTCTGGAAAATGCCATAATATTAAGCTAACCATGGGGGAATATGTATTGAATAGTCCAATGCTTTCCATTCCTATGGGAGGTGCTGATGTTGTATTAGGAGTATAGTGGTTACAATCTTTGGGGACGGTAGCTTTTAATTTTCAAGAAATTTTTTTGAATTTTTTTTCAGAAGGAAAGGAAGTTGAATTACGGGGTATTGAAGGGAAGCCAGGAAGGATAATAAGCTCTAATGTCATGACAAAGCTTCTAAAGAAAGAACAACGAGGCGTAATTGCAAAATTATGCTCACTAGAAGTTCCAACATCAAAATCATCTATTTCTGCAGTTCTCCAACAAGTCTTGGACAATCATTCCAAGGTGTTTGAAAATCCCAAAGGACTCCCACCTATTCGTGATAATGATCATGCTATTCATTTGATTCCAGGAAGTGTTCCTCCAAACATCAGGCCTTATAGATATCCTTACTTCCAAAAGAGCGAAATTGAACGTATGATTGCAGAAATGTTAGAGGCGGGTATAATTCAACCTAGTCAAAGTTCTTTGTCTGCTCCTGTAGTATTGGTACACAAGAAGGATGGATCATGGCCAATGTGTCCAGATTATAGGGAGCTCAATAAGCTCACCATTAAAGAAAAATTTCCCATTCCTGTGATTGATGAATTATTGGATGAATTACATGGAGCAATTTATTTTACCAAGTTGGATCTTCGTTCAGGATTGTAGGTTTTAACCCTAAACAAAAATTATCTACACACAAATATTATAATAGAAAATAAACAATAGTGAGAGCATAAAACATAAAACAGATAAACACAGAGATTTTCCCCTGGATCCCAAATCGGGACGACCAACTTGATTTTTCATTATATTCCTTTTAGTGTTACAACACATATATATACATGCCGAAGCATACATAAACCTCAATCCATAAACCCTGGATTAGAACATAACCGTAGTTCCCTTGACCGGATCTACAAAAATACCAGGGGCCGAAAACCATCGTACCCCAAAACCATGTGCAAAACCATGCACAAAACCATGGACGTGGACTACCCGCCGGAAAGAATATAACACATACCCAACATTCTCCCACTTGTTGTTTTCTTTCCACGGGGGGCCACAGGAGGGCTTAGTCATTGGCCCAATTCTTCAACACCCATTGTTTCTCTACACCAAGAGAACTTCTGAGTGCTCACAGACTTTGTCAATGCATCCGCAACATTCTTCAAAGTGTCCACCTTTACCAGCAACACCCTTTTAGCCTCAACCATATCTCTAACAAAGTGATATTGAACATCAATGTGCTTTGTCTTTGAATGATAAGCAGGGTTCTTAGCCAAGAAAATTGCGCTTTGGCTATCACAGTCTATCCTTATAGCTTGTTGTACCAACCCCATACTTGAACACAATCTTTGCAACCAAACTGCTTCCTTGCTTGCATGAGTGGCTGCTATGTATTCTGCCTCTGTAGTTGAAAGAGCCACTACAGACTGTCTTTTACTCATCCAACCGACTGCGCCTCCAAATAGGCTAAACACATACCCACTTGTAGATCTTCTTTGATCCAGATCTCCAGCCCAGTCCGCATCAACAAAACCACGAATGTCCAACATTCTTTCCAATCCTGGTCTTCCCTTGTAGCACAAGCCATAATCACTAGTGCCACGTAAATATCTGAAAACCCGCTTCACTGCTGTCCGATGCTCCTTCCCCGGGTTTGACATAAACCTGCTCAATACTCCCACTGCATGTGCAATGTCTGGTCTAGTACAGACCATTGCATACATCAGGCTACCCACTGCACTTGCATATGGAACACGGGACATATACTCCTCTTCTTCTTGTGTCTTGGGACACTGTTCAACAGACAGCTTTCCACCTACAGGAATAGGAACATTCACCGGTTTACTATCCCGCATATTGAACCTCTGCAATATAGTCTCGACATACTTCCTCTGGTTTAACCAGAGCTTCCTCTTTGCCCGATCTCTCTTAATTTCCATGCCCAAAATATAGTTTGCAGCACCAAGATCCTTCATGTCTAATTTGGAGAACAGTTGGGTCTTCAAATCTTGGATAATTTCTTTGTCATTTCCAATCAACAACATATCATCCACATACAAGACCAAATAAATAACACGGTCACCAATTAATTTAAAATAAACACAAGGATCCTCCTTGCTTCTGGTGAAGCCAAGTCCCCGTATATAGGTATCAAATTTCTAATACCACATCCTTGGTGACTGTTTTAACCCATACAGAGACTTCTTCAACCTGCATACCAGTTCTTTCTTACCCTTCACCATAAAGCCTTTAGGTTGCTTCATGTAGATCTCTTCTTCTAGATCCCCATGAAGAAATGCTATCTTCACATCCATCTGTTCTATCTCAAAATCAAATGCAGCAGCAACAGATAAAAGTAATCTAATAGAAGTAACTTTGGCAACAGGAGAAAAAATATCACCAAAATCAATTCCCGGCACCTGGGAATAACCTTTCGCTACCAATCAAGCTTTGTATTTCTCCACCTTGCCTTCTACATTCATCTTCTTCTTAAACACCCATTTTCTCCCAATGGGCTTCCTTCCAGCCGGCAACTCCACCAGATCCCATGCATCGCTTTTGTGCAAGGATGCCATTTCATCAACCATGGCCTCCTTCCAGAGTTTTCCATCCTCTGAATCTACTGCCTCCCTGACAGTTCTGGTTTCATCATCAGTTATAGTTAAGGAAAAACCTGAACAAAAATCAGATGGACTAAACCTTTCTCCGCTCTTTTTCTCGAACTGATCTTCCTAAAGTACAGTATTCTTCCTCTTCCGAGTCTTCTTCTGTTGTAGAGTGTGATTCATCCTCCTTTAGATCAAACTCTATATTCTTAGTTTCCTTTGGTAGGACTTCATGTTTAACAACATCTTTCACCTCTCTAAACACTACATCTCAGCTGTACACAACCTTCCTTGTTTCCGGGTTCCAAAGCTTGTAACCCTTTAAACCATCCTTATACCCAATAAAGATGCACCTTTCAGATTTATTATCCAAATTGGTCCTTTTCTCCTTTGGAACATGTATATATGCATCACATCCAGATACTCTCAGATGTGAAAGAGAGGGTTTCTTACCAGTCCATACCTCATGTGGAGTCTTATCCTCCAACGCTGATGAAGGTGATCTATTAACCAAGTAACATGCAGTCTCCACTGCCTCTGCCCAGAATTCTTGTCCTAAACCTAGCATCTCCAGCATGCTTCTTGCCTTTTCCATTAGTGTTCTATTCATTCTTTCTGCAACTCCATTTTTGCTGAGGTGTGTATGGAGTAGTCTTCTGTCGTGCTATACCACACTTCTTACAGAACTCTTCAAATTCCTTCTTGCAGAACTCCCCACCATTATATGTCCTCAACGCCTTTATCTTCTTCTCTGTCTAATTTTCCACCAGAGCCTTAAATTCTTTAAATTTGTCAAAGACTTTAGATTTCTTCCTCAAGAAATATATCCATGTGTTCCTTGAGAAGTCATCTATGAATGAAACATAGTACACATATTTTCCTAGTGATGGAACTGACACAGGTCCAAACACATCACTGTGCACAAGTTCTAATATCTTGTTTGCCCTCTTAGCACCAGAAGGAAAACTCACCCGATTCTGCTTCCCATATACACAATGTTCACAGAAATCGAAATCCAGAGAACAATTAGACATACCTTCTACCATACCATCTCTATGCAGTATCCGAAGGCCCTTTTCTCCAATATGTCCAAGCCTTTGATGCCATAGCATGGTCTTTTCTCCAGAGACAGCTAGACTTTCCGTCCCACTTTCAGGAACCACAGAACTGTTACACCCATCAATAACAGTGCTACCTTGTAGTTTGTACAGAGTTCCAGTCCGAACTCCCCGCATTAATACCAGTGCTCCCCGAACCATCTTGCAGGCATCTTTCTCGAACACTGTTTTTACACCTGCATCATCCATCTTGCTTACAGAAATCAGATTTCTGGCCAATGTAGGAATATGCAGAACACCAGGAAGTGTTCTAATCCTCCCACCTTGCAGCTTCAACTTGACCTTTCCACGTCCGACGATTCTGGCCTTCCTATCATCCCCTAGGAAGACATCACCACCATCATATTTCTCATACTCGCAGAACCACTCCCTATGGGGAGTGAAGTGAAAAGATGCACCTGAGTTAATCAACCATGACTCATGATCTACATGTGTATTTGAAGAAGAAGCCAAATACACATCCCCACCTTCATCCGAGGTGGTTTTTGCCTCTGCAGAAGGACCTTCATAAGATCCCTTTCCTTTCTCAGGAGCTTTAGATCTGCATTCCTTTTTGTAGTGCCCTTCCTTTCCGCATTTCCAGCACACCTTTACAAACTTTCCAGGAGATTTAGATCTCTCTCTAGATTTAGATCTCCCACTCGAAACCTTATTCTTGTTTCTGTTTTGGGACCTTCCTCGTACAGATAAGGCATCTCCATTCTGACCCTCCATATTTCTCCATCTCATTTCCTCCGACAGCAAGGCCGAGACAATGTCATCAAAATTCAAGGTAGTTGTATTGCTACCTATTGCAATAACCAGACTGTCCCACGAGTCTGGTAGAGAACACAACAAACTGATGCACTTATCTTCATCTGAGATTTTAATATCAATAGATGACAACTGACTTACCACAGTATTGAAGGCGTTCAGATGCTCTGTCACCGAGTCTCCATCCTTCATCCTCAGGTTATACAGCTTTTTCCGCAAGAACAACTTATTCACCAGAGACTTAGATTGGTACAAAGTCCCAAGTTTTTCCCACAAATTCTTCGTCGTAGCTTCCCCAGATACATTCAACAATACTGAATCTGACACACACAACCGTATTGTGCTCTTAGCCTTCTGATCTAGTTTCTTCCAGTCTTCATCTGACATTGCCGTTGGTTTAGTACCTGGATCTACCGTAATCCACTGATCTTTATCCACTAGTAGATCCTCCATCTTGAGCTTCCACAACTCAAAACTCTGACCATTAAATTTCTCGATCTCTATCTTTCCACCGCTCGCCATATTCTTTCACCGCAAGAATCGATCTCGCAGATCTCCCACTGCACAGGGTCTACCACAGGCCCGAGCAAAAAACCCTCAACAACAAAGGCGTCCCCTTGAAGCCGAAACAGCTTCGATACCAAATGTAGGTTTTAACCCTGAACAGAAATTATCTACACACGAATCTTATAACAGAAAATAAATAATAGCGAGAGCATAAAACATAAAACAGATAAACACAGAGATTTTCCCCTGGATCCCAAATCGGGACGACCAGCTTGATTTTTCATTATATTCCTTTTAGTGTTACAACACATATATATACATGCCGAAGAATACATAAACCCCAATCCATTAACCCTGGATTAGAACATAACCGTAGTTCCCTTGACCGGATCTACAAAAATACCAGGGGCCGAAAACCATCGAACCCCAAAACCATGTGCAAAACCATGCACAAACCATGGACGCAGACTACCCAGCAGAAATTAAGGAACCAAGGGCTTTGTCACGGGCACTGGCCTCTCAGGAGCCCGGACGGTGGAGGGGCTACCGCCCCCCCGTGGACTCCCCATTGCGCCTGCCGCAGCCGGGGCCACCGCCCCCTCCCCCCCCCGCACGTGCTTATTCGTGGAAAGAATATAACACATACCCAACAAGGATATCATCAAATTAGAATGAAGACTGAAGATATTCCAAAAACAACATTTCGAACTCATGAGGGTCATTATGAATTTTTGGCCATGTCTTTTGGCCTTACCAATGCACCTTCTACATTTCAAGGGTTGATGAATTCCATTTTCAAACCCTTCCTTAGAAAATTTGTGCTAGTATTTTTTGATGATATACTAATCTATAGCAATTCTTGGAAGGATCATGTTGAACATGTTGACAGGGTGCTCAAACTATTGCAAGAGAAACAATTATGTGCAAAAAAATCCAAATGTTTCTTTGGAGTACAAGATGTGGAATATCTGGGTCATATTGTATCTTACGAGGGTATTAATGTAGACCCTAACAAAATTAAAGCCATTAAGGAATGGAAAGTCCCCACAACCATAAAGCAGTTGCGAGGATTTCTGCCACTGTGGTATTATCGCAAGTTTGTATTAAGAATTTGTTGGAAATATGATGCAGGATGTTGTCCTTGATGGCAACCCACCGAATGAAGATGAAGACATTTGACTGTTAACATGTGTTGTCCTTGATGGCAATCCACCTGATGAAGTTATGCTTGACTTGATGGACTTAGTAAATGATGTAAATCTGATGTGATATGATGTTTGTTGACAATATGATGCTAAGTGTTGTCCTTGAAAGGCAACCCACTTGATGAAGATGATGACAACTTACTTGATGAAGTTGTGCTTGATAGAACATGTTCCCGATGAAGAAAATATGATGTTTCTACAGTGTGTACAGAAGGCTATGAAGAAAGGATTTCAGAATGTACTCAAAGTATGATGAAAAAGAGTATGTCTCTTGGTATACGCGGATTGGCCTAGGGGAAGTCGCGTATGCACGCGGAAAAGAACGTGCCAAGTCGCGTATGGGCTAAAGCGCTCAAAAAGTGCAAAACCAAGGGTAACTACCATGGTATTGACCCATGGTATTGGGTAATGATCCGCCTAATTGACCCCGTCCAGGTAGTTTTGGGCTTATGGTATTGTTTTGGTCCATGGTATTGAAAAAGGGGCTCATGGTATTGAAAAAGGATAAACCTATATAAGGAGAAGAAATTCATTGTGAAAATCACTAATGGAGAGGAAGATGTCTGAGCTTGAATGAATACTTCTCTGTGAAGTATATCTGTATGGAAAGGGTAAAGGTTTGATGATAGATCTGAATCTATGAAGCACTTATGAAGAAATGATGAAGTGGGATCTTTAGATCTGAAATGTACTTGTATTTGCTAGATCTGTTTATGGAGTGATTAGATCTGTGATGAGGCGAACATCCAGGCGAACATCTGTCTGAAGTGAAAAGGGTAAATCTGAATTGAACATCTGATCTGATGAAGTATGCAGCTCTGTAATCATTGAAGATCTATACGCTACTTCGCCACGGAGGAAGCGCGTATATACGCAACTTCTCTGAAGTAAAAGCGCGTATGCACAATAAAATATACACTGAGGTATACGCTTGTTTATGTGGACGAAAGCGCGTATATACGCGACATCAGTAAAGAGAAAGCGCGTATGCAAACTAGGGTTTGCTGAAGCAAGGGGTATGAAATATCTGATCTATTCTGCTGTGTTTCTGCTATCTGATCTGTGTTGATATGTATCTGTTGGTGATGTATGGTTGAACTTAAAAGTATGGAAAGGGTCCAGTGTGAAAATATGATGAAATGTGGCCTGCAAGTGTTGTTCTATTGAAGTTGGTTGGATCCAGTGTGAAAATTGATGAAACGTGGTCCAAGGTGGTGCTGAAGGTTGTAGCCTTCAGTCAGGGGGTTGTAGCTCCCTTCCAGGTGAGGCTGGTAAACTAGATCAGGGGGTCGTAGCTCCCTTCCAGGAGAGGCTGGTAAACGAGTCAGGGGGTTGGAGCTCCCTTCCAGGAGAGGCTGGTAAACGAGCGCAGGTGGGTGCCTGCGTGCTGGTCAAGTCTTTGCCAGCACATATGTTGTAAGATGTTTTCTCTATAATAAAATATTGAAGGCTGAGCAACTGCAGCGGTGGTTTTCTCCCGATTTGGGTTTCCACCTAAAAATCCTGGTGTTCATGTGTGATGCTTTGTGTGATGGTTTATTCTGTTCTTACTGCACCTGTTTACTGCTT